>BLSH010065565.1:487483-534186 GCA_018402905.1 Glandirana rugosa
ACAGCTAACACCCACACATCCTGCCCACCTCCCGACATCAAGTTGAAAATCTGACACCTCTCTCAGCATTCTCTGCATTCCAATGTAATTAGGTCACAGTTTCATGCACAGGTCGGCTCTTAGAAGCAGTGCGCTCTGTGTAATGTGAATCTACTCATCACCCACACACTGACTCGAGTATAAGCCAAGGGGGGTCTTTTTCAGCACAAAAAATGTGCTGAAAAACTCAGCTTATACTCGAGTACATACGGTAGTTACTTTTAATGGGCAACATTAAAAAAAAAAAAAAAAAAGATAGACACCAGGTAGCTTCCAAAAAAAAAGTATTTTTGAATAATTCGTAAAATCCCTTTCTTGAAGAACAAAGGGCTTTCTGAAACATTACTGTTGGAGTTCTATCCTGCCACGTTCAGTAGAATGAACACAAAGACTAAGTGAAAAGGAGGCTGGCCTTATCCCCCCAAAATATAACCCCCCCCAGTCCAGTGACAAACAACAGGAGAACAGGCACAGAGGGGTGAAACATGTGTCCTTCCCTTTGATGTATTTCAAGAAAAGGATTTTACATGCAAGTCAAAAAATTGTGTTTTCTTTATAGAGCGTCCTAGGAAACCAGGGTTTCTAATCATTACCATGGGGATGTCTCCAATCAATGCTATGAGGGGTGTGAACAGGCCCTACTACAGCTGTCTAAAGTGCCTTACATCCAAAACTTGAATATCCATCTTACAGAATTTTGCAAATGTGTGTACCAAAGAAAGTAGCTGCACTGCAGTCTTGAGAAGCGGAGGCTTGCTTTTGAAACACCCAAGAAGCATTTTGTGCCATCTCTTTTGTGACACTTACCATTCTATGCATCAGGTAAAGCCCGAAAGGGGTTTCAATGGGGGATCTTGGATGGCTGAACGAGGGGAGGTGTGGAATGGGTGAAGGCACTGGTGTTTGTGATAATTATTACATTTGTTGTGATGATACTTTTTTACAGAAAATTTGTTTAATTTACCAACGTATTGACCATTATTTAATCTGCAGGTGCAGAATCCACTGTTTTAATACAGGTTAGACTCTACATATCTAACTCTCCACAGCATTTATTTACTATGCGGGTTCCTTATGAACAAAACAGACCTAGAGGTCTCTCTTTTATTATGTAAATAATTGCATGTGTTGTTTAATGCACATTTATATGCTTTAGTATTGTCCCATTAAAGGGTTTTTGTGCTTTACCTGAAGAGTTCTCTAATTCTTTCTTGACAATATTTATAATTAAATTGTTTCACATTGTACAGAAAGCAGTTTAAATAATCAAAGTGCAATAGCAAACAGTGGTGGATGCCACTGCTGATCACGACTTTTAAACACGCCGGCTACCTGGCTGGCATGCTGATTCAATGGCTTCAATATTTACTGAGTAACCGGTTTACAAATAAAAATTTAAAAAAGGAAAAAAAGTGTTGTTTTCTTGTTAATTGTTAAGTCTTAGGATCAGCATCTTTGTAGATGTTCAGCAATTGCAGCCTTAGGGGTATGGCTAGAATTCTTAACCAACTGGGGCCTCCAAAAAGAGCTTGGGTGAAGGCAAACCACAAGTGTGAATTTAAAAGAGCCAAGGCACATTTTGACTAATCAGGGGATACATCATAAAACATATTCCCAATAAGCATAATGTCAAAAGACATCATAGCACATCTTTCCACAGCTGTAAATCAAAGCATATGAATCCCAAATCCTTTTTTTTTAAATGTATTTATATATGGGAGACAACATTGCCACGTCACCAAAGAATTACAGAATGGGAAATGTATGCAAACAGCAGCACATAACCTATTTCTAGAGGCCAAAAGGTGTTGACATATTGCATCTGTACATCAAAATGACACAAAGGCAGAAATCTAGAATATATGCAACCATACTGTGCAGTATACTGCCTAACATCTCGGCCCAAATGCTGTGCCCAAATTTTGCTTTTACGATCATTGCTAAAAAAAAAATAGATTGTGAGAAAACATGGGAGGGGGCAAGAAAAGAAAGAAAAAAAGAAGGAAAGTAAAAAAAAAAAAAAAAAAAAAAGGGAGGGAGGTGGAAGGAGTAACAAAGGGAATCACAGGTCAAAAAAGGGGAAAGAAAACACCAGGACATAGAACAGGGAGATGCCTGGCCATCATCTTCTAACTACCTCTGTTTAAAAGCCCTGCTACTCTGCATAGACATGTTCCCTACTGAGCAGCATTCCTCTAACACCTCCTAAAGTGACTGTAAACCCCCTGCTATACCCAGTGAAGTGAATAGCCTCAGTTAATACACAGGATGAAACAAATCTCCCCACATATGTTTTACATGTATATCTGCTGTCTTTCCCATTCTACACTCTTTGGAAAGTGCAGATCTTGTTAGAAATCTTGTTTCCTCATTCAGCAGTGGGTGGAGAGACTGGGCTTACACTGCGTGAGAGCTGATTGGAGAAAAGGGACACCCCTTCCCCTTCCACATAGGCAGAGGGGTGAAGGAACATCCAGAGCTGTATAATGAATAGACAAGCTCTCTGCATATCTCCCTCTAAGCTTCCTCCCAGACATACATTTTCAACAGCTTATCTAGTAAGTCGGAGAACTTGTCAGAATTACTCATGCTGATAACAGAGGAACAGAGCAACAGAAGGACAAGGCACTGAGAGCTTTGGGGAGAGATAAGTAAATACTACAGATATATGTGCCTAGGTCAAACTTCATGAATGGTTCTTACAACCACTAAGATGCATTAGGCCCAGAAGCAACCACAAAAGCAAGCTGTATGGTTTTAGGGGAAAAATGCTTTTGAAATGGGATTACATTGCCTCCACTGAGAAATAAAAAGCAGTTGTGACAGAATAGAAACTGCTACATTTACAAAAATAAAATACAAAACATGTAAATATCAACTAAGCACCAGTCTAGGTTATCCCAAAAGCTGCATTTTAAATGTTTGTAGTTAAAAAAAAAAAAAAAAAAAAAAAAACACGAGAGGTGTACACATATTTCTATGTAGCATTCTCTGTCAGCCCCTGCAATTTTTAGAGTTTTTTTTATTTTACCTCTGACAATTAGCTGAGCAAAATTTGAGACTCCAGATCCTCGCTCTGATTGTGTTACACATCTGTACAGATCTTCGTCTGCCTTTGTCACCTCCCGCAGCTTAAAAGTGGCTGCAAATCTTCTGTGGTTGATGTTTTTTGTTTGGGCTACAGGGATATCTTCTCCATTTCGTCTCTAAAACACAACAGCAAGGATATCAGAACATTAAAACCATTTACATAAATTCTGAAAATCTTACAGAACAAAAAAAAAGAAAGCAAACATGCCAAGCATTCAATGTTCATGATCAGTCCACTATATAGTATGTCTCTACCTAACAAGCTATTTTATTATGACTACAGAACAGAGGAACCCAGCCAGGGCTTGGGTACCACGGATGTAGAGTCTCAGAGCAGGTGTCAAGTACCTAGCAGACATCACCATACACTTCCCATATACTATTCTTATCTGCACTGCCTATCTACTTTCATTACACACGTTCCCAGCACCTGTCATCATTATATATTCCCCACATAGTCAGGCAAACTCTGCCTCGTTTTTATCATTTCAATAAAATAGCATTTATTTTTCCTGTATTCTGTGTGACTCACGGTGTCTCATAGCCACTTATATTTGATGTGGCTCACCAGTTGTCATTGTTTGGAGACCCCTTCGATATTATAACATCTTCCAATTTCTCTGGACAGAGACATTTGAAGAATTCTCCATAGCTGCTGCAATACAACACACCCGAGCGCTGGTTCTCAAACCAAGCAATATCAGATAACTGTATACCCATTAAAGGAAAAAATTATACTTTACACCTTTATCAACCCATGTATGTCATTTAATCAGTAGTTGTAATCACTTAATAAAGCAATTACATGGTCATACAATGGCTTGTTTTCTAGCAAAGTATCACCCCAATTCAAAGCCTGTAATAAAAATCCCAATTTAACAGAGAAATAAACCAAGCCAACCCCAACTGGCTTCTAATAAACAGAGGAAATCACAGTAGAAGATCAGATCGGGACACAGCTGCTTCGAAGAGATATAGTATATATAGCTACGAACAGCTTCATCCAACAAAGGCTAACTTGCAATAAATTTAGCTCATGGGCTTTTGCTCAACACAGATATTCAACGCCTTCAATAGTGTCCTAGTAAAAGATTGCATTTATATTACTGTAAATAGAAACTCCTATGGAAGTATAAATATGCATAGCATTCAAGCTGATGCTAAAATGTTTGTAAAGAGTGTGTTCTTTATCAATCAGTAATCTTCGTATATTTTAGAAACTGAATACTGCATATACTGTATAGAAGTCTCCTTTCCACTGATGCGGTGCAGTTTGACTGCACCACGGGTCCAGCGCAGATTACCTGTAGGTTTGTCCGTCTGCCAGTGCATCCTTAGGTTTGGCGCAGGTTAGCTGTGCTTTCCTATTGACTTCTATTATTGCTTAAGTTTTGGTGTGCTTTCTGAAAAGCACATGAAAACAGCAGACGTTAAAAAAAAGCAAATGGGTGGTGCAGCTAGCCTGCACCAAAGCTACAGATACAATACAATGCACTGCACTCCCCCCCCCCAGGGAGAAGACCGTGATTAGCGCTAGTGGCTATGGTAGCCGCTTGCAATGGTCGCAAGTGGATGCTGCAGGCTGGTTGTACCCAAGTTGATCAATCGATCAACTTGGTACATTCAGCCTGTCCATTAATGTCCAAATCTCGGCCAGTTACTGTGCAAAAGGTGCTTTACATGAAACTGCACAACTTGGAGTGTCTCTCTATACTCGTCTCTAAAGTGATGCACTTATTCATTTTAGCTTTAGATAGGATGAGAAAAGGAAATTTAAATCACTTTTTATGCTTGGAGGGCCAGTTCACACCAAACTGCAGGGCAGGAAAGGTGCGTTCCATGCTCGTATACGGCACTGCAAGTGGACGCACTGCCTTTGCCAGAGTGTGCAGGTGCCAATGAGTTGTTAATGAAACCCCAAATGCATCTCAGAAATTCAAAGTGCTTTGTCATACTTTCTCTGTGCCCAATGGGAAGATGTCTCCCCATTTTCCACCTCCTTGATCATTTGTCACTGAAATACATGAGTGGGGAGAAGAAAAAAAATCTTCAAATGCAGTACCATTACCATAAGCAAATCCACCTAACTATATTTCACCTGAAGTTATTTGTGGGATTTTCTTGGCATCCCAAACAATTTTCCTGGCAGTTGTGGCTGAAATTTTAGTTGGTCTACCTGACTGTTGATTGGCATTCTCAATTCCTCGGATACCTTTTATATCCCTTTCCTCTCTTATACAGTTCAACTACCTTTTCCCACAACAGATCATTTGACCATGCTTTTGCTTTCCCCATGACTCAGAATCCAGAAACGTCAGTGCAGCACTGGATGGAAGATGCAAGGGTCTGTCAGGAGTCCAGAAACACATTGACCTTTTATACACACACTAATTACAAGCAAACAGATTACAGGTGATGATGGTTACCTTTAATAGGCATTCAAACCCCTTTGTGTCAACTTGTGTGCACGTCATCAGGCCAAAATCACCAGCGTACGTAAACTTTTGATCAGGGTCATTTGGGTAGTTTCTGTTGTCATCATGATTTAAAAAGAGTAAACACAGTTGATTGATAATAAATGGCTTCAGCCAAACACTAACCACAAGTGAAAGAAAAGTTTTTGTTTTATCATTCATATTTTCTGAAAAATGGCCAAGAAATCATACATTCTGCCAGGGTATGTAAACTTATGAATCTTGAAAATGTCAAGTTTGCCAATTAAAGGTAAAAGGTATCACTTAAAGGGGGTCTTTGTAATGATGATCACTGCAGGGTCCAGTTTATGTAGCAAATAGCAAGTGACACCAGAGGGTCTTTTACCACAACAATGTGTGTATATATGTGTGTGTATATCTATCTATCTATCTATCTATCTACACACACAGATATATATATACACACATACACACACACATTGTTGTGGTAAAAGACCCTCTGGTGTCACTTGCTATTTGCTACATAAACTGGACCCTGCAATGATCATCATTACAAATATCCCCTTTAAGTGATACCTTTTACCTTTAATTGGCAAACTTGACATTTTCAAGATTCAAGCTATTAAACCCCACCTAGAAAGCTTCCATCTTAAAAAAAAAAAAAAAAAAAAGGACTTAAGTTGGCTAATAAAGGGATAATAAACATATCTTATACACATGTGCAAGCATGTATGCACACATCAATATAAAGAGACAAACACACACATACCCATGGACTGAAGTTTTGCTACTGTTCACATATTTGACAGCTGAGTTTGGATAACAACCTGTTATCTAGACTTTTTTTTCTCTTTCCCTAACACTGGCATCAGTCTGGTTTAAAATGTTGACAGACATCAAAACACACAATTGAAAGGACCCAGGGAATAAAGTAAAAACTTGCCAGCAAGAGAGCAGAAGACGTTTAGCACATCCAAAAATATGTCCTAAAAGTGTCATGCTGTGTCTTTAAAATAAGTACTTGCCATTTTCTTTGATTTAAATTTGACCCCTGAGCGTCAATGTTAACTTTTGTAGTCCTTTATAAAAGTAAATGTATCGTCTCTTAATAGAAAGAGTTAGTTTAGAGAAAGTATATGCAACTTTTTAGAATGCTCTATTAGGTCAGAAAAATACTATTGGAACATAGTCGGACAGCGACAAAATCCATTATGAGGCCAACACCCGAGCAATACGGCACAACAAGGCTTATACAGACCTACCTGATGCAGACCCGTGTGCAGGTGATGCTACACCTCTACCGTCATCCCCCCTCCAATCACTACCAACGAGCCCATCCTCACAAAGTCCGGCCAACTCAAAAATGAGGATGAACCCCCCCAGCCAACCCACAGAAAATACAGCTGACGCCTCAACCTATCCTTCTATAGCGTCTTTCCCCACTTCAGGTCAACCAGTCCTTGATTCTACCATGAAAGATATGCTCATGGTCCTGCATGACTCCCTTACGTCTACCTTTTCATCCATCATGAATAAATTTTCTGCGGACATGCAACACATGGACAACAGGGTACAGCATATAGAAAACAAGATGGCAGAATGCACGGAGACGGTCAATGACCTGGTGGACGCTTATGCAGAGCAAAAAGAAGATACTCTGTGGATTAAAAGTAAACTAGCGGACCTAGAGGACCGCTCAAGGCGAAACAATCTGAAAATACGGGGTGTCCCTGAAATGGTACCTCCTACAGATCTGCTATCATACGCTATTAAATTATTTCAAACCATTGCTCCAGACCTATCCCCGATAGAGCTCACTATCGACCGAATCCATAGGATTCCTAAACCACACCACCTGGAGGACTCAGTACCCAGGGATGTCCTAAGGGTTCACTTTTTTCAAGCCAAAGAGATGCTTCTGACCAAGGCAAGTTCTGCACATCCTCTACCGGAACCATTCACAGGCCTCCAAATATTCGCAGACCTCTCTCAACATACCTTACAGCTAAGACAATTGAAAACAGTGACCAAAGCCCTCAACAACCACAAGCTCATCTACAAATGGCGCCACCCGGCAACCTTGATCATATCCAGGAATGGTACAACGCACTCAATATCTACTGTGGATAGTGGAATGCGACTCCTTCTCTCATGGGGAATAATCCCGGAACTGCCATCAGAGACCCACGCCAAGTCTGACTACTCCACACCTCCTCAACATGACCAAAGACGACATGAAAAATATACCTCTCAACATAAATGAGTCTCCTTATGCCCTCACAGCAACTATTCACCTTTCAATTGGGCTTCTAGCTCAGAACCAGACAGGCCCTGAACTTTCCCCCTACAACTGTCAGCTACTCACAGAGTTCTTAAAAGCTGACCATCCTTATGTTCGTTTCATTTGTTGACATCCTGTTACACTTTGTTTACCTCTCTACCTACAGAAGTCGCAGTATAAACAGACACGAATACGGTATATCGGACGGACTATTATTCCTCACCACGGTGGAACCAAGGCAAAGGCCCCATCATCCTCTTCCACAGCGTCAGTCGGCGTCAGAGTCTATTACTCTGCTACCCTCTTTGCAACTACCCCATTTTCCTCTGAAAGTGTAAGTCCCTTTCTACCCTCTCATTGCTTCAGCCAGCTTCCATTTCAATTGCACCATGACTTTCACTGTGGTATCACTAAATGCAAAGGGCCTTAACCACCCTGTGAAAAGAATATCTATGTGGAAAACAGCAACCACGCTTAAATGTGACATCTTGTGTATACAAGAAACACACTTTGCTCAAAACAACACTCCTCAATGCTCCCACAAGAACTTACCACACATTTTTAAATCCTCCTTTGTAAAAAAAAAACAAAGAGGAGTACTCATCGCCATACGAGATACTTTAGACTTCGAACTCCACAAATCTATCATTGATCCCGAAGGACGATTTATAATTCTCTTGTGCTCTATTGCCAATACACAATATACTCTAGTATCCCTGTATGCACCCAACTTCCGTCAAATGGCCTTCTTGAAAAAGCTTACTAAACAGGCACAATCCCTGAACTACGGTCATCTCCTGATGTGTGGAGACTTTAACCAGGTACCGTACAACAAGCTGGACTCAACTACTGCTAGAAAACGTCACCCATGGGTAAATTTATTGCTACTAATGACTTATATGACATATGGAGGTGTTGTCACACGGAGGAGAGGGATTATACGTACCTGTCCCCGCGTCACAACACCTACTCACGTATCGATCTTTTTTTGACTGACAAATGGTTACTTCAGAATGTAGCTTACTCGAGTATCCACACAGTCACTTGGTCTGACCATGCTCCCATTAGCATTGCCGTCGCTGATAAACCATCTCACCCCTTATGGAGGGTTAATAACTACCTGATGCAAAATCCTCAATACCACAACATAATAACCAAAGAACAAGAGGAGTACCTCCAGTTCAACCACACCCCAAATACGGACCCTGTTACTATGTGGAATGCTCATAAGGCAGTCATCAGAGGTGTGTTTATTAAGCTCGGGGCCAGAGCAAAAAAGAACAGATCATTGCACTTAGACAAGCTCACTACAGAGATAGCTGCAGCGGAAACCAGCAACAAAACCGACCCTTCCCACTTTCTTCAATCCAAAATTTTCTCTTTAAGATTTGAACTTAGATCCCTCCTGTTGGAATCATTTGAGAAAAAACAAAAAAAAACTCAAGGCCATCCACTATTCTACAGGAAACAAAGCAGGCAAGCTCCTGGCTTCTAAGGTCAAGGGCCGAAGACTTAAAGCTAAAATCCCCTACCTATTCCACCCAGTATCCAACGAAAAGATCATAAACCCCCAAAAAAATCGCTGATACATTTAGTAACTACTACAGCAGCCTCTATAACATAAAAAATGAGAGCAATACGCACCAACCAACTCAGGAAGAAATAAACACATTCCTCAACCATATAAAACTCCCCTCTCTTTCCTCTCAACAACTATCCCATCTTAATAAGCCTTTCTCTATCCAGGAAACTCAGCAAGCCATCCACAACCTACCTAGCTTTAAATCCCCAGGGCCAGACAGATTCACAGGAGAGTACTTCAAAAAATTCCATCACCTCTTATCCCCCCTCGACACAAGTTTTTAACCAAGCAGCAGCACATTCCTCATTCGCCGCGGAAATGCTGACTGCAGTGATTGTAACGATTCCGAAACCCAGTAAAGAACCATCATCCCCGAAAAACTTCAGACCAATCTCCCTCCTCAATGTAGATATTAAATTGTACGCCAAATTAATAGCGAACAGACTAATAAACATTCTTCCGTCTTTAATATATTTGGACCAAACAGGCTTTACGAAAGGCCGACAGACATCCAACGCAACGAGGAGGGTGATCGACATCATACACCACTCTGAAACCACAAGAACGCCTTCTCTGCTACTTTCTTTGGATGCAGAGAAGGCGTTCGATAGAGTCCATTGGAAATATCTTTCCACAGCCCTCAATAAATTTGGCTTCCAAGGACACATATACCACGCCATAATGGCACTGTATTCTAACCCATCTGCTAAAGTGTACACTTCAGACATGCTATCAGCCCCCTTTCAGATTTCCAACGGAACGAGAAAGGGATGCCCTTTATCGCCCTTAATCTTCAACATGGTTATGGAACCACTGGCGGAGCATATTAGATCTAATCATCACATCACTGGCATCCCCATTGCAACGCACAACTACAAAATCAGCCTATTCGCGGACGACGTAATCCTCATGATCACTAACCCATCCAGCACCCTACCAGAAATGCAAAAAATCCTCCAATGGTTCAGCACGGTGTCCTATTATAAGATCAATGATACAAAATCCTTTATACTTAACCTAGGTGTAGACGCAACCACCAGCAACTTACTCCAACACCAATTCCCATTCACCTGGGCTGATAACTCAATTTCTTACCTAGGCATACAACTCACCAAATCTACCAAACAACTCTTCCAAGCAAACTACATACCATTTCGAATAAAACTCCAACAAGACCTGATTAACACAGCGAAAGTCGAACTCTCATGGATGGATAGGCTGGCAGCATTCAAAATGCTCCACCTCCCCCAACTTTTGTACCTTTTTAGAACTCTACCAATTCCAATAGGCACCTCCTATTTTAAATCCCTCCAAACACTCCTATACAGATTTATGTGGCAGGGGAAAAAGCCCCGATGTGCACATAAAATTCTAAACAAACGCAGATCAGCAGGCGGTACAGGATACATAGACTTCACTGATTATTACCAAGCATCCCTCTTGACCCAACTCCAAGAATGGTTACGACCGACCACTACAACCCTATGGGGAAACATTGAGGCACACTCTGTTCCAGGACACTGACTACACCCATGGATCACTAGCATTCCTTTAGGAGCAAACATCCCCACCAACATCTCCCCCACAATGACAGCTTCATTGAAAGTCTGGAAATCGCTGCTTCAGGGTGGTGAAACACATCAACAATCGCCCCTTAAAATTCCTATCACAGCATTACACCACATCATGAACTGCATATCCTTTAAGGACTGGCAAACTAGAGGCATAACATCTCAACGACCTATTCAAGGAGGGGACCCTGCTGCCTTTTCAAACGTTCCAGGAGAGATTCCTTCTCCCAAGGCAAGACCTTTACAAATTCAATCACTTAAAACATTGTATATCCAGACTACCTACATGGCCGATATTTATCCCCTTCCAAGCACAGCTCTTCTATACCAAAACACCACCTATGACCAAAGGTATCTCAATGTTTTATAACACTTTGAGACAAAAAAGTACTCTCTGCAAAACGTCAGCCTTCCTCAAGTGGGAAAAAGATCTAAGTAGGAACTTTAGCGAAAAACAATGGGCATACGCATGCAACAACACATATAAAACCACAAAGTGCACTACCCTCTGGGAGCTCTCTACCAAGATACTACAGAGATGGTACCTGACTCCTGATAGAATTTCCAAATTCAGCCCAAACACAACGGATCAATGTTGGAGAGAATGCGGACACAGAGGGGACCTTTTCCATACACTTTGGCAGTGCCCCAAGTTAAAAAAGTACTGGAATTCAATCTTTAACCTCATAACCGATATAACCCAGAATCCATTGCCACCCACGCCTAGCCTAGCCCTCCTGTCCTTAGGCATAGAAACCCTACCTACCGAAACGCACCAGGTAACCACCCACATAGAAGATTTCGTAGAAAATTTTTGTATTGTACTGTTCTGTGAAACACACTTTCCATGGTGAGCCTTACTTTAAAAAGCTACTTATACATTGATTGGAGCAGTTGCCATTTTTGTTTTGTGTGCTGTATTTGGTGCAAAAAAAAAAAAAAAAAGTTCTTTAGCTGCCATTGTGCTGTGTTGGGCTTCTGGTTTGTCACTGCAACATAAAGAGGAAATAAACTGCCCTGGTGTTTTTGTACCTACCAGTAAGCCTATAATAAGGCTTACATATAGGTACTCTAAATATCTCCTAAACATGCACTATTTAGGAGAGATTTACTGTATAATGCGCTGATTACCTCATTGGCACATGCGCTCTGAATAAACGGCCACCCGGTGCTGTTTCTTCAGTGCCCGTGCTTTGACCAGCGGCGGAGTGAAGTCATCAGGGCTCCGGTTAATCACATCGCCGGAGCCGGCCAACCGGGAAGGAACTCCTGGAAAGATGTTGTCTTTGTCAGCCATGTGTGGGTGCCGCTGCAGAGCTTAGTTCTAAGGTATTTCCTAATGAGCTAGTATGCGATGCATACTAGCTCATTATGCTTTTGTCTTGCAGGATTTTTTTTTTTTGTGGAGGTTTACAACCTCTTTAAAGGAAGAATGACCTATTTCCACCTTCAGTGAAGTTCATGATCCCATGTCACAGAGGGGCGATGATGAGGCAGTGCATTTTCGAATGTATGCAACAAAAACCTCAAAATGTTTTTTTGTTATATGGTAAATATTCTGGGAACAGTTTGTACTCTATTGCTGCCAGAAAAGGTCTAATAAAAAGAAGCAAACACTATTGAAAATTCTAATCTATTAGACTGGTCAGTACCTCACTGGTACCCTTTGATAACTGGAGCCCGGCTCAAAAATAATTGTAAATAAAATATAGAGCAACAAAATGATCCTATTCTTATTAAAAACCTCTTTCACAAATGTCAAAAATCACAACATAATGTTTTAAAGAAGGTGCCAGCTTTGAGATTCATCGATTTGAAAAGTATAATTATAAAGAGCCAGATTCTTTTGCAGCATAGATTGATATCTGGAGGGTACCTTGGATTCAGATTTGAAACAAATACATGGACTTTCATATATGAGGGTATATATATATATATTTTTTGTAGAAGCCTGAAAAGCATTGCAACTGCGATCTACCAGAACTACCAACTACAACAAACTACCAGAGAACTCAACAGCGTCCAGGTGGTTTAATAACTACAAACAGACATCTGCAAAGGCCTGTAGTTTTCACATTCACAGTACTCTGTGAATGAATGATGCGGCAAGGAGAGCAGCATGTGGAGGGAGAAGACCATCAGCTCGCTGTCATAACGGGGGATCGGGAGAGTACAGGGGCCGGTGCTACAGTAACATGTTACACAATGAATATGGGTGTAACATGTTATGAAAGGTGAACATATCAATTAACAAAACTGGTGATATAGATCTTTCAATATGCTGATTTGGTTGTATTTAAACCCATCATCTAGTGGGAGTATAGTTTATGCTCATACCAATTGTAAAGTCCTGTATGCTTTATTTTCTTGTCTAATTTGTGGCTTGTGCGTAGGGATGTGAATTTATTCTTCAGCCCAGTAGATGGTACAAAAAGGTTGCAGTGTTAATAGCTGCATCACCCCCCCCCCCCCCCCCCTAGTGACATAAGGCTTATTTGCATTTGATTTTCCCTGGAGATGTGGAAATTTCATTTCTATACATAGGGAATTTCTGGAACAGAGATTCTCGTTTTAAAATAGCCCCCTTTAGCTACAAGATTTTTTATCGCACTCTGAATAAAACGGATGGTGCTTATGGAAGATCACATTTTTTTAACAATAACTTCCCATATCCTTTCCATCCATCTGCACAGCATTCTGTCCCTGTGCTTTGTTATTTATCTTTCCCTCCTACACTGTTACTGCAAATTATCATAATTGTGTATTTCTGCCTTGATTATAAAGGCTCCTACTTTTTGTACATTTTGGGCCCTTAACATTTACCGAGCACTTAGCATGGCATAGGTAAAGATCTGCTGGCCTGTCCAATTAAGCAGTTTTTGTGGCCTGAGATCAGAGGTGAAATGAATGGTCTAGAATTTAGAAGCTGGTCAATTCAGCTTGGGAACAAGT
The DNA here is from genome assembly GCA_018402905.1 of Glandirana rugosa. Lineage (NCBI taxonomy): Eukaryota > Metazoa > Chordata > Amphibia > Anura > Ranidae > Glandirana > Glandirana rugosa. Next base: position 501,434 of record BLSH010065565.1, read on the forward strand.
AGGAAAAGTCAATGTTGCAGATAGCATTCCTGAGAGTGAAAAGTCCAGCCCTGTCTGTCGCTTTGTGACTGCAATACACTAAGTTCTTGTATACATCTCCTGTGCCACAAGAGCATTAATTAAAATTGCAGCAGGGAAAAATAAATAGCTCTCAGATTCCGTTGTCGGTGTGACAAATTAGAGTTATACCAAGTTAAAGTGTATGTCTGGGTATAGTGAAGGAAAAAAAATCATCTCTCAATGTAAGGTCTAAGATAGCAGCGCTAGAAATGAAAGTCCATATACGAGTCTGCAAGATGAGAGGATCTCAACACCAGCTTGCGTGTAAAAGGATGGACAAAAAAAAAAAAATCACACCACAGTGCCCAGCAAGTCTCCTTACAAGATTCAAATGGCAAACAAGCATATAGGTACAGGTCTTTCTCAAATAAGCTCAGAGGTTCATCCAGCCAGACATAAAATGTGTCACCAATACAGGATCACCAGCATAGAAGCTTCTCTCCTTAGCACTCAAGCATGGATCAGCATATGTAGAAGAAAGGGAGGCTAACAGTGAAGAATATCCAAGTATTTCAAAATAATATTTGAAAGGAAAAACCTTATAGTAAAGCGTCATTCTTTATCAGAGAGTGAGTGTAGCCCAGTGGGGTGATCACACACAAACTCCGATGTAGGGGCCGCTCATCCTGCTCTGCACGGTCTCCTCTCTGGATCCCCAAAGCGGCAATCTCTGCAGTCCGCACTCCACTCCAACTCCACACATATCTTTATGGAAGCAATACAAATACCTGTTGATCTGTCAGATAATCTGTGTGCTTCCAACTTCCTGTTTGAGCTGACAACACACTGCCGCTGCTGCCCAAAAATACCAAGCAATGTTGTCAGCCATACCAAATTCTCCCTTTTGGGGCTTGAAAACACCTCCTTCTCTCATCGTCTACATAAGTGGGAAAATGGTTTAAATGCCTGAAGGGTGAACTCAGGGAGGGCTGATAACACTGCTTGGGATTTCAGTGCATCATAGTTGTCAGCTCTAACAGGAATTTGGGAGCTTGTTGGATTTTTGGCAGGTCAACAGCTATTTGTTTTTTTTTTTGGCCTTGACACTTTTACAGATTTATATTGATGCTCCTATATTTAGTTTGGGCATATAGGATCAATTAACTTTAATCATGCAAGGGTTAAAGTAAATTAAGCCAACAGTGCAAAATCATGAAGAATGGGAAGTGGGTATAAATAAGTACCCACAACATGGAATTGTGGCTGGCATTAAATTCAGTTTTTAAAAGAAAAAAAAAAAATTTCTGTGGGTCGTGTCCCCTTTTAACCTTTGGGTTTAAATAGGGCCTAGGGCCGTCACGGGTATCCTAGGTGGGAAACACAGGGATTTGGCAGGTTTTCCACTGGCATAGCGGGCGGGAAACACGTGAGTGGGGTCTATATATAAAACCCCACTCATATTCCTGTCACAGTGGACCCTGACTGGCCTGGCGAGCTCCATAGGCTGAGTGAAGGGCTATAATACTAGGAGCTCGCCGGCGGTATAGGGTCATGAAGAGCTTGGTGAGGCAGGTATTAGAGAGGGTGGTGTCGGAGGGAGGAGAAGAATGGCTCTGCCAGTGCCTGGTGGGGGCGGAGACTGAGCGATTACCTGTCGTGGAGCCGGAGGCAGCGGTTCCCTCTGGGGTAGCGCATGACTCTTCTTCCAAATTATAAGGAATTCTCTTTTAGAAACGGAAAAAAATCTGAGGAGAATTCTGAAGATAATAGACGGCGGATGGTTCCTAGATCATTTCACAATTGGTTGCAGGCTTTCTGCATTTTTTCGGCAGTTATGGGAGAGAAATACCCGGAAAAATGCAGTGGGTTGTTTCAACACTTGGAACATATTCTAGAAGCTTATAAAAATTGATGGTATGGGTTGGTATAGTTACAACTAATCTTTCCGTCAAAAATTAGCTGTCTATCCAAGTCTTAGATGGGGCATGAAGGATGTAGGTTTATGGTTAAACCTCATCCTTCCACAAAAAACAGTTTTCCCTAAACAGGTTTACGTGAATTCTAATCCTTCTGCAGTATATAAAAAGGTGTATGCTATGCTTTTAATGCCGCTATAGGCATGAGTGATCATTTTGTTTTGGCATTCACCCAGTGTTGAAATGTTTTAAAAGGGCCTCACACACACAACTTACAAGAGACACATCAAAAAGCTCATACACCGGTGAGAGTGGAAAGTATGGACCATTGGTCACGTCTTTACCCAGACAGGGAGAAAGCTCAATAATGAATTGAAGGGTTTTCTTTAGGTTTTAGGTTACCTGTTTTTTCAGGAGAGGGTTGTCAGATAGTGGATAACTTAAAATCGGTTAGGATGTATAGTGAAGTGGTTAGAACTAAAATATTAAAAGAAATTTCATTTGGTAGGGTTGTGGGCCCCTTTTTGGCCCCGCCTTTTAAAAATTTTAGGATATCACCTCTTGGTTTGGTCCCCAAAAAAGAGCCAAATTCATATCACCTTATTCATCATCTCGCTTTTCCTAAAGGTAGTTCTCTGAATGATGAAATAGATCATTCATTGGCGTCTGTGACTTATTCTACCTTTGATGATGCAATACGGCTTATAAGGAATTTTGGACGAGGTGAGTTAGTGGCGAAAGCCGATATTCAATCTGCATTTCGGCTTTTGCCAATTTCACCGAATTCATTTATCTTGTTGGGTTTTTGTTTCAACAATTTTTTCTTTTATGACATGTGTTTGCCCATGGACGGTTCCCTTTCATGTCATAATTTTGAAATTTTTGCTACATTTTTACAATGGGTCATTGAATATGAATCAGGTTTTGAAAGCATTCTCCATTACCTAGATGACTTTTTATTTATAGGCCCTTCGGAGTCTAGGGTCTGTTCTTTATTGCAGATTGAGTTTCTGGGAATTCAGATTAATACGGTCATATTTCAGTTCCAGCTTCCGCTGGTTAAAATTGAAAGGATTCAATCTTTAATAGCATTTTTTCTGAGAAGGAAAAAAATGATTTTAAAAGAATTGCAATCATTTCTAGGTTTACTGGCTTTTGCATCTAGAGTTATGCCGGTTGGCAGGATCTTCTCTAGAAGAATGTCACTGGCTATGTCGGGTTTCAAATCCCCCTTTTCTCACATCTGCCCTACTTCTGAAATCAAGGATGATCTGCTAGTGTGGTCACAATTTCTGGTTGACTACAATGGTTGATCATTTTTTCAGGAAGATTTTGTTTTCTCGGCGGAGCTGGAGTTACATACGGATGCTGCAGGTTCTCGTGGCTTTGCAGCAGTCTGGCGCACTCATTGGTGCTGTGGTTCTTGGCCTTCTTTATGGGTTTCTAATAAGGCAACGAAGAATTTGGTCTTGTTGGAACTTTTTCCAATAGTGGTGGCCTTTGAGTTATGGGGTCAATTTTTTGCAAATAAGAGAATTGTCATTCAGACAATAAGGGTGTTCTTTTTGCAATAAATTGCCTTTCTTCGAGGCCCATTGCTGTGATTAAATTGCTTCGTTACTTTGTTTTGCTATGTCTTATGCAGAATATTTGGGTTAAAGCAAAATTTATACCAGGTAAACACATTATCTCGATTCCAGATTACACGTTTCAGACAGCTTCTGCTGGATGCGGACCTAGTTGGCCATGTTTACCCAAGTCATCTAAGGGATTTGACCTAAAGCCAGTTATGTCCGCAATTCAGCAATCTGTTGCGCCTAAAGCATGGTCCGAGTATTCAATGACATGGAAAAGGTGGCTGGTATTCAATGAAGACATGGGTTGGTCTGCTTATTGCCCTAGAGAGCAATCGGTTTTAGCATTCCTTTGCTCGCTTATGCATTCAAATTTATCTTTTAAGCACATAAATAAGACTTTGGTTGTTATTTCCTTTTTTCTTAAATCACAAGGGCGACCGGATTGCAATAGTTTATTTTCTGTCCCCCAAGCCTTAAAGAGGTATAGGAAGTTACATTTTTTCCAGACATGAGGAGACCTATTACGTTGGATAATTTATCAAAAATGTGTTTAGCTACCTCATCTGTTCGTTGTTTAGAATATGAAGTGTTGTTGTTTCAGTCAGATTTTAGCATTATTTTCTTTGCGGCGCTTTGTATTTCTGAACTAGTCCCGAATAATAAGAAATCTTTAGCCGGTTTAATGCACAAGGATGTTTTGATGTCCCAGGATAAAGCCCACATTTTTATAAGAAGGTCAAAGACCGATCAGAAGGGTAGGGGTCATTGGCTGCTTTTGCATGCCTGTGGTGTTTCCAACGTATGCCCTTACCTGGATTTTAAGAAAATATATTTCTGTAAGAATTTCCTGTCAGGGCAATTTTCTAGTGCATTTAGATGCTGTTCCCCTTACTAGTTTTCATTTTTTTTCTATATTTAGATGCTGTGTACATCATTTAGGTTTGTCACATCAGATATTTTCCACCCACTCTTTCAGAATTGGAGCTGCCACAGAGGCAGCTAGGTTAGGCTTAAGTGAAGCGATTATTATGAAATTGGGGAGATGGGCATCGAACAGATTTAATTTGTATGTGCGTCCTGACCTTTCTCTTTAATCTTCTTAGATGGCAAGTCCTGCATATGGATCATTGGTCATTCCTTTGTTCATTGGGCTCACAAAAGGGCTTGCAAGAGAAGCTATACTTCTAATCTGCGTCTTCTGGTTAATTCTTTTCAAGTCTATTGGAAGGGCATTCATGGTCTTCAATGGAGTAATCTGTTCATTCTCATTTCTAAGTTGTCTCAGTTTTGGCCATCTCCTTCTATTGTAATCATTAATTTAGGAGGGAATGACAGGTAAACTGAAGACTTTAGATCTTCTATTCATGATTAAATGGGACTTACATCGTATTAGGCTTTCTTTTCCTGGGTGTCAGGTGTTTTTTTCGGAAAGAATCCCTCGCCTTTCTTGGTTTATCCTCTCCGGCAGGTAGGCTCCTTGAAAAAAATCAGGAGGCGGATCAACCATTCTATTGAGAAATTCATGCCTTTGTTGGGTAGCTTTTCCTTACGTCATTGGGAATTAGAAGGTGGTTTTTCTGGCCTATACAGACAGGATGGCATACACCTGTCTGACATAGGTTTAGACATTTTAATATTGGAATGCAAAATGTTATTGAAAGGGTCGCGGAGTTGGGGTAGGCCTCTGTTTCACAAAGCGGCTGGTTGTGGGACTTTTGTTTGAGTAGATTGTTTATGATATGCACTCGAGTTCTATGACTGAGCGGTTATTTTATAGATTTATTTATCTATATCTATTTAAATTTCATGAATTTAATTAGTTGAATATTTAGTTTAAGACCAATAACGGTGCCGCGGCCATTATTTATACCATATTAAGTGTGGTGTCTTATTTATGAGTTAAATGCTTACCTGTGAATCCTACATTCCCATGGGAAGTGGGTATAAATAAGTACCCACAACATGGGATTGTGGCTGTCATTAAATTCAGTTGTTAAAAAAAAAAAAATCTGTGGGTCGTGTCCCCTTTAAATAGGGCATAGGGCCGTCAAGGGTATCCTAGGGGGTTTTCCATGGGTATAGCGGGTGGGAAACCTGTAACTGGGGTCTATATATATAGTCCCCCACTCATATTCCTGTCATAGTGGACCCTGACTGGCCTGGCAAGCTCCCCATCCTCCCTCCCTGTCGCAGAACCTGTTCTGTGGTTTGTCACCCTGGATACAGGGGGGGCTTTTGTTTGAGTAGATTGTTTATGATATGCGCTCGAGTTCTATGATTGAGTGGTTATTTTATAGATTTATTTATATATGTGATTTTCAGAATTGAAAAATTATTTCATGAATTTAATAAGTTGAATATTTAGTTTAAGACCAATAAAGGTGCCGCGGCCATTAATTATACCATATTAATTGTGGTGTCTTATTAATGAGTTAAAGGTTTACCTGTGCAGCATACATTCCCATGTAATGGAATTCAAATATGAATGCCTCTGGAAGTCTTTGTAGGATTGCGAATTTGCACTTCTTGTAATACATTTCAGTTATACTTGAAATGACCAACATACAGATGTTGAACACGCTCACTGTTTATCAAGTAACATCTAAAACTATCTTCTTTTAAGGAAAGTTTTACTTTCAGTAGCAGATGCTTGGGAACATACTGTAAATGTATCTTTACATACAATGTTTGTGTTCATAGTATTTTTTTTAAAGAATATTTAATAAAAAAAAAAAAAAAAAAAAGAATTGACAAATCTTCTCAAAACCAGCTCATATATGGCCCTGCTAAAGCCAGTGGGAACTGTACCCAATTCTGGATTAGCTAGGTAGAACAATCAGGCTGGCAATGGAGGTTTATTTTAGAGGCCTGTAGTTCAATTAGTAGGAATTGTATCACTTTGACATGTTCTTGTCTTCATTATGTTTTGACTTTTTAGGAACATTATACCTAAAGGCTATATATACATTCATTGTTTCAGATTTTTCTAATCAATCCTTCCCTGTAATTGTCTGGGTAGTGTCCTCTTCTTATTGGAATTCTATTTTGTGCAACCGCATGTTGAACTTTAAGTTCTGTGTGAATAATTTACTGCTCCTGTACTGGTATCAGATTCTTCATTCTAACATTTGAGAAAATAGTTCAAGATGACTATACGTAATCCTGTTAGCCCTGCAGCATTTTGCATCAGTAGGATGTTCTTTAAAATATTAACGAAACATAATTAAAATTCTTTCTTGAAAATGATGCTTTGAATTTCTGATCCGCTGAAGGCAGAAGCACCCTAATTAAATGGAACAAAATTCTTGTTAAAGGGATAATGCCATCTTGGCAGTACCTGGATGTAGCTAAAATAAAATAAATTGGATATCACCTTGGCTTGACAATGATGGTTTAAAGGACTTTTGCAGAATACAATTTGTACATTGTTGAATCTACTTTATTCTTTAGTGTTGTGTGTGTTTTGCCTAACTACTAGCAAGCTGGAGTTCAGCTTCAGTTTCTTAGTGTATCTAAATCTGCTAGTGTATCTAGCACTCCTTTCCCCCAGACTGAAAACACTGCTGTACAATAGGTGCCTGTTTCTCCTTCATTCAGAGTTTAGACACTCTTAAGTGCAAATTTCGGATGGGAATTATCGTTTGACGGTCGATCGTCCAAAATTCTTACCGTTAGTATGCACCTTTTGACAGGCCATTTTGATTTTTCTTAAGACAAAAACTGGTTGTGCAGACTAGAACATTTTTACGCAACAACGTCCGATTTTCGTATCATTAGTACGGTTTTCATATGAAAAAAAATCGTACGATCACGACTATGCATGCTCAGAAACGGAAAAAAATACATACAAAACTATTCAAAACATTACGTCACTTATGACGTTGAATTTGGTCATACGAAAATTTTCGTATTGTTCGTACGCGCTTCACTTTCCACATGAGACAATCATCCAACAAAAAAATGGATGTTCTGTCATCTGAAATTTGCATTGTGTGTACGAGGCCTCATGTACACTGCTGCTGGTAAACTAACGTTTAGGGCCAGTTGGGCGCTTTTTTTTCAGCTGCCCCTGAATTCTCCTCTGTTATCTTATCAGTACATGTACACAGGGTTGCTTAGAGTCATTTCTAGGCAGTTGAGTTTAGAAGCATTTTTTTTGGAAAGCAAAAAAATGCGTTTAGGACAGATGTTCAGGGGCATTTAAAACACCAAATGGCTGTAACAGCTTGTAAACGCAGTAAATCGCATTAAGCAGTGTTTCCTTTACAGGAGTTTTTCCTTTTAAAAAAAGAATGCTTCTAAACACAAGTGCGGCTAAACGAACGTTTTTAAACGTCGGTTACTATCTGTCAAGTTAAATCATCCAGGAGAGGTTTTAAAATGTCCCGTGTACATTAAGCCTAATACATGGAGTGTGTTACTGGCCAGATCTCAGTTACTGACCAGAACTGAAAACAGAGGAAAAAGGCCTATATAAAAAAATGAACGCAGCCGCCACATCTAATGATTGGTAAACTGCAATATGTGAACTTTTTGGTTTGGGGTTTAATACCACTTTACCTGAACAAGCTCTAGAAAGAAATTGATTGTTTGCCATGCACAGATGCTTGACATTCTGGATGTTCCAATTTCAATAAATCCCCTTCAGTACTTTGTAGTCTATATTAATCTAATGTTACAAAGAGTGAAAAAGAGAAAGAAATAAATATGCACCATTTCAGATCAATCCAATAAAAGTGAAACACCCCATTGAATACCATTTTAGGACTTTGAGGACCATTATATTCTATATACACTCATCGACCACTTTATTATTGTTGGAAACATTTCTCAGAGATTTTGGTCCATATTGACATGATAGCATCAGACAGTTGCTGCAGATTTGCTGGCTGCACATCCATGATGTGAATCTCCCGTTCCACCACATCCCAAAGGTGCTCTATTGGATTGAGATCTGGTGACTATGGAGACCATTGGAGTACAGTGACCTCATTGTCATGTTCAAGAAACCAGTGGTGAGATGATCTGAGCTTTGTGACATGGTGCATTATCCTGCTGGAAGGAGCCATCAGAGGAATGGTACACTGTAGTCATAAAGGGATGGACATGGTCAGCAACGATACTTAGGTAGGCTGTGACATTTTAACAATGCTCAATTGGTACTAAAGGGCCCAAAGTGTGCCAAGAAACTATTCCCCACACCATTACACCACCACCAGCCAGAACCGTTGGTACGAGGCAGGATGGATTCAGACTTTCATGTTTATGCCAAATTCTGACTCTACCATCTGAATGTTGCAGCTGAAATTGAGACTCGTCAGACCAGGCAATGTTTTTCCAATATTCTTGCTTGTGTGAATTGCAGCCTCACTTTCCTGTTCTTAGCTGACATTAGTGGCACTCAGTCTTCTGCTGTAACCCATCTGCTATAAGGTTTGAGGTGTTGTGTGTTCACAGATGGTATTCTGCATACCTAGTTTGTAATGAGTGGTTATTTGAGTTACTGTTGCCTATCATCTCAAACAAGTCTGCCCATTCTCCTCTGACATCAACAAGGCATTTTCGTCCACACAACTGCCGCTCACTGGATATTCTCTCTTTTTTGAACCATTCTCTGCAAACCTTGGAGATGGTTGTGAGTTTAAATCCCAGTAGATCAGCAGTTTTTGAAATACTCAGACCAGCCCGTCTGGCACCAACAACCATGCCACGTTCAAAGTCACTTAAATCCCCTTTCTTTTCAATTCTGATGCTCGCATTGAATGTTGGCAAGTTGTCCTTACCACATCTAGATGCCTAAATGCATCGAGTTGCTGCCATGCGATTGGCTGATTAGCAATTTGTGTTATCAAGCAATTGAACAGGTGTACCTAATAAAGTGGCCGGTGAATGTATATATATTGCCACTTCTGGGTACAGTGTATTCAAATATCATCTGCTTAAGCAGATGTACATTTCTATTTTGGTGTCTGGGTAGCACATCTAAAATTCTATAAAATGTAAGAATTTGCAAGAAGTGCGAAAGGCTGTAAAACCTGCCTTGCACTTGGATACCACTCGGATTAACATTTTGAGGTGCCTATTTTAGGTTTAGATAGACAAAGTATTGATTCATGAGATCATGTTCCAATTATTTAAAAAGCAGCCTCTATGTTAACTTAAAGTGGTTGTCAACTCTCACAAAAAAAACCCTGCAAAATAAAGGCATAATGAGCTAGTATGCATAGCATACTAGCTCATTATGAAATACTTACCTTGGAATGAAGCTGCTGCAGCGGTCTCGACACACCGCTTTGACCAGCGACATGCTTCTTACAGGTCCGCGGCTCCAGTCAATCGCAGCACAGGCTCCAGCACTGTGATTAGCCGGAGCTGCGCTGACATCAATCCCGTGCATGGACACTTCGTGAAGAAACATTTACTGAAGAAACGGCACCCTGGGCCACCCCAGGGGCCGATTCTTCACTGTGCATGTGCTAATGACGTTGGCACATGCAGATACAGGGAATATCTCCTAAACTGTGCAAGTTTAGGAGATATTCCTGGGACCTACAGGTAAGCCTGAATATAGGTTTACCTGTAGTTTAAAGTGGTTGTCCAGAGGCGACAACCACTTTAATATTGTCATGAAAAAATTGGCATGGGGAACAATAAAGTAGTAAAATAACGCAGGCATCTTTGCGATGTCACAAAATACTCTATTAGAAAATAAACAGTCTTCGTATTTCCTCATATTCATGCATCACTGAAACAGGGTAACCTTTTACATCAATAAAATATTCCAAATTTAACTCTTAATTCCTGGGCAGCTGATTACATGAGCAGGAGGGATAGTTGATGGAAATCCCATTTACAGATGGGCTGCTGCCGTAGTTGTGAACAATTGGGTTCACACTAGCCCACGCTCTAAAGAGTAATCCGGCATCAGGCATTCAGGAGGTGCGTATTTTTTTTGCCAAAGAGCAATTTACAATGTGCCACAAGCGCGAACCAATCCATTTGACTCATGGTTGCAGTGTAGCCCCGTTGACTTGATTAGTAGAGTCTGACAAGTGGGGCCTCTTGTCAACTCAACATGTCGCTTCACATTTGCCATGGCTGTGATGCAAATGAGTCTTGGCGCCCCCTCCAGCTAGATTTTCAACTTTAGGTGCGTGACCTGGGAGCAGTAAAATCCTTGGCTCGGCCGCCAATTTAACCCCCCCCCCCCCAGCCTGTGTGAAAAGCAAAAAGTTGGCTATTTTTTTTTAAATCAAGGAAATTACTTGATGCTCAATGAAAAGGCAAGACAATCTTTAGTGCTAACAGAACTTAAAAGTATTAAGAAAGTGACTATGGCATTATACCAACTGCACTGACTGATTCGCCACTTACACACAATCAGAAAATCGTACGGAAAATACCGCTTTTGATGCGATCGTACAATAATCAGATCGTTCGTACAGAGCTTTCGAGAGCCGATCATAACTCAACCGACATTTTCTGTCTGGACACGCAGGAAAAATTCTCTCGTGTGATGCCCGATCTTACGTTTTTCGTTTAATCAGTACAGTTGTCGTTCGAAAATGCAATTCAAACACACTACAACGCATCACATCGCTTGCAATTTTTTATTCTGTTGTACGAGAATTTTCATGACTAATTTCGTGAATGCCGGTTCGATCTGAGATTAGAATGAAAAAAAAAAAATATGGATGATCATTCGCCCAATAATCTCATTGTGTGTACCGGGCATTAAACAGTTATCTCTTTCTGGAAGAACTATTACAAATATAGTGATGTGTAAGTCTGTCGCTTACAAACCATTTACCTGATTTTGTTAAACTGCGTTATGATTACTGTTCCAATGTGCAAAGCATGATGCATCCACCCACTTTAATTGTAAAACGCTGATGCACTTCACAGCTGTCAGACAGGATGAATCCTACTCAGCTCCTTCAACAGACTGAGAGCCCTTGTGCACTGAGCAATCACATTTCAAATCATCCACCAGGGATCTTTCTGTGGCTAAACTGAAACATAGCAGATTGCTTCTGCACAGGTCCCAGATATATGATATGATTCAGGTACATTAAAGCAAACCTTTGAGAAGAAAGGGATGGATGACTGAATTGGATGATACAGTCAGAACTTTGCATTAGGGATAGCACTCCAGAATCTATTACCATATGCCAGCTTTCCCCTGAGATGTACAGGATGACACTATGATTTCATTGCTTTTGAAAGAGGAACAAGCAGACAAGAGCCTCCCAAGAGGGGGAAGACGTTCAAACACAGACGCAAGAAATGTATCTTTATGTAATGGGCTACCTGAATATACCAGTCTGAGAAGGGAAGGGTGGATAAAAATCAATGATTTTTTTTTTAATCTTTTTTTTTTTATTTAAATCAGATTTTTTTTATTTTTATCAAATTTATTTTAATAAATGCCTTTAGAGTAAAAATATAATTTTCTATTTGGGATACATTAATAATTTAGTTTATTCAGCATGCAATGGAGCTTAGTTATATAGCATGAGGCTGTTCTGAAATATTTATATTTTTGGTAAACTCATTCAATAAATCCAAGCTCCGCAAGCGGAGATAGCATGCACTGCATTGATGCATTCACACAATGTCACAGTAACCATGAGATAAAACAACCTTCAGGAATATTCCTTTATCCCATTATTTTGCAAATCCATGTACACTACAAACTGTATGATTGAATCGGTTCTGATATCGAGGTTTTACTAACCTGGCAGCATATTATTCTAAATAGGAAACCTATGCATGCAAATATTAAAGATTCTAAATACCAGCAAGAAGTCCTTACATTTAAAGAGCACCTGTCATTTCAGATCCATCATGGCAGCGCCTGTTAGCGGGCACCCACTCACCTGCTGCCACCACGTCCCATACCTTGTTGTGGCACTGCCACATTACCAGCCCTCCAATTAAAGTGAATGGGACTGTCAGTGAGTCAACAGCAGGTCAGAGGAGCCGCTGCGGGACAGAGATGACAGTTGCTCTTTAAAAATAATGATTTAAACTGAGCTGATTTAAATCAAGCCTTTTTACTAGTGATTTAAATCGACTTAATTTAAATCAAATTCACCCTGGAGAAGAGCGACGTATCTTTAAAGTGAAAGATAAAAAAAATAAATAAAGCTGGATTTGCATTTTTTACACTCTGCCCTCCATTTACAAATAGCTGACTTCTGTACACACACATATAGGTTAAATGGTTGTACATTTTTTTATGTCTGCTTCCCTAAACTGCTCTGTCATGAAAGCAACACCAGTGTTTGTACAATGTAACAATGATGACCATATATAAACCGCGCAAAACTTAAGTACTGAAAAATCACAACCATTCCTGACAATTTTTTTTAGGGTCTTTTAACTACTTGACGTCCATGGACATCCTCAGGTTTCATTAGTTATACCGGGATGATGCCTGCACCCACAGGTATCATCCCAGTATGAATCTTTTCAGCCGGTGATGCACGCACGCACACACACACACACACAAATTTGGGTTCCTAAATCTAATGGTTTGTCTCTGGCAAGTGCAAATAGACTGGGATGGCTCTCCCTTTGCTTCTATGAATTAAATGAGAAATGACAGTGGTAAATGGAGGATAAATTAGTAATGAATATCTTAAAGATATTTAATCCTTTAAAGCAGAAGTAAAGTCTTATTTTTTACATTGGCTGCATGCACTCTGAATATCTCCTAAACTGTACAAGTTTAGGAGATATTCACAGTATGCTTACCTGTAGGTACTGTGAATATCTCCAAAACGTGCACAGTTTAGGAGATATTCAGATTGCATGCAACCAATGACATCATCACCTTACTGTGCAAGAAACGGCAGCTCCCGCATGCGTGGGAGTGACATCATCGTGGCTACTCACAGAACCCAGAAGAGACACCAGGGAAGATGTCAGACACCACAGCAGTGTGCGGGTGCTGCTGGAGGTCTTCGTTTGAAGGTAAACATTTCATAATGAGCTAGTATGCGATGAATACTAGCTCATTAGCCTTTGTTTTAAAGGTTTTTTTTGTTTGTTTTTCCCGAAGTTTACAACCTCTTTAAAATTTAGCCATCAGCAAAGTATAGTCAAATTTTGGCGTTGGTCCCTTTGAATAATTTTGCATGAAATGTCGTGATCGGCTCTTGAAAGTTGTGTACTGACAATTAGATGATCGTACGATAATTCAAATATTTTCGTCCAATTTTCTGATTGTGTGTAGTGTAGGTGTGGCTGTGTTTGCATGATTTTGGGAGGGGAGAGCACCAATAGCAGCATTGTGTCAATTAAATTCAACCAGATGATTTGGTTCTTCCCAAAAGAATAATCGGCCCGAGGTACCTGCAGCAGTCACTGAGTGACATAAGCATACAGCTGCTTGTGAACAGGACAATCCTCTTATTTCTGGAGGCACGTATGGACACAAGGTTAGATTTATTCAATGATCATCAACATCCAACGATCCAGGAGACAACACAAACCATAGTCTAAACATCTAGTAGATTTCAGATATGTCCTCAATACCATGATATTGTGTTGCAGTTAAACCAAGCACAAGCATTTTAGGTATGAAAAAAAGAATGATTCAAACCATTCAAAAAAACAGATATCAGTGGGAAAAAAACTGATAATAGGTCAGTGATAATATAACGAGCAACAATAAACCGGACCATGTTACAAAATGTAATGATACAATGTATGAGCTTCCTTTTCTCCTTCTTGGTGTACATTTTTATTAAAATATTGCATTTTGTACACTGGCTCATAAAGCAGCTAGCAAACCCAGAAAAGGGATGCAAATCAAAGGACTGCAGCACCATTTATTATAGTAGCAAAGTAAAGGAATCTGCTCTTTTCGGCACAGTATTGCAGAGAAAGAATTGTAGGCATGGTTGGGTACTATATTCTATGGTTTCATTCATGGTTGGGTACTATATATCCCTTTGCAAGCCCAGTAATTATGGTCTAGCACACATGGATGCACAGATTACCAGAATAGGTTTTACTCTTTGCAGTTAAGAGCAGAGGAACAAAAACTTGAGAATATTAATTATAACTAAACGCTGGGAATTGTTCATTTATAATCATGTGCATTACAAATACTACATGTGGACTGACATGTTCAACATGATGAACTGCTCCAATCTGCTGCCTACTGACAACTTGCTAACGTATTTGCTAGTCATTGTAACATGGGGGCTGCTATGTGATGCATTCACTTAGATAAATGTAGAATTACTGTGTGCTCTGCCTGAGGGGGAAGTTTAAGGATATCAGATGTGGACAATGTTTTAAAGAGGGTTCAGGTCTGTGAGGGGAACCGGAGATGAGCTGTGACAACCAAACAAGCCCAAAGCTATTATTAGTACAGCTGACATTTTTCTCATGTTCTTCATAATAAGTCTTAGTCTCTGCATATTAGGAAATTACAAGAGACAAGAAATATATATGCGCTAGATTTAATAGCGTTTCTTACACTGTGTCAGTAAACTACCGTAACCGCAATTATCTGCTATAAATTACACCTAACCCAAATACACCAAAAGTCAGGTCAGCTGTAGAAAAACGATAGCTGACATTTTTTATAACACAGATTATCTTAACAATATTTGTGTTGTTTCTATGTATAAAATATAATACGTTTATAAGGGGGCAGCCATTTTAGCTCATTACATATGAAGATGCTGCTTCCGGCTTCACAGTGCTATACAACAGGACTGCTTTACTGCTCCTTTCAACAGTGAAATTCTAAGGGTTGACCTACTCACTGAAAACCACTCACTCCCTTCAAAATCAACAAATCACTAGGCATGCTGGGTCACCTGCTTCGCAGTGCTACACAATGGGTGCAATGTACTAAAACTGAACATGAAAAATCTGGTTCAACTCTGAACAGAAACCAATCAACTTCCAAGTTTTATTGTCAAACTTAATGGAACAAGCTGAAGTTCGAAGCGGATTTACCAGGCTCAAGAAACCCCATGGGTAAGGTCGCCATAGCAGCATAGCGAGTGCCACCAGGTAGCGAGAATAGGTCCGCTCTCCTCCCCTGTCAGGGCCACGAAAGAATAAAATAGAGGAGTGGCCCCATGGGATTGTCATCCCTAACACCCATTTGTTTTATAAATACATTTTAGTCTTAACAGAGGGCTATGATGATTGTTAAGTACATGTCTGTCTATGGCTGCTTTGCTGGTTCCTTCTGTTTTGTGTTTCAGGTGACAAGCTGCCTGCCGTTGCTAGGAAGATTTACCTCAGCTGCTGAGCACTGGATTGGTGACAAATCCTTTGGTGGGAAACATCTAGCCAATGAGTGTAACCTTTTACTTATATTCTCTCCGGTCACTGGCCGGAGTGAACATTTACCTCAGGTCTGTCAGCTGGACTCACCTCTGCACTCTCCTCAGCCTTCTGGCTGGATCTTTTGACCTGCTCTCCCACACTCCCTCCCCTTTGTTATTTCCCCCCGTCGCAGTCCCCCTTTATGTGGGTTGTGTTGCCCACTTTGTGGGTAGACAGTGGTTGGTACGCTGTAACTTGGTTAAGATATTGCTGCTTGAGTCTTAGTGACTAAGCATGTATGTCTGTTATTGGTTAATAACAGTTCTGTTTTATATTGAAGGTCTATCTTTTTGGGTAATGTCGCCCACTTTGTGGGTGGACAGTGTTTGGTAAACTGTTATTTGGTTGGTATAAGATATTGCTGCTTGAGTCTTGGTGACTAAGCATGGTGGTCTGTTAATGGTTAACAGCAATTCTGTTTGTTATTAAAGGCTACAGTTAATTTCATAATTAAAATTGTTTTAAACCCAATAAAGGGGCCGCGGCCTAAACTTTTCTACAATCCTTGTTGTGTGTTTATTTTATATTTTAGGTATGTTCTTATGGTAAGATGGGTGTTAATGGGGTGTACAATTCCGTTTTTCTTGCTGACCCGGAAGGGACATCTGATGTCACTTCCGGGTCCCCATTGGCAGTTTACCTGGCCATCAAGGCCGGGAAAGAATGTAATGCAGTGCCTTGTGCATTGCATTACATTTAGTGAAGCACAGATGAGACATGCAGAATCTGAATGTCTCACTAAAGAGAACCTGCCCCCAAAAAAATTAAGAAAAAAAAGAAAGTTACACAAGCACATAGCTCTCTCTCCCCCCCACCCCCCCACACACACACATGTACTTACAAAAAGGAAAGGCACGTGGCATATGCCTGAAAATGTTTGCGATACACAGGTTACATATCGCTGTACATGCTGGAATGAGAGCAATTCTAGCACGAGACCTCCTTCATAATACTGAACTGATGACCTAAAGGAGGGCTTTTAAAGTATCCCTACAGAAAATATAGGGTACTTAAGTGGTTTGCCATTTCACAGGCACACGCAAATTTAAGGTTTGTCATGTTGGGTATCTGTTTTCTCTGTGCAACCTTGGCTTTTATATTTTATCTAACAAATGGGTCATTTATTGTGTTTTTGTGCCCCCTGAAATAAACATTTAATGTGTTTTTTACTGAAATTTTGGGGTAATATCATGTAACATAAAAAATTGGAACTACCACTATTTTCTAGGGTGTTTGCTTTCAGAAAATATATGTTTGAGGGCTTTATGTAATCTTCAGGCCTAAAATTGTTTTTTAAATGTGTGCAAACATGGCTCTGGCTGTGAAAGGTTTAAAGGAGAAGTTCACCTTCGGGAACATGTTACATGTTTCACCAGTAAGCTTTGTTAGTTAAAAATTACTGGCTCCTAACTTTTTTAGCTGGCTCCTAGATTCAAAGCAAATTTGTCAAGCCCTGTGATTGACTAACATGTACAATTGCACCAGATTCTGAGTTGTACATCTCTCCCAATGGGTGTGCTTTAGTGCTCCTCCAATTAGGCTTCTTTCACACATGTGGCGTCCATTTAGACGGACTCCGCTGCTCAGTGGGGATTGATCCGTTAATCTCCACAGAGCCGGTGGAGGACAGGTCCGTCTCTGCTCACTGTGCCGAGACGAAACTGTCAGAGCGCCCACTCTTCTCTATGGGGACCGGATGAAAACGGATCCGCCTGTCCGTTTTCGTCCGATCCAATCCGCCAGATGGATGAAAAATAGGGTTTCCTTCTGTCTGTATTTAGCGGATCGGATGTCAGCGGACATGTCACCACTGACATCCGTCGCTCCATAGAGGAGAATGGAGCGTCCATTCAGTTCCGCCTGAATACGTGTGAAAGGACCCTTAAATTCTACAAGTCAGTCTACTAATCTAATCCCTTTGAGGCTGAACAAACCACTATGTTTAATACAACGACACAAAGAAACAAGTTTGAAAAATGTGAAAAGTAAAAAAAAAGGAAAGGAAACGCTTTAATAGTGAGCTCTTAGTGAGCGCACACTTGACTTTCCTGTTAAAATCATCTGCGATAATAAAAGTACAGTAAGCAACATTCCCCATACCACATGGCACTGCAGTGGCACAATGAGCCTGTCTATTCACATAGCACAGAGTTCATAGCAGGCCATAGCAGTAATACCAGTTCACATTTGCAGAAATACCATGCTTGGACACTTGGTTGGCAAAGAACTCCTACCTGGCAGGGTTTCAAACAGAATTCTGCAACGGAAACGCAGCCATTTCCCTCAGCGCCTTCTATATTTGTTATTCCCATTTGGGTCTACGTTTTTAAAGGTTATTTTAGACTATGCTATTTCCTGATAGAAAATAGTCATTTTAACCAAAAAGGAAGAGCAGAATGGGAACAAGATCCTTACCTGAAGCCATAGCTTGTTGTTTACTGCATCTCTGCCTGTAGCAATACACTGAAATGTAGCATTCTGACCAGCATTCACCTCAACATCTCCCAGTCTCAAGAAGTGAGGGGATTTATCTGTAAAGAACAAGATACAAATGTTATTGAATGTTTTTTTCAAAGAGCACCTAACTTATTTATATATATATATATATATATATATATATATATATATATATATATATATATATATATATATATATAGCTCTATATCTGAGTATTAACTAAAGAATTATTTTATTGTGGGGAAAAATAGTAGAATTGTGGCTTAACTCAGGCATCTTTAGCACCATTTCCACAAGTGCATTAAAGTGATATTAAGCCCTCCAATCTATTTTTTCATCTTTGCAAATTCAATAGCTGATTTAATCACTTACTGCAGTATGCAGCTTCTTTACCTTTTAATCCTTGCTACCCATGCTCCAGTTTAAGCTTGTGCCATGATCACTGCCCCAAGAGTGGCTGCACTTTCTTGGAGCATCCTATGCAGCCACCCTTGCATGCAGGAACTATAGTTGTGTCTACCTACACTGTGTGCATCAATAGAAACGCACAGCTCTGTAGCCTAGGATGGTAAGGCACTACTCTGCCCCCCCACCCCTTTCTCCAAGTCAACAGACTGACTCAAAACTGCACTGTCCACCTGTTAACTTTGTCCTGTGAAGAGTGGAAGTTCAGGAAAGCAGCAGCCAGCAGCACTGAAATCTGTAAGCGCATGAATTTTAACAAATAGTTTACCGGGAGAATGTTCATACAGCAGCAGACACAAAACAACATCTATGCACTGTCCTCTTACAGACACAATAAAAATGCAGGCGTCATACCTTAAGCTTAATGATAGCATCTTGCAAACTCACAATACAACCTCTTAATTTACTATGCTTTCCAAATCTGACTGAATGCAGCACTGTGCAAATGATAATCAGTTTTTATTATTATACAGCATTTATATAGCGCCAGCAGTTTGTGCAGCAATTTATAACGTGAGGGTAGACAGTACAGTTACAACACAATTCAATACAGGAGAAATCAGAGAGCCCTGCTCGTTAGAGCTTACAATCTAAATGGTAGGGTCAAGTGATACAAAAGGTAATAACTGTGGGGGATGAGCTGATTAAGAAAATATAAGTGCAGTTTTCAGGTGGAGGCTGGATAGGTTTCTCTGAAGAAAATCCTGGAGGCGAGCATGGGAGGAGGTGACAAGGGAATTAGAGAGCAAGTGGTCTTGGGAGGAACAAAGAGAATGATTTGGTCAATATTTTGAGATTAGGTTAGTGATGTAGATGGGGGCCAAGGTGTGGATGGCTTTGTAAGTTATTGTTAACATTTTGAATTTAATTTGTTGGGTGAGTGGCAGACAATTGAGAGACTGGCAGAAAGGGGTAGCAGACCCTGAGCGGTTTGTAAATTGGATGAATCAAGTGGCAGCATTCATGATGGACTGAATAGATTATAGCCTATGTAAAGGTAAGCCATTGAGGGAGTTGCAGTAGTCGAGGCCAGAGATAACCAGGAGCTTTGTGGTGTCATTAGTTAAGAAGGGGCATATTTTGGAGATGTTGCAGACTTTGAAGCAGCAAGCTTTGTAAAGTGATTGGATATGGGGCCAAAAGGAGAGTTCAGAATCCAGGACTACACCTAGCACCCTGGCATGCGGGGATGGGTTGATGGTTGTGCCATTGATCTCGACAGAGAAGTCAGGGGAAGGGGCACGTGGAGGACGACATATTACAAGCTTGGTTTTGGACAGGATGGGTTTGAGGAAGTTTGACATCCAGACTGATATGTTGATCAGTAAATCAGTGATGCATGAGGAGACTGACGTGAGCTGAGGGGTAGAGAGATAGATTTGTGAGTCGTCAAGCATAAAAATGATACTGAAAGCCATGGGAGGCTGACCCAGGTAGGTGGTGTAGATCAAGAATAGGAGAGGTCTAAGAACAGAATCTTGGGGATCCCTGGCAGAAAAAGGAAGAGGAGAGGAGGAAGCAGAATTGTGACACTAAAGGTGCCATGGGATAGGTAGGATGAGAGTCAACAAAGAGCACAGTCACGGAGAGATTTAAATGCCCACTAATTACTGTGTATATGTCATTGGCAGTGAAGGGGTTGACACTAAGGGGGCAGTGAAGGGGTTAACTGTGTTCCCTCTATGTGTTCTAACTGTGAGGGGGCGGGGCTGGCAGGGACATAACAGATCTAACTGATCCCAGTGACAGGGATCATTAGATCTGTCATGTCCCCTCTCACAGAACAGAGAACTGCCATGTTTACATTGGCGGTACCCCGTTTTGCAGCTATGACAGGCGATCGCGGGTCACGAGCGGACATAGAGTCTGCCCGACTCGCGGGCACGCCCATGCAGCGGCCGCACGTTGCCAGTGCCTATGAGTGTGTGTCGGTAGCATGCAAAGGGGCGGACATCCATCAACTTAGTCTATATTCGCAGGGTTGACTAAGGGTAGTGTTGATTGTACCTGTGGACATGGGGTGTTAAGTGGGAGGATATCTGTAGAGTGGTGATTTCATCACAAACAGAATCAATCTTATTTTTTGAAGTGACTGGTGATCTCCTGGGCAGTGAGTGAGTTAGTGGGTGGAGGCAGTGGAGGACGAAGTAGAGTTAAAGGTAGAAAAGAATTGACAGGGACTGGATGCAAAGGTAAGGTGTTATTGAGAGTGATAAAAGAGGTCTTGCTTGGCTGTGTGGAGGCAAGAATTGTATTTCTGGAGGGCAGATTTATATTGAAGGCTTTGTGAAACTTAGTCTTATTTTACAGAGGCTCAAGAGCGCCGGTATGTTTTTTTTTGAGACTTCTGGTGTCATCTGCTTGCCAGCGTTGTAGCGGTCAGTGTCTGATTCTGTGTAGTAGGGGGAGCTCATCCAGGGCGGAGGACAGGGATCTATTGTCGTGGTATACATTTCTATGGACTGCATGTGGATCTATCCAATAGTTAATGCACAAGGGGCTCATAGAAATCTATGCAGCTTTCTGGCAACTTGGGCAGTACTGTGCCCAGCTGATTCAAGTGATGTGCAGTAAACAGGGTAGATGAGCAGTGGGGTCTGTTAGCTACCACTATAAAAGCATATTATTGAACATCTGTATTTTTTTTTTTTTTTTTTCATTTTACAAATGTGTTGGGAAGGCTTTTGCAAATATGTACAGCTTCAATTCTAATTTTACAAGTACGTCCTTCAATTCAGCCCACAAACCATACACACAATACAGTACACCACTAATTCCCCCTTTCCATATGCACAACTCTTCCCACATATTGCCAGTTTGACAGCCATGTCCTCTGTGTACAAGTCACCGATAGACACTGAATAAACTTGCTACAGTAATTCTTGCTAAAAAGAGTAATTGTATTACATTGTAATCAGTTGTAGCAGTTACATGCAGAAGCCTTTTAGGCTAGGTTCAAACAAAATAATTCTATTTGTGGAGGGTTTATTTATTTTTTATTTTTTTTGGTGCAGGCATGCCACAACCACAACATTGTACATAAAAGCCTCAAAATTTTATTGCACAAAATTTCTAAAATGCATAAAACTATTTTAAAGGCTGAAAAAGATTACTTGCACAGAGCAACATAGGTATCAATTCTACCATTTTCGGCAGTTTTTATTTTTTTTTTAATTTTTAGACAAACTTTAATGATTATGCATATACATGTATTTGTGGCCCAGGTGATATTTAGTGTTCCTGCTTTGATCTAGGTGTGGCTTCAGCCAATTCCCTGTCTTTGGGAGGGGGTGTGAGGGACTAACACAGTGCCAGCATCACCATTTGACATCACCGGAGCGAGCAATACCGTGCCAGATGTGATGTCATCCATTAGCCAAAAGTGACGGAGGGAGGCAGATAGAGGTCCTGGTGGAAGTAGGGCACAATTATAAAAAACAGGCAACTCTCTGATTAGAATTATTGGATACATCTGGTCCCTTTGAAGCACTATATATACCAGTAGCCATGTGGTGTAATGTAAGCAAAATTTTGTTTAGACCCATGGTAGAGGTGACATAAAATGTGTAAGATATTAGTGGGTGGCTATTATCTATGGGCCTTTTACATTCTATTAGATTATAGTCCTGTGATTTGAGAACATTCTAAGTCTGTAGATGTAAAATTCCTCCACCTTAACATTGGACCACCAACAAATAGTATTCCTTTCACCATTTGGATGTCTACAAAGGTAGATGGACTTAATTATAATCAAGGGCCTTTGAGTCACCATAAAAGCAGTTCTTATAACCTGTTGGGTGTATTCCTACAGATACACCAGGGACCCTCCGGGCAAAAATTTTGGGGGGTGGTGGAGTTCGCGGAAAGATTGACATCAAATGGTTTTAATATTTATGGCTGACTGAGACTGCAAGTTATATTCCTCATGTAAGTGATGTGACACTGGATATTTATCAGATATGTAATGACTGTATAATTCATTCAATATAACTTGTGAGTCTATACATGCCAGATGTCCACATTATCACTGATTGAAACGTGTTGGGTTATTCACAAGATTACATTATATACAGTATGTTACAAGAATTGTTGGTTCCTATGATGCTCTGTGTAACAGAAAGGGTGGCGATATGTATCCACCTGTTTAAGCAGCCCTTAATATTGTTTTATGCATATTATGAATTTTTGTACAATACATTTTGAGGTTTGTATATACAGTATATGAATGTTGTGATACAGACATTAGTTTGAAAAATCCCTCTACAAATGTATGTTTTATGATTTTGGCTCATTCCTCTTTATTCTTGATATCAACAGATTAGTCCAGGTTCACACTGCTGCAATCTGATTTTGAACAGATTTTCAGTGTGATGATGTAGTGCAACTTGGATACAAATTGGATGTGGTTTGCATATTCCCTGGGGCCAAAATTGCACTGGAATTGCACCAAAGTTGTAAAAGGAACCTTTTCCAAAATTGAGCCATGCTGAGTTGCATTAATGTGAACGGGCACCATTGAAAACAATGTGATTTCCATTGTCATGTGATTTACAAAGTCACATCTGAAATTGCACTAGTGTGAACAGAGCCTTTGGCTGGCCATACATGATACAATTTTCTTGTTCAACTTTCCTTTAGATTTACCAAAACCATATAATATGAGGTCAAACCTAAACACTTTCAATTTGTATGCAATGAGGCAGACCCTTTTACTACATAAGAAACTAAAATGAACTCACGCAAATCAAAAGGTGTGTCAGCTGCTGGTTGTAAAGACTCTTTAGTTCAAGTGAAAATGTAAAAAAATCTCGCGCTCATGAATAAAGTGCAACAGTGCATACAATGTTCAACCAACCAGATCACAATATCAGTGCAATATAAAGCTGTATAGATAATGCTATTAAGGTGTTAATTATTAAACATATCAAAATTCCATGATGAATAATAATGTGCAATATAGCTATTAATGTCTGTACAGAGATTATATGTGCATAGGTAAGATGGTATATGCAGCAAGGACCGATCTTCACAGGTTCAAACGGAGGCTCCAGGTTCCAGATATATGAAAAGAAACGTCAATGTACTCCTCCTGCGTTCCAGTGGACGGAAGTGACGCACCGTGATGACGCTACCCAATGCAGTTTCGTCAGCCGTGCTGACATCATCAGGGGTTCTTTTTTCATATATCTGGAACCTGGAGCCTCTGTTTGAACCTGTGAAGATCGGTCCTTGCTGCTTATATCAACTTACCTATTTGTATATAATCTCTGTAACAAGGATCCCAGATGTATGGCGAGTAGGGTGTGTGACCAGTGTGCCCTTTTCTGGTGGAGGATTCTTTGTCACCCTTTACTTCTGGATGGTTCATCGCTTGCACGGACATTAATGGATATGTTGCACATCTCTACAGACTATATTTAATATTGCACTTTATTATTCATCATGGATATTTTGATATGTTTAATAATTAGCACCTTAATAGCATTACCTATACAGCTTTATATTGCACTGATATTGTGATTTGATTGGTTTCATTGATCAGAAGAAACTTTTTCTTAAGCTTTTTTTTGTATTTTTGTAACAAAACATACAATCAATATATATATATATATATATATATATATATATATATATACACACACACACACACAATTCATTAAATTTTAACTCTATCTTTAGTCAATATAATTTTAAAGATTGTGATACATTGGGCAAATTACAGAACAAAAAATTGTACTTTATATCTGCTTTAACATTAGTTTTAAACTATCAATAGTTTCATTGGGAAAAACAATTATTTCTCCTTTTAAAAATATTTCCTCTCTGCAAAATCTTGAAAATGAATACTTGAAAGATCATGTGTCATGATAAATTGACAGTTACTGCCAAATCAATAAAACAGAGTTCTCAAAGAGCCTAGTGTGTCTTTAAATTGCTGCCAATCCTCCCATTTGAGATACAATTCAGAAAAGGGGTCTTATAAGAATTTAATTACCTTGTTTCAAATTTATTAACTGTTCAAATCTAATACTGCCAGTGGGTGAAAATGGTGCACTGATTGGCCCCAAAGAGTAGATCGGTAAACGGTGTATGAGACAGCAGGCAGTGGAAAATAGGCAGTGGTATGTACTTATCATTAAGTTGCAATGATGGGATATTCAAGCAGCTGCAGTTTATTTGCTAAAACATGTAAGTGAACGGATTACTGGTAGAAGAGCACTTACATGATTTTACAGGGACATTGGCTTCTAACAGTAACTAGTCCAAGGATTTTTCCCTTCGATCAAGAAGGGCTCACTAAAAGTACATGTTCACATATTTCTTAATTTAAATTATAAAATAATCAAAGAATGGGAAATGGAACATGGTAATTCCCCAGGAATACTGTACTTCAATACTATATTTTATCACTAGAAGCCAAAGAATAAAGTGGGGAAGATATGCCCATCTAAATAGAACCTTTCATGGAGTTTTTGAATACTGAATTAGGAGATTTTGTGCAAAACAAAAATACAGAAGACATTCAGGCATTCATTTACTAAAATTGAAAACTGCACAAACTGGTGCAGCTGTGCATGGTAGCCACCAACTTCTAACTTCAGCTTGTTCAATTAAAATAGAACTATAGGATAAATGTTTTTTTTTTCCATTTTGGATAGAGCAAGGCAGGGTTAAAGCCCCTGTTAGATTTATTTTTTGAGATTTTTGTACTATTGTGGAGATTTCACTTCCTGTCCAATAGCCAAACAGGAAGTGAGGAAATCCCTGCAAATTAGGGGAACTCCTTGGGGCCCCCAGGTCACCAGAACTAGTGTCCCCATTGGAAGATATCCCCCTCTTTTACTTTTCTGGGGACAACCCAAAATGTGTTATTTTCTTTTACGTTCACTTTCAATGATAATGATAAACCGGACAAATAGAGAGGGGGGACTCCTTAATGGGGGCACAGACAGCAATACTACCCGGCAGGTGTTCTAATCCCTCTTCGCTCTTATCCAAAACTGAAAACAAGTTTTGCCTTTAGTTATACTGTACTTTAAGCTTTGGCAATAGAACCTGGAAGATAATTGGTTAGTATGCACAGCTGCACCAGATTCTGTCCCTTTATTTCCTATTAAATTGATAAACAAGCTGGGATATTTTGTGATATAGCCTACAGTTATTTCTTAAATGTTTGCCATTCTTCTCAATTTCTTTACATTGTGGTGAATATGGTCAGTGAATGCACTTACCTGTTTACTTGGGCAGAAAGCAAAAATGTGTTTCACACACCCCACCCTAAGCTGATACCCATAGTGCTTCAGAGAAAAACAATAGAAAGACGTTTGTTTCAGAACATTTTTGGTTTGCACATTTACCCATCCATATGTAATGCTATGCTATCTCCAGGTGGATAGCTCAAAAAGAATGCCACAGGGTTAACGGAAATTCAGCCAGAAATGACTTCTGTTTGGAACAAGATGCAAAAATGCATGCTGACATGCCCTGACGAAGCATCATTATCCCAATTCGGCTGACTTAATTACATAGCTTGGCACAAACAAGCTATAACCCATAGCAATCGTATAAGACTTTCCAGTTCCAGCTAGATTAATGTAAAACAAAAAGCTGTTTGGTTGCCATAGTTTAATGTGCATTGTTAGGTTTATTTAATAACTTTGTGCAAATGAAACCTTCCCTGCATGGCAGTGTTTGTCTTTGGCTTGTACTACAGATGTGACAGTTTTTTTCTGGTCCTTGTACTCTATGACTCAAGCGATGAGTGTTTAAAACCTGGTTGACTTTCAGCAAAGAAAGTAATTAAATAGATTTCATTAGTTTACTGTTTTGGCCTTGTATCTGTTAGGGATCGATACAATTATCATTAACAGAGTGAATGTAAGCATGATCCACATCTACAAGTACTTTAGCACAGCCATTTTTAAATAGCAAGGAATGCAAGTAATTTCACTAAAGCACCCCCATAGGTAGTCCCCAATTTACCTTTCTTGACATTTCCAGTGATCAAGCCACAGAACATCAACCTGGGGAGTGAGCTTAGATCCAAAGAATAATGACTTGCTTAAAAGGATTGTAAAGGCAGAGGGTTTATTTATCTTAATGAATTTTCTATGCATTAAGATAAAAAATACCTTCTCTGTGCAGCAGCCACCCTCAGCCCCCCTAATAGTACCTGAGCCTGTCTTTATCCAGCGATGTTGCAGGAGGGTCTAAGCTGCCCGCGACTCCCCTCCTCATTGGCTGAGACAGCAGCATGGCACGATTGGCTCTCGCTATCAAAATCATTCAGCCAATCGGGAGGGAGAGGGGCGGGGCCAGGTCACGACTGAATGGACACAAAGCTGTGACTCAGCACAGGTGCCCCCATAGCAAGTTGCTTGCTGTGGGGGCACTCACCAGAGGGAGAGGCCAGGAGCAGAGAAGAGGGACCCGAGAAGAGGCGCATCCAGGCTGCCCTGTGCAAATCCAACTGCACAGAGGTGAGTATAACAGGTTATTGAAATAAAAAAAGAGAGAGACTTACTACTAGAATTAATGATGGGATCAAACCCGCCAGGAAGCCATCACTGGCAGTGAGGCATTTTCCGGCCAGCAGCTGCACATACACACGTTGCATGTGATTGGTGGTGTGCAGTGCCGGCTTTCTGGCAGGTTCGATCCGAACATGCCCGAGCCCATTCCTAATTAGAATCTAGAGGTGGCATTGCAAGGTAAGACTGAGACTTCTGAGTGTAGAAGATGGGTGCAGAGTCAATTTAAGGAAACATGACAGGATGTTGAGGGGTGCAGGATTGCTACTGGAGGAGACTGAGGGATGCATATTACTGGAATGTTAAACTGCCCACAGACGGCCCGAAATTCAAAACCTATATGGGCAGGCTGAATGTATCCACAAGGCCAAATTTACATCTCAGGAGCCTAGAGACAGAGAATTCTGAAGCACACACACGTGCTGTGCTACTAAAGATTGGCCTGATGCATTGGGCACTCTCTCTCATTTCAAAATAGGGGGGCGCCCCTCTAAGAAGGGTACCTGTAGGCACATGTCTACACTGCCTATTGGGAAATCCTGCCCTGTGTACCCAAGCCACTAGCAATAACCACTGTGTACACACACACACACACACACACACACACACACACACACACACACACACCAGCTCTGCTGGAGAGATTCCACCATTAACCCGTGGTTGTAGGATATAAAAATCGCTAGATCTATGGCCAGCCTTAGCACTTGAGGGCATACACAATTGCTAAAGTGCACTGGTTGGAGTATGAGAAATACACTAACTTCCAGGAAACCTGAATAGAAGATATGAAACTGAGAATCTTGTGGAACGGGAGACCTCTGGGTGAAAAACTGTATTTTGGAGACTTAAGGGGTGCACAGTTGCAGATGAAGGACCTCATTTTTGGGGCCTGTGAAGTACACACCTCCTGGAGATTTTGAGGGGTATGGTTTGTGTGTTGGGGGACATTGAGAAGCTCACAATTTCTGGTTTACTCAAAAACAGGGGCATAATCGAAGCTAAATTACTAGAGTAGAGCTAACAAAAGAGCTGCAAACCCTTACTGCTCAGAAGGCTGCCGAACATCTACAAACGTTAGATTTTTAATATTACATGTTGTAATGTATATTGTAATATACAATGTAAAATGTTCAATTTACTGTCAAAATGTGCAATATTATTCGTTTTGGGGGTGAAGTTTGCAACTTATAAGTCCCAGTAAAAAGAGGGTTTCAGAAGAAGGGTTACAGTGGAAGCTTAACCACTTCCCGACCGCCTGCTGTGTTTTCATGGTGGCAGTCGGGTTGCTGTATGCGAATCGCCGTAAAAAGACTGCGATCTGCGAACGGTCGCTAGGGGGCGCGCACGCGCGCTTGCCGCACTCCTGAGGAGTGTGCCCGTGGCTCGGGCGGACCAGATGTCCGCCGGCGAGCCGCGATGAGCGGCTACAGGCAGAGAACGGGGAACCGCCGATGTAAACACGGCGGTTCCCCATTCTGTTAGTGCAGGCATGGGAGATCTACTGATCCCTGTCACTGGGATCAGTTAGATCTCTCATGCCCATGGTAGCCCAACCCCCCCACAGTAAGAACACACCCAGGGAACACAGTTAACCCCTAGTTCTCCCCCCCAGGTTAACCCCTTTCACTGCCAATGACATTTATACAGTAATCAGTGGACATTTAAATTTCTGATCGCTGAATAAATGTCATTGGTCCCAAAAAAGTGTCAAAAATGTCCGACATGTCCGCTGCAATATCGCAGCACCGCTAAAAATTGCAGATCGCTGCCATTACTAGTAAAAAATAAAAAAAAATTAAAAACCCAGAAATGAATTCTCATCCGTAAACGCGGCTACTTTTGCGCAAACCAATCAAATGCCGGTTGTGATTTTTTAATATTCAAAAGTTTTATTGGTATTTCACAGTTACAAAAAGAAATATCATCAGTAAGCATTGGGTAGCTCAAAGTTTGTTAAACTACACATACAAATGGGTGAAACTTAAACATAAACACTCATGTAGACAACGGTTGTGATTTTTTTTTTTATCACAAATATGAGGAAGAATATAAATCGGCCAAAACCGGTGAAAAAAATTTTTTTTTATATATTTTTTTTTTTTTTATTTGAATTTTAGCAAAAAGTAAGAAATTTGGGGGGTTTTTTTTGCAAAATGGTCGCTCTTCTTTTGTTTATAGCGGCGATCAGAAATGACGCAGAGGTGATCAAATACCACCAAAAGAAAGCTCTATTCGTGGGGAAAAAAAAAGGACGCAAATTTTGTTTGGGTGCAACGTCGTACGACCGCACAATTGTCAGTTAAAGCGACGCAGAGCCGAATCGCAAAAAGTGCTCTGGTCCTAAAGCTGGAAAACCTTCCGGTTGGTAAGTGGTTAAATAGAGACCTCAGTTGAAAGAGAAAAAAGTCAATAGCTACAAATGCTATAGTGGGGACAAACTTCCTCCCAGAGGACCCAGACGACCCGTCAAAACGAGATACCCAGGTAAGGGCAGAGGATAAAACGTAGAACTTCTTGTAGTTTTGCTTTAACATATCACTCTTACAGTTAACACATAATGATAATCTATTTGCAGTTGACACTGGCTGATTTGATTTCTATCTTGGAATGTTTGGTGCTTACAGCCAACAGCTTGTAATAGACACCCAGCAGGCATTGACCAGGACATTAAGCCTCTCTTCTCTAAGTTGGCTGATCTAACCATGTACCCACAGACATATTATAATTTCCAAAATAAGATCATAATCAATCAGATCAGGCAACAATCACATGTCTACAACACTTCTATGGCTAGCCTAAACTGGGCACTGTAAATATTTAAGTGCACTAATGTCTAGGTCAAAGAAGATTAAAAATAAGTGGCATTTTAAGCACACAACATAACTACACTATATAAAATAATAACGCTAAACAGAAATACTACCATATATGATGGCTGTTATAGTGGCCTCACAAAAAATGTAAATTAAATATATTGTAACTCGTTTGTTTAGCGTGTACCAAGAGTAAGTTAGAAGTTGAATATACATTTTGATGCAGCAAGCATGTCTCCTGTGACTACAACAAAACACCACATTTAAAATGTTTGTTTCCCCAGCACTTTATATTCTTGATATGTGCCTGCTTTACCATGTACTTGGATGATAAAGTATCTTGTTCTCATTGTATGGTATCCTTTATGTGAAAACCCTGGTGCTCCCGCTAGTCCCCTTGCTTTCTTATGAAACACTGACCACACACGAGCAGGAGCGCACACAGTGGTCAGTTCTCTAGCTATGCGGGGAACTCAATGTACTCTTCTCCAATGATCAGACTTGTATGGCCATTCACTGGGAAGATCGGTGGTGCTGCCGCTTCTCCTCCCCCCAGCTCTTATGCAGCTGAGTACCGAGAGAATGCGATCACTTAGAAAAAAGGGGAAAAAAGGTATTTATAAAGTTGTTTTTTTTATCTATATACAAATGTTTTGCATATCATTTCGATTTTAAACTGAATGGGTTTTAACAAGGTGATTGTTTACAATAACTTTAACCAGAAGTTTTTAAAGCCACAGTGCCTTATCCTTCCAATTTAACAAGCAGATCTGTTAGATCCCCAAGATACATTGATAGAAGCAAACTAAAACCATTCAGAACTGAATTTCGACGACAGAAGAACATCCCTTGGGTCATATTAAAAGAAGTGCATGTTGCATCTTCATTAAGGTGTCCAACGGAAGAGCCACAAATGAAACTAACCAATTAAGACAGAGCACAAATAAATCATTTATTCTTTCAATTAAGGATTAGCTTCCATTTACTACAGTCTTTTTTTCACAGTTAAGATTAGACAGTAATTAATGTAGCAAGCACATAATTTTCCGCATGGAGTGACAAACAAAAGAGGTTTAACCACTGTTGATTTTGAGGCATTGTCTTATGAGAAGTGGCACTGTAAATAATACACCAGCTGCACAAGAGCCACTGGCTTTGGGAGGAGATAACCAATTGATAGGGTATACATACTCCCAAAGAAAATACACAAGAGTTTTTTGTTTTTTTTTTTAATTGATCCTTACCACAGGGGTAGCTCAAAACTTGAATGTCATCTATGGCAATGTATCCGCCTCTTCCACCAGAAGCTTCAGCTTCAAAGATGACCTGTCAAAACACAAGGAATACAGTCATTAATAACAATATTTCAGGGAATCACTAGTTGTATGAATTAGAAGACATCCAGTATAAAAAGATAAAAAAATACACAAATTGTTATACCATACAACTTTCAATTGCTTTTCTCATTAACATGCATAATTAATTCTTTTTTTTTTTTTCATTACAATTCCTTTGTCTCCTCCCAGAATTTGCATACTAATGTTTTTGAGGAAGAACAGCTTAACAGATGTGTCTGCATAATGGTAAATGAGTGTTGCCTTCTAAAAGTGTTATCCTGTCCACCATAATTTGCAAATCAACTGATCAGGAATTTTGCCATAGCAGGCTACACTTATGAACCTTGGTTCCAATATGTAGCAATTGATCTAATGAAAGTAGTAGTAATTTCCCTCCATGTAGTACAGCAATCAAGAATTCATCAGAGGATAGCCCTAAAAATGTATGATTGTGTCAAGAGAAATAGGTGTGCTATCATATAATGTATCATTGTAGTTATAAATAATTCTGTAGGACTGCATACATGACAGAACAGCTCTCACCAACTTTTATCAATAGTCTTTATGAAGGCATAACTGATGTCTTAAAGGATAAGTTCACTTTTGGTAACATGCTACATCCATATTTAGGGTATTACATCTAACATGTTACACCAAAGAGCACCTGCCCCCAAAGCGGGCAAAGGATCCTCTCCCCATACCTGCTCTCACAATTTAAAAAAAGAAGAGCGCGACAGTGTGGGGCTCTGCCCACATGGCAATGTCATTCATTCAAAGCAGTGGTTCTCAACTCCTGTCCTCAGGACCCACTAAGATGCCAGGTTTGCAAGATACTGTAATACGTCACAGGCAATATAATTTGCTGCTCAGTGATTGCAGTATTCTAGTCTGCATCTCCCCAAGGTAATACTTAAAATCTGGCCTGTTAGTTGGTCCTGAGGACAGGAGTTGAGAACCACTGATTCACAGTGTTTTGTGAATGAGCTACAAGTACCACCAGCCACTGAAGAAGACAGTTTGTAGTTCTCAAAGCAATGAAAGGGTGCTGGTGAGCAATCTTGTAGTTCATTGATCTTCCTGCTCTCAAGTAAATATCTGCCCGTAATGGGCAAGATGTGGTAAAGCAAGCAGCTTTACCGAGAGTCTGCAGGAGCCTAGCATCACACCTGCGACCTGCTGACTGTGGATGCAATGCTCTGTAGGCTCCAGAAATAAAAACAATATATATATATATATATATATATATATATATATATATATATATATATATATATATATATATATATATATATA
>BLSH010065565.1:534196-544237 GCA_018402905.1 Glandirana rugosa
ATTTTAAATAATATTTTAACGTAACTAATAGTGAAGTTACACTGACAAATAGGTAGGTTAACTTCAGTATCGTCGTGTCTTCAGGACGCAGTATGATTTTGACCGATATCTACGTAATTTTACTAGGGCCAAGTAGTCCCTGACCTACTTAAAGTCACACACCGGTGGGGACTGAAGCTGCACCAACCCTAGAGGTCTAGTCAGTCCTTCAACAAAATGACAAAAAGTACCCAAAACACAATATACACTATAGAGTGCACATCGACCAAAGTAGACAGCGAAAAAAGAAATGTGTTGTTCACCAAAACTGGACTATCAGGAAAGGAAAAATGGTTAGATTTCCCAATCCCAGATGGGGGATTTTAGTGCTAACTGGTGGACAACTGCCCCACAGAAGGTTATAAAAACCTGTATCATTTTGCCAACTTCTTTAGAGCAGGGGTGGCCACACACTGAAATTCATCCAGTCCCTGATGAACCGGGATCATTTTAATGCATCTATAGCCAGTTTTAGTATGACGCAGGACTTCTGTGCTGCTATGACTTCAATTGGATGGATAAACAGTCACATTGAAGTGATAATCAATGCAATTTTATAATAAATTTTAAGTATTTTAAATGCTTCCAGCTTCTTTTTTTTTTTCTTACTCTAAACCAGGGGTGCCCAACCTTTTGAAGACAGAGGGCCACTTAACCAACTTGGTGACGGAGTGTGGGCCACAATGAGCGGAGGGGGCGGATGACAGGTTCATGTCTACTCTGCATATATATATATATCCTATCTGCCCAGATGGAAGAGGATGGATCCCCCTTCTGTTTTTTTTTTTTAGCAGATTGGATTGGAAATAGGTAGATGTAAACAGTCACAAGTCCATTTACATCTGCCGCTCCATAGAGTTGAATGGAGGGTTCAATTACATCTGCCGCTCCATAGAGTTGAATGGAATGTTCAATTGGGTCAAACCGATCGTGTAAAATAAAAGACTGCTTTCACACTAATGACTGTGGGTTAGCTTCACTTTGCCATAGACTACTATTACATCCTGCAGATGTGGTGCACTTTCTGAAAGAATATGAAACCCGCAGGTAATAACAGAAGTCTATGGCTCAGTGCAGGTAACACTGCTCAGACCCTGCGGATCAGTTTGAAAGCAGCCCAGAACCACTGCAGAACAGATATGTCCATATATACAGTGTGATTTTAGTAATAAACGTACCTTTAATAACAGTCTTCCATTCAGGTATTGCCGGTTGTTGCTGTCCCAGGCAGAGTGCATTTGGTATCACTCCATCTGTAACAAGAGCCGGTGCTATATAGGAAGCATTGGCTTATGGGTCTCTACTCCCTTCAAAGCCGTGCTTCCTCTACCGCTGGCTCCATTGACAACATTGATGTTCTGGGATGGCGGGTCGGCAACCCGCAAACTGGGCTTGCTCACTCGCCATCCCAGAGAAGGAGGTGGTGGGCCACATCGGAGGGCTTCGCGGGGCCACATGTGGTGCCCCTGGGCCACTGGTTGGGCAACATTGCGCTAACAACTGCAATGTGCCTCTAAATTTGACAGAATGTGGCAAAGAGAACAACCCCATGATCCTGTCAGTGGGGGAAGAAATGGTGCGTGCTACATGGGGGTAACATGAAACATGGTCTAAAAATTGGAATTCACTTTTAAAATCTGACTAATCAATTTCCTAGCACAGATCCCCTCCCTTATTGCAGGTCATAGCCCTCTGCTCTTCTAGGCGTGTCTAGTTACTCTCTGCGTTGACCCAGCAGCACTACCTCTGCTCCCCACTTCCATAACATAACCTAAAAGAAGGAGGAAGATTAAATTACAATACGAAAGAGTGACAGCTTTGAGTCTGCTGTGGCTGCGGTCATCACATCTGAAAATGGCAGGGTTCAGTAGGAGTCTCTGGGCTTTTAGAGGTCTACACAAGTGAGAATTTTACTGGTAAATAACATGTCTAAAAGACATTAAATACACATATAATTTTGTGGGAATATTGTTGCGATATTGTTGAACTAGATGGTCTAGTGACAGAGTCTCTAAGTAAAATGCATAAGTTATATAGCTGAAATACATAAGCAATGTGTTGCAACTGTAGAAATGAACTTATCTGTAACATATGCATTTCTCATTACTGTTCAGCTGCAGAAAAAAACAAAACAAACACAACACACCCTTACCGCTTTGCCCATAGACATACATCCCCCAAATATCTGCTATACTTTCTGTACTATAAAGGTTGTTCAAGAACATGTAGTAGTAGCTGGTATTTAACAGTGTAAGATAACAGCTATATAAATTTTAATCTTAAACTTACGAGGTCAGATATAAACAAAGACTTGTGAATTATGACAGCAAAATGTTATGCTGTAGTCAGCTCTGGACACTGAATGAGATTTCTGTTCTGCTCCCCCCGCCCCCCCCCCAACCCTTCAATCTCTTAAGCCCCGAAGGAGGGATTTTCAGAAGTACATCTGCTGAAAGAGCAGTCTGGGGAAGACTGGACTTATAAACATGCAGAACATGGTATGCATAACTCATCAGATGAAAAAAAGAATGTGAATGAACCTAAACAAGCTCTCCTTATAACACAGAGATACTTCATGCAATGGCAAATGTCTTCATGCAAGAAGAGCAAAATGCAACCAATTGCATGGAATATCTACATACACGAAGGATGAAACATGATATTGTTCACAAAACAGAGTATAAGATGTGGACGTTGGAAACTTGGTTTCTTGAGTTTGACATGCAGTTCTCTTATAAAAAAAAAAAAAAAGCAAACAACAAAAGTCTAACAAATTCAAACCTCGAAACAGACTATTAAACACATAATCAACTGTTTTATGGCAAAGTGCATCTGTTTGTTTATACCAATGCAGGGCGAGACCTCCATCAATGAAAGTGCATTGACTCTATACCCTTAGAAAAACTAAAGGCAGATAATGTCTGCAGTCTTTGGTATGAGAAGGACTGTCACTCTAATGTATGTATATAAATAAAATGATATAAACAGATTAAAGTGGATATAAACCCTCTCCTATACCCAGTGAAGTGAATAGTCTCAGATGATATACAGAGATGAAACAAATCTCCCTACATGTATGTCTGTGGTCTTTCCCTTTCTACACTCTTTAGAAAGTGCAGATGGTGTGAGAAATCAGGTTTCCTCTTTCAGAAGTGGGTGTGGAGTCTGGGCTTACACTGCGTGAGAGCTGATTGGAGGAAAGGGAAGGAAGGAACATGCAGAGCTGTAATCTGAATAGACAAGCTCTCTGCTTATGTCCCTCTAAGCTCCCTCCCGGACACAAATATTAAGTTGCTGTTATCTCATGTGTCGGAGAACTTGTCAGAAGTGACTCTGCTGATAACAGATTAACGGAGCAGTAGAAATACGTGGGACTTAGAGCTTTGGAGAGAGATAAGTAAACACTGCAGAGAGATGTGCTTAGGTCAAATTTCATGAATGGGGTTTACAAGCACTTTAATAGATTGATCGACAGAGTTTGAGCAAGCAGGTGGCACTACAAACTCTCTTTCATGTGTTTTTATCAATCTCTGTACAGCCTGTAGAAAAATACCTGTTTATAGAACTGAATAAATCATTAAAGTGACTCTGGTATTCCTATAAAGCAATTTTCTAGAGAGACCTAAAGGTGACCATACACATGCACATTGTTGGCAGAGACTGCTCATTTCATACCAAAGATGAGGCAAATAGGGGTAGTCTCCGACTTCCTTGCCTGATCGTAATTTGTCCAGATGTTATTCTGCCAGGCTGGAAGATGTGAGCATTTCAGAGCTGCATTAGCAAATGCACTGTATTTGCTTCTGCTTGCAAACCAATAGCAATTTTAACAGTAACTTGTTATTTAGAAATTGAAAGCACTTTGGAAATAACCTTTGTTTCTCTTGTGCTATTTTCACCTAACAATCTGGTCATCGTTTTCCTGTTCCTTTGCTTCCATTCACTTTTAACTGCTTCAAGCAGACATCCTACAAATTCTGTCACATATTTGTTCAGGAGGCACAGATGGACTGGGAAGACTGCTCAATGAAATGCTTCCAGCAAACTGAGCAATATGTAACCTTCGCTGCCATCAGACAGCTCGTAAAGATGCTTCCCTCTGAGAGCACTGTTAGCTCATGAAACGTGAGAAGGAGAGGGTCACTCACCCACGCATCAAACTCATCAGCTCTCGAAAGACAAGAAATCAAGCACTGCTCTGGAATGAGAAAATGCACCTTATGTGCTGAATTATTACTTCGAAAAGCACTGTCTCTTTAGAGAGATTATTAAAAATATGTACTTGCTTAAAATATTCTAAGTTTAGATTCTCATCTATTTATCAATGACCAATTAATGCAAGAATGACTATACCTATACAAATAGTGCCCTTTGACATGGGTGATCCATTTGGGCAGGCCGGATCAGAAGCAGTCCAGTGTAAATGGACAGCGGAGTCCATTTACTCCCAGCCACCCATAGAGAAGAGGGTGTTCTGTCCATGTCCACTCTGCATAAACTGAGCAGACACCAACCTGTCATCTGCCCTGCTCTGCCGCAGTCACCAGGGGATCAGCGGATAGATCGGAAGGCTTGTGTGTGAAAGGGCTGTTAAATAAACTTTGGTTGCTCGCCTTCTCTATATGTATAGCAAAAAAACAGGTGCTTTCCTGAGAGTTCCAACGTCCTGAATTAGACCTAAATCAGAGAGAAAACAGGTGTTCTATGAATAGAAACACCTGCATGTATAATGGACTTTCAAGGGCACAACATGAGGCATATTGAATGCCATTTCTATTTACTGTGCCTACATATTAGTTATCGACAATTAAATTATATTATATATGCATTACCAATACATGATTACAGATGTGCTTCTCGAGTCTGTGGTCAACGCATTTCGCAGAAAGCTTCTTCAGGACCATACAATTATACGTACGTAGGCACATATCCTCTTAAAGTAAACAAAATTCATATTAGTACACCGTCATTCTACATCAACATATTGTTTAATACACATAGTAATGTCAGAGTACTTTGACAGGGCTTACATATGGCGGTGACAGTCTGGGGGAGGACACAGGGGTTCAAATATACCAACTCAAGATGCATGTGGAAAGTAGATCTATTTATCCTGTATAAACGTAAAAATATTTTACATGACCAAGTGTCCCTTCAAGGTCCCTTACGTTTTTACATTTAGATAAAATATTTTTACGTTTAGACAGGATAAATAGATCTGCTGTCCACACACATCTTGACTTTGTATATTTGAACCCCTGTGTCTGCCCCCAGACTGTTTTTCCAGGCAATAGACGGACGCCACCATATGTAAGCCCTGACAAAGTACTCAATGACATTACTATGTGTATTAATTAGGTTGCTGTAGAATGACAGTGTACTAATTTGAATGTTTACTTGGAGAATATTTGCCTAAATACCTACAAATTATATGGTATTGAAGAAGCTTTCTGCGAAACACGTTAACCCCAGACGCGACAAGTACATTTGTAAATCATGTATCAGTTATACAGATATAATTTTCTTATCGATAATATGTAGGCACAGTAAATATGATTTTTTTTTTGTAGGGATAGGCTCGAGACTACCCCCATTTTTAATAATTCATGTTTTTTTATGGTTTTTGAATAAATCGAATTTTATGGAATTTGATTGGTCTCATGTTGTGCCCTTAAAAGTCTATTATACATGCAGGTGTTTCTATTCATAGAACACCTGTTTTCTCTCTGATTAGTTCTATATATGAAATAATCAAAAGCTAAATGTGCAAGTTTTTAGACTTAGAGGAACTTTAGTTCCACCCTCCTTTTTGTTTTGCTCTCCCCTTTTCCCCTCTTACCCTTTATACAGCATGGTCCTCAGTTTAGATATTCACCTGCCCAGCATATCAAGCATTGTATTGCTGCAATCTGCTGTTCAGGTGCAGTAGCCCAGGCCTGGCAGCACCATGTTTCCTTCTGATGTCATTGGGTACTCAGCTGCCTCTTCTTGGTTCAAAAAGCTGGCCCCCGATGACAAGCGGCAGGCCCACCCACTGGCCGATGTTAGTTCCGGTTTGCGTAGTCTCCTGGGATATGACCTGAAGGTATAGATCATTCTGGTCTGGGTAAGAATGGCAGCACGGGGATGGGTCTGCATTAAAATAAAGGTACACGTTGCCTCCTGGCAATATATTGGAAAAAGAGGTGGCGAAAAAAATATTGCATCAGTAGTGTCACTGAAAGGAAAATAAGTCCCTGCATTGGTGGTGTAAGTGGGACGGAAACAATATCCCTGTACTGATCATAAATTAACTGGACAGCTCCCCTTCTGCAAGTATAAATTCACTGTAAACTCCCCCTTCCCCAGTTAGGAATGAATAGTACTGAATATTACACTGCCCCTACCCAGACATAAATGAAGTATACACTCCTAACTCAGTTAATATTGGTAGCTCCAGCATTTGCATACCCAGCAACAGCTAACTGCCATACGTACTGCTTTTTGCTTCTCACCTGATGTAGCACTGGGAAGGAAGGCATACTGCTTACTTGGAAGTCAGGCATTGGGAGGAGCTGGAGGAGGAGAGAGAGCACAGTACATCCCGGCTCCCTCCTTCTCCACGGTGTTGGCTCTTGGCTTTTTTCTTTTTTTGACAAGAGTATTGACACTGGTGTTACTGTCAGCCTAAAGGTGGAGCCAGAGGGGACTCGGTTTTCCAGGGACTGGGCAGGCAAGCCGACTGGCCACATAACAATCCATGATGCCATGGGGCAATTTATCACAATTATGATTTTTTTTTTTGTGGCACACCCCTTAAAGCGGTAGTAAACCCATCCATTTAACAGTTTAAAAACCAGTTCCATTTCTGGCACGTGCCGTAAATGTAACACTCCCATTGGTTGTGCTCTAAACCAAACTGTCAAACCATCCAATGGCTGGTGTCATAGCTGATCACATGTGTAGCATCATGGCAGTTGTAGATTAAACAGAGGCCAAGATGGCACCTTCATTGGCTGAAAATGATAGGAGGGTATACTACCACTTTAAAGGTTCATAGCCCAGGTTGGAAATCACTGCTCTAGGTGATCTAAATACATTGCAAGGGTTTTAGAAAAATTTGTTGCAGATTTAAACCTTTTTTTCGGCAGAAACAGCTATCTCACCATGTCCTTTTCAGGGTAATTGTTGAATAGGAGGTCTGCCTTTATTATAACCATCTGAGCAAATCACAGTGTTCTAATGAAAAAAGCTGCAGTCTGCACTCCTTAGAAGTTAGCAAGCCTAAAATAATGTTTTTTTAATAAGGGGACAAACCTTGAAGCAGAAAATATGTTTCTAAGGGCATTCTAGGTTGCCTTGCTAGAAGTAGACAATATTTGACAGTTTGAGAGAATTACAATAGTTGCAGATGAAAAAAAAAAACTCAAAAGATATGCTTTTAAAAAAGTAAGTTCCAAATAGCATATATGTTTCTGCATTGTATGTGTGTGGCCAGCTTAGGCCTCATACACCCAGGCGTTATGTAAAACGAGCTGTTTATTTGAATCAAAGTCGCACCAGAAGACGGATCATGATGATCCGACTTGCGGTGCGACTTGTGTGCTGAGGATCTTGAAGAGGAACCCCCGCAATAATGAAAATAAATAATTTGCGTGCTCCCCCAGGAGATACCAGACCCTTCGGTCTGGTATGGATTTTAAGGGGAACCCCAATGCCAAAAAAAAAAAAAAAAAAAGTGTGGGGCCCTCCCCTGGTGTGGGGCCCTCCCCAAAATCCATAACAGACCCATATCTGAGCACGCAACCTGCCAGGTCAGGAAAGGGGGGGGCGAGCGAGGGCCCCCCCAGGACCATACCAGGCCGTGTGCCCTCAACATGGGGGGGGTGAGTGCCTTGTCCCCGTGTTGATGAGAACAAGGGCCTCTTCCCGACAACCCAGGCCGGTCGTTGTCAGGGTCTGCAGGCAGTGGGCTTATTGGAATCTGGAAGCCCCCTTAAACAAGGGGGCCCCCAGATCCCAACCCCCACCCTACATGAATGAGTATGGTGTACATTGTACCCCTATCCATTCACCTAAAAAAAATGTAAAAAAAACACTACACAGGTTTATTAAATCAGCTCCAGGGTCTTCTGCCTCTCTTATCCCTAATCCGGCGTCTTCTTTCCTCTCAATCTTTTGCCGGGTCTTCTCCGATATCCTCTCCCTCTGCTCTTCCGATGTTGACTTAACGCGATCTCCCGCACTAATGCTGGCTCGGTGCTGTGCATTGACTTATATTGGCACGGGGCAGGGCCACCCACTGACATCTGGAGGCCCCGCCCCCTGATGGCGTCGCCGCCCGAGGCATGATGAGGCGGTGCCGTCATAAGGGGACGGGGCCTCCGGATGACGTCAGTGGGTGGCCCTTCCCCATGCCAATACAAGTCAATACACAGCGCAGAGCCAGCATTGGTGCGGGAGATCGCATCGAGTCAACATTGGAAGAAGAACAGAGGGAGAAGACCTGGCAAAAGAGCAGAAGAAAGAAGACCACGCAAAAGAGCATAAGAAATAAGATGCAGGAGGGAGAAGAGAGAGCAGATTTAATAAAATACTTTAAAACCTGTGTAGTGATTTTTTACACTTTTTTTAGGTGAATGGGTAGGGGTACAATGTAGCACATACTCATTCACATAAGGTGGGGGGCCGGGGTCTGGGGGCCCCTTGTTAAAGGGGGCTTCCAGATTCCTATAAGCCCCTGCTCGCAGACCCCGACAGCCACCGACCAGGGTTGTCAGGAAGAGGCCCTTGTCCTCATCAACATGGGGACAAGATGCTTTGCACCACCCCCCCCCCCATGTTGAGGGTATGCGGCTTGGTATGGTCGGGGGGGGGGGGCGCTCGCTCGCCCCCCCCCCCTTTCCTGACCTGACGGGCTGCGTGCTCGGATATGGGTCTGGTATGGATTTTGGGAAGGGCCATTTTTTTTTTTGCTGTGGGGGTATCCATACTAGACCGAAGGGTCTGGTATCTCCTGGAGGGAACCCCACACGAATAATCTTTTTCAATTTTGCGGGGGGTTCCCCATTAAGATCCTCAGCACACAAGTCGCACCATGTTGCCATCATGATCCGACTTCTGGTGTAACTTCTATTCAAATCAATGGGCTCCCATATGGAACCATTGATTTTGAATAGAGCGAGAAATGCCGGACTAGGCTTTTACCAGCGTCTGCGTTTTTACAGCTCTGGCGCTGAAGCCTCAGAACGCCCTGGTCCCGGGTTTTTTTTTGGAGCTTAAACACACTTATGCCACTTACAGCTCAAAAACGTCTGTGTGTGTGTGTATGAGACCATTGAATAGCTGTAAAAAAAGGCTCAAAAACGCGGCTATCAAAACGTCCGTTTGTATGAGGCGTTAAGTTGTACTTCATAAAGAGACTTATGAGATGCATGTGTGCGTGTGCCTGAAGATTTTCATGAATGCAGTGATTTTAGTTACTTGGTATACCCTTTATCTGACCATATACGTGTACATTTTCTAACAAATGTTTATACGAACATTAATACAAAAATTCTTAGTGCATTGGCGGATGCCATTCAAAAAGACTTTAAACATAGTTTATTCTAAGTATTCAATTTTTTTAAAGGAGTATAGTTTCCCAAACAAAAAAACTACACAAACTGTTAGAAATCTGTTCATTTGAAAAAAAGGGATTTTATTATATCTTACCGTAAAATCCTTTTCTCCGAGTTCACTGACAGACGCAGCTCTTCTTGACTTTGTGGGTTTTATGTTTGTCTTACCAGGAGTTAACTAGGCAGGGAAAGAATTCAGCTGGCCCCTCCCCTGGGGGCCGTCCTCCTTTCCTACATTAAAACCCCCCCTCACAGAGGAGCTCTCCAGTTTGTACACAAGCCGTACCAAAAACAGAGCCCAGAGGGGTGGGTGCTGCGTCTGTCAGTGAACTCGGAGAAAAGGATTTTACGGTAAGTTATAATAAAATCCCTTTTTCTCCTACGTTCACTGACAGACGAGATG
>BLSH010065565.1:544247-564513 GCA_018402905.1 Glandirana rugosa
GGAATTTTCAGGTAATATGTACGTCCACAAAGATAAGTATCTTGTTGACAAAAGAGAGACTAATCCAGATTAAATCCTGCAACCTTGAGAGTCCTTTCGTGGACAAAAAAACGATATGTACATCTCTTCCGCTCGTTGGTTTCAAATAAATTGTCGGGAAAGTGTGTGTTCGGAAATCCATTTGGGCAGGCCGGATCAGAAGCAGTCCAGTGTAAATGGACAGCGGAGTCCATTTACTCCCAGCCACCCATAGAGAAGAGGGTGTTCTGTCCATGTCCACTCTGCATAAACTGAGCAGACACCAACCTGTCATCTGCCCTGCTCTGCCGCAGTCACCAGGGGATCAGCGGATAGATCGGAAGGCTTGTGTGTGAAAGGGCTGTTAAATAAACTTTGGTTGCTCGCCTTCTCTACATGTATAGCAAAAAAACA
The DNA here is from genome assembly GCA_018402905.1 of Glandirana rugosa. NCBI lineage: Eukaryota > Metazoa > Chordata > Amphibia > Anura > Ranidae > Glandirana > Glandirana rugosa. Next base: position 544,680 of record BLSH010065565.1, read on the forward strand.
GGTGCTTTCCTGAGAGTTCCAACGTCCTAAATTAGACCTAATCAGAGAGAAAACAGTTGTTCTATGAATAGAAACACCTGCATGTATAATGGACTTTTAAGGGCACAACATGAGGCATATTGAATGCCATTTCTATTTACTGTGCCTACATATTAGTTATCGACAATTAAATTATATTATATATGCATTACCAATACACAATTACAGATGTGCTTCTCGAGTCTGTGGTTAACGTGTTTCGCAGAAAGCTTCTTCAGGACCATACAATTATACGTACGTAGGCACATATCCTCTTAAAGTAAACAAAATTCATATTAGTACACTGTCATTCTACATCAACATATTATTTAATACACATAGTAATGTCAGAGTACTTTGACAGGGCTTACATATGGCAGTGACAGTCTGGGGGAGGACACAGGGGTTCAAATATACCAACTCAAGATGCATGTGGAAAGCAGATCTATTTAACCTGTATAAACGTAAAAATATTTTACATGACTAAGTGTCCCTTCAAGGTCCCTTACGTTTTTACATTTAGATAAAATATTTTTACGTTTAGACAAGATAAATAGATCTGCTGTCCACACACATCTTGACTTAGTATATTTGATCCCCTGTGTCTGCCCCCAGACTGTTTTTCCAGGCAGTAGACGGACGCCACCATATGTAAGCCCTGCCAAAGTACTCAATGGCATTACTATGTGTATTAAAGATTTTGCTGTAGAATGACAGTGTACTAATTTGAATGTTTACTTGGAGAATATTTGCCTACATACCTACAAATTATATGGTATTGAAGAAGCTTTCTGTGAAACACGTTAACCCCAGACGCGACAAGTACATTTGTAAATCATGTATCAGTTATACATATATAATTTTCTTATCGCTAATATGTAGGCACAGTGAATATGATTTTTTTTTTTTTTTTTTTAGGCTCGAGACTACCCCCATTTTTAATAATTCATGCTTTTTTATAGTTTTTGAAAAAATGAAATTTTATGGAATTTGATAGGTCTCATGTTGTGCCCTTAAATGTCTATTATACATGCAGGTGTTTCTATTCATAGAACACCTGCTTTCTCTCTGATTAGTTCTATATATGAAATAATAAAAAGCTAAACGTGCAAGTTTTTAGACTTAGAGGAACTTTAGTTCCACCCTCCTTTTTGTTTTGTTCTCCCCTTTTCCCCTCTTACCCTTTATACAGCATGGTCCTCAGTTTAGATATTCACCTGCCCAGCATATCAAGCATTGTATTGCTGCGATCTGCTGTTCAGGTGCAGAAGCCCAGGCCTGGCAGCACCATGTTTCCTTCTGATGGTCATTGGGTACTCAGCTGCCTCTTCTTGGTTCAAAAAGCTGGCTCCCGATGACAAGCGGCAGGCCCACCCACTGGCCGATGTTAGTTCCTGCTTGCATAGTCTCCTGGGATATGACCTGAAGGTATAGATCATTCTGGTCTGGGTAAGAATGGCAGCACGGGGATGGGTCTGCATTAAAATAAAGGTACACGTTGCCTCCTAGCAATATATTGGAAAAAGAGAGGCGGCGAAAAAAATCTTGCATCAGTAGTGTCACTGGAAGGAAAAGAAGTCCTTGCATTGGTGGTGTAAGTGGGACATAAACAATATCCCTGGACTGATCATAAATTAACTGTACAGCTCCCCTTCTGCAAGTATATATTCACTGTAAACTCCCCCTTCCCCAGTTAGGAATGAATAGTACTGAATATTACCCTGTCCCTACCCAGACATAAATGAAGTATACACTCTTACCTCAGTTAATATTGGTAGCTCCAGCATTTGCATACCCAGCAACAGCAAACTGCCATATGTACTGCTTTTTGCTTCTTACCTGATGTAGCACTGGGAAGGAAGCCACACTGCTTATTTGGAAGTCAGTACATAACTCCCGGCTCCCTCCTTCTCCACGGTGTTGGCTCTTGGCTTTTTTCTTTTTTTGACAAGAGTATTGACACTGGTGTTACTGTCAGCCTAAAGGTGGAGCCAGAGGGAACTCTTGGTTTTCCAGGGACTGGGCAAGCAAGCCGACTGGCCACATAACAATCCATGATGCCATGGGGCAATTTATCGCAATTATGATTTTTTTTTTGGCACACCCCTTAAAGCGGTAGTAAACCCATCCATTTAACAGTTTAAAAACCAGTTCCATTTCTGGCACGTGCCGGAAATGTAACACTCCCATTGGTTGTGCTCTAAACCAAACTGTCAAACCATCCAATGGCTGGTGCCATAGCTGATCACACGTGCAGCATCATGGCAGTTGTAGATTAAACAGAGGCCAAGATGGCACCTTCCTTGGCTGAAAATGATAGGAGGGTATACTACCACTTTAAAGGTTCATAGCCCCGGTTGGAAATCACTGCTCTAGGTGATCTAAATACATTGCAAGGGTTTTAGAAAAATTTGTTGCACATTTTAACCTTTTTTTCTGCAGAAACAGCTATCTCACCATCTCATTTTCAGGGTAATTCTTGAATGGGAGGTCTGCCTTTATTATAACCATCTGAGCAAATCACAGTGTTCTAATGAAAAAAGCTGCAGTCTGCACTCCTTAGAAGTTAGCAAGCCTAAAATAATGTTATTTTAATAAGGGGACAAACCTTGAAGCAGAAAATATGTTTCTAAGGGCATTCTTGCTAGTTGCAAAAGAAAAAAAAAAACTCAAAAGATATGTTTTTATAATAGTAAGTTCCAAATAGCATATATGTTCTGCATTGTATGTGTGTGGCCAGCTTAGGCCTCCTCACACAGGCGTTATGTAAAACAAGCTGTTTATTTGAATCAAAGTCGCACCAGAAGACGGATCATGATGATCCGACTTGCAGTACGACTTGTATGCTGAGGATCTTGAAGAGGAACCCCCGCAATAATGAAAAATAAATAATTTGTGTGCCCCCCCCCCCAGGAGATACCAGACCCTTGGATTTTAAGGGGAACCCCAATGCAAAAAAAAATGGCGCGGGGCCCTCACCTGGTGTGGGGCCCTCCCCAAAATCCATAACAGACCCATATTTGAGCACGCAACCTGCCAGGTCAGGAGGGGGGGGGCGAGCGAGGGCCCCCCCAGAACCATACCAGGCCGTGTGCCCTCAACATGGGGGGGTGAGTGCCTTGTCCCCATGTTGATGAGAACAAGGGCCTCTTCCCGACAACCCAGGCCGGTCTTTGTCAGGGTCTGCAGGCAGTGGGCTTATCGGCATCTGGAAGCCCCTGTTAACAAGGGGGCCCCCAGGTCCCAACCCCCACCCTACATGAATGAGTATGGTGTACATTGTATCCCTACCCATTCACCTAAAAAAAGTGTAAAAAAAACACTACACAGGTTTATTAAATCAGCTCCAGGGTCTTCTGCCTCTTATCCCTAATCCGGCGTCTTCTTTCCTCTCAATCTTTTGCCGGGTCTTCTCAGACATCCTCTCCCTCTGTTCTTCTGATGTTGACTTAACGCGATCTCCCGCACTAATGCTGGCTCGGTGCTGTGCATTGACTTATATTGGCGCGGGGCCACCCGCTGACATCTGCAGGCCCCGTCCCCTGATGGCGTCGCCGCCCGAGGCATGATGAGGCGGTGCCGTCATAAGGGGACAAGGCCTCCGGATGACGTCAGTGGGTGGCCCTGCCCCATGCCAATATAAGTCAATACACAGCGCAGAGCCAGCATTGGTGCGGGAGATCGCATTGAGTCAACATTGGAAGAACAACAGAGGGAGAAGACAGCGGAGAAGACCTGGCAAAAGAGCAGAAGAAAGAAGACCACGCAAAAGAGCAGAAGAAATAAGATGCAGGAGGAGGGAGCCGATTTAATAAAATACTTTAAAAACCTGTGTAGTGTTTTTTTTACACTTTTTTTTAGGTGAATGGGTAGGGGTACAATGTAGCACATACTCATTCACATAAGGTGGGGGGCCAGGGTCTGGGGGCTCGCTCCCCCCCCCCTTCCTGACCTGACAGGCTGCGTGCTCGGATATGCGTCTGGTATGGATTTTGGGAAGGGACATTTTTGTTTTTTGCCGTGGGGGTACCCCTTAATATCCATACTAGACCGAAGAGTCTGGTATCTCCTGGAGGGAACCCCACACAAATCTTTTTCATTTTTGCGGGGGGGTTCCCCATTAAGATCCTCAGCACACAAGTCGCACCATGTCGCCATCATGATCCCACTTCTGGTGTGACTTCTATTCAAATCAATGGGCTCCCATAGGGAACCAATGATTTTGAATAGAGAGAGAAATGCCCGACTAGGCTTTTACCAGTGTCTGCGTTTTTACAGCTCTGGCGCTGAAGCCTCAGAACGCCCTGGTCCCGGGTTTTTTTTGGAGCTGAAACACACTTATGCCACTTACAGCTCAAAAACGTCTGTGTGTGTAGGAGACCATTAAATAACATAGAGAGGCATTTTTAAGCTGTAAAAAAAGGCTCAAAAACGCGGCTATCAAAACGGCCGTTTGTATGAGGCGTAAAATTACTTTACTTCATAAAGAGACTTAGGAGATGCGTGTGCCTGAAGATCTTCATGAATGCAGTGATTTTAGGTACTTGGTATACCCTTTATCTGACCATATACTAGTACATTTTCTAACAAATGTTTATACAAACATTAATACAAAAATTCTTAGTGCATTGGCGGATGCCGTTCAAAAAGACTTTAAACATTGTTTATTCTAAGTATTCAATTTTTTTAAAGGAGTATAGTTTCCCATACAAAAAAACTACACAAACTGTTAGAAATCTGTTCATTTGAAAAACAACATTTCTATCTTATTCCTTTGAATTTTCTCACCACTGCTGTTGAAAACAAACTATGATTTGACCCTACTCATCACTAGAAGTTTAAATAAATAATCTAAAAACAAAAACATTTTAAACAAATCAGCATCACGCACTGCTCTGAAATAGGACGGGCTGGCAGCCAAGACCATAACCACCAATGAAGCTCTAGGACATGCAGCATCATTCACTGCTATGGTCTGCGCACCATGGCAATGCGTCACTTGCCTGACGAAGGGGCCCTGCGTGGCTCCGAAACGTTGCTCAATGTGCAGCTCCATCCAGAACTACTCTGCCGCCTTCCACCCCGTCATGCTGGAGCCAGAAGGTAAGGGAGACTCCGCAAAGATGGAACTCTGACATGAGGGGGGGACACTGATAAAATGAGAGGATTCTGTGATGGGAAGACTCTAACATGAAGGTGGACCTCAGAAAAGGAGACTGACATGATGGGGGACCACAGAAAAGGGTACTATGACATAATGGGGGAAACACAGAAAGGGGGACGCTATGACATGGAGGACCTCAAAAAGGTTTTTACATTTTAGACTGGGGTCCCTTAAAATGTTACATATTTTTTAAAGGGTGCTGTAACTAAAAAAAGGTTGAGAATGGTCAATGGGTATGAAATACCCATGACAAATAGACAGTATATGGTGGCAAAACAATTGAACAAATTATAATTTTACAAGTACAGGAAAAGGTTTGACGGTAAGCATATATATGAGCCCAAATTTTCTTTTGACCAAGGTAGAGTTGAACATAAGCTACATTGTGGTCCTTAGCCCATACATTTGGAAACAAACATCCTGCACATGTGTAGGATCAATTTTTGTTAATATTAAAATGTAAAGAATTCCCCTTTTATTGTATTCTTTCCCCATATGTTAACCTGCTTTAAATCTCGACTCTATAATTGCATTATATGCCAGTATACTAGATTCATCACATTAATTACCTTATTGCCATTTTCTTTCCTCTACACTAATAATTGTGAAATCACATTTAAATGAATTGCTACAGGCATATTTATAAACAAAACAGCCCGGGCTTGCTCCATGTAATCCCAAATGACCCTTGGACAATGATTTTACATCGACAACAAAATCAAATTTGCAAACTTTAATTATTTCTTCAACACAAACCTAATGCTGCAAACCCTCAATTTACACATTGTAAAGCACAGCAAGTCATATTAACAGCTCTAAAATTACTGCAACAAGCACAAAAACATCATGTACCTGAAAGGGCAGAAATACACTAAAGCATGATGTAGATACTACTTCAGTAGTTCTCAACTCCAGTCCTCTGGACCCACCAACAGGCCAGATTTGAAGTATTACCTTGGGGAGATGCAGACTAGAATACTGCAATCACTGAGCAGCAAATGATATCACCTGTGATGCATTTCAGTTATCCTGCAAACCTGGCCTGTTAGTGGGTCCGAGGACCGGAGTTGAGAACCACTGTACTACTTAGAACCATGCTCCTAACAATTTGACCTCTAATTCAGTAGCATGAGGTTTTGACTGCGTGATGTTCATAATATGATTCAATTCAACTGGAAAGTGTCAGGCCCTTTATCTTGATGACCAACTACATCAGGAACCATGGTCAAATTCCGTTATTTTAGACTAGGTAACCCATAAAATGATGCTTGCTGGAGCCATAAAATGTTTTTGTGCATCAGGAGAGCTCCAGTAACCTCAGTTGAAATCAGATCACCTTCCATGAACAGCCATTATGTAAGGAGAAAACAGATTCCTTTCCCTAAAGCATCCTGGGCCTTACTAGAAGTAGCTGACCAACAACATTAATTTTGAGGGGCATTAATATTGAGGGGCTTTTATCACTCAAATTTTCACTGAAATCAACAGAAACACATGAAATGCACATCGACACGTCAACGTGATTTGAGGTTCATTTTTATTTGCAGTCGCATGCAATGCAAAGTGAAGTGCAACATGAATTACACTGAGTTTTTTTTCATTATCATATATTTCAATGGACAGAAGTAAAAAACGATATCACTGCTCTTAAAGAATATCTTAACCCAAAAACAATAATGTTATATATTTCAGTTTTCTAGTCCTTGTATGTGGTGGCTGCATTTGTCTTTTTTCAAACTTATTTCCCTTTTATTTTCACTGGCAATTCTGCCAATAACACATTTTTAGTCCTAAGATGATGGGTTACTTGCCCTTCTGTATCAAGACAACAAAGAGGATAGGACTACGAACACACGTCCATAACAGAGGGGACCGCTACTATCAACGTAATCTAGAACAGAAGAGTATCAGCGGACAAGATTTCTGGCAAGATCAATAGGTGTGTTTTAAACTTAAAGTGGATGTAAACGCGAAAAAAAAAATGTAATTAATAATTCTGCCTGGTAGAGTATAGCATATTATGTCATCTGTGCCCAGTCTTGCCACAAAGAGTTAATCCAACTGAGTAAGGAGCTTATCTTTTTTCAGGAAGAGAAAGTCTGACTAACAGGGAAATACACAGTCGATCCGCCCCTTGCTCTGTGAGTGACAAGCGATTTGCTTATCTCCTTCACACAGCAGAGAAAGTTTTACACTTCCCCTCCCTCCCTCCTCAATGTCTCAGTATAGAGGTGGGTGGGGAGGCTTGTGACATCACAACTTCACCCACCAAACTCCAGCAAAAAGACACCCACTGATTTCAGAGTTTTACAGAGCTGCTAGTGCTTACAGGAAGGACATTTGCAAGGTAGGGATAGATGCAGGAGGCTTGCATGTATATATACATTAATACTGTGTCATTAGATTATACTGGGTGGGTGGTGGGTTTACATTCACTTTAAGAGATAATGTAAACAAAACACTTTTAGGCTTGGTTCACACTATAGTGCGACTTACGGTGAAACTTTGCCAGGAGACTTCCAAGCGACTTGAGTGCTACTTTGAGGAAGAAGTCTCGTAGAAGTCACCTTAAAGTAGTGCAGAAACCTTTCCTAACATCAGAACGACTTCAGTAGTGCCAAGACAGCTATCATTGACTAACATGGGATTTCATATTCTACACGACTTGGGGTCTCACAAGTCGAATGCCAAGTCGCAGCAGTGTGAACCAAGCCTAAATGTTAAATTTAACAGACTAAAATCGAAGGAAAAAAAAAAAAAAAAAAGCATTAGGGATCTCATTTTCTGTCTAATTCTACACATTTCCTCTAATCAGCTAAATGAATGCCTCACCTCAGGTAATACATGGTGGCAGATCAGTGGTGGTCATCTTTCTTTCTATAGGGAGCCCCAGTGCATCATAAAAAGTGATTGTAAATGATCACCTTGTAAAACAACCCATTGGTGGGGGGGGGGGGTGGACAAGTCTGGTCATTGGAGAGCAGGTCAAGCTCCCAGCAAAGCTAGAGAACAAACTGACTAAAGTGTTTTCCCCTGCTTAGTGTGGACAGTTTTTAATAGGAGAGCAGAATGACTAGCAGAAACACCAGGGATATCACACAAAGGAAGCAATGCAAAGAGAATAGGATACTTTTTCATACATGGTACAGCAGACACACAATATGAAACAATGGGTTTACATACACTTTAAGGGTCACACACAATAATAAGCAAAGGTATATTACCTTCTGTCAGACTGAAAACATGTCAGAAAATGGTCAAATACTACGGACATGTACCTCTAGAGGTGGTCAAAGTATGCAGACAATTTTTAGGATATTGTCATAGTCTGTGAGCATGTTAGTGAAAATGTAGGAGTATGGGGGCATGCTTCAAGAAACAATCAGACAGTAGACACAAATTGCTACAATTACTATTAAAGCCGCCTTACCAACCAATACTTCCATATTTGTTCCCCCTACAAAACCCCCCAACCCCAGGACTGGCAGCTCTGTCTTCATGCAGCCTTAAGCCTGGTAAACACGATTATCGGACAAATAATCGTCCATTTTTATTTTTTTGCATGCTAGTCTCCATATTGAAAATTAATAAGTTACTAAAATTATGAAAATTTTAGAATGACAATAAAAATTCAAAAGGACCAGAAGGCTTTCCCACATTAGGACCAGAGCTCTTTTTGCGATTCGGCACTGCGTCGCTTTAACTGATAACTGCACGGTCGTGCGACATTGTACCCAAACAAAATTTGCGTCTTTTTTTTCCCCACAAATAGAGCTTTCTTTTGGTGGTATTTGATCACCTCTGCATCACTCCTGATCACCGCTATTAACAAAAAAAGAGCGACAATTTTGCAAAGAAAAAAACAATATTTCTTACTTTTTGCTAAAATACAAATCCAAAAAAAATATATATATAAAAAAACGAAATTTATCAGTTTTAGCCGATATATATACTTCCTCATATTTGTGGTAAAAAAAAAAAAAAAAACGCGATCAGAGCTTATTGATTGGTTTGCGCAAAAGTTTACAAACCATGAGAATCTGGCGTTTTTACAATTTTTTTTTTTTTTTTTTTTACTAGTAATGGTGGCGATCTGCAAATTTTATCAGGACTGTGATATTGCAGTGGACATGTCAGACAGTTTTGTCACTTTTTTGGGACCAATGACATTTATACAGCGATCAGAAATGTAACTTCCCACTGATTACTGTATAAATGTCATTGACAGCGAAGGAGTTAGCCTGCAGGGGGTGATCTAGGGGGTAACTGTGTTCCCTAAGGGTATTCTAACTGAGGGGGCTGGGCTGCCAGGGGCATAAGATCCCAGTGACAAGCTGGCTGACAGAGTGGGGAACTGCTGTGTTTACATCGGCTGTTCCCCTTTTTTCTCCTCTGCCAGGTCATTGCAGGTAGCCGACGGGCATCGAGTCCGCCAGACCCGCGGGCCACACTGCTGCAGAGTGTGGCAGGCACGAGAGTGCTCCAGCCCGCTAGCCGCCTCTTAGAAACTGCAATTTGCGAGACAGCGCCACTCTGCAGCTGTAAATGTATGTGCGCCAGTCGGGAATCGGTTAGTGTAACTGCACTGATTAAAGAAAAATCATACGATCCGGTATAATACTAGAAAATTTTACGTGCTTGTCCCATCAGATAATTTCATATGACCTGTCCTGATTGGCTATCTAAAGCTGTGTACTAAGTATCAGATTATCGTACAATCGCTTCAAAAGCGGTATTTTTATGTAGAATTTTCAGATTGTGTGTTCTAGGCTTTAGAGATAGGAATATAGAATACATACCCTTTGCTCCCGTACTAGATATGGCAGGAAGAATACGTTGCAATGCAGCACAGTATTTCGAGAACAGGCTGTCCTAGACACACCTGAAGGACAAGTTTCTCCTCTGTGATATGTGGTCATTTCAGTGAAAAGGACTGGGAGAATGCACTAAAGGCAGCATGCCGTCTCTGTCCTTTAGGAATAGGGTAAATACAGAATGCATTGTGCAGTTCACTAAAGAGCCTTCTGACTCTTCTGTACCCCCTTTCCCCAACAGTTTTCTTACTTAATTCAGACACAAATGTTCAGAGGTGAACAGAAGAACAAAGAATAAAAAAAAAGCAAAAAGTAATTCTAATTTCAAAATTTTTAGAATGAATTACAGTCCCTGTAATCCAGCTACCATAAACTTTGGCCCACTAGTGCCATTGTAGTACAGCCTTGTTGCGAGGAACCGTATAAAATCTTGTTTATTATTCATAAACTTACATTCTGAGCATTTGTGAATGCAGCACATGTACAGGTTAGCTTTATTCTAAAATGCAATTAAGTGCAGGCTTGTGCTACTGACAACAGAAATTACATTGCATTACACAACCTTTCTTTGTTTCCAGAGGGCTTAACGTTTGACTTCTGCTCCAAATCAAACAGAGCCGCGAGATTTATCCTATCCATGTTTCCGTGAAGTCCTGTGGAGTTTGTAAAGCTGTACAAAGCTTTGTGCAGTGAGGATGAGAAGACCTTCTCTGACACTGCATTAGCATGCTACTTTTACAAGAAAAAAGGGGCAAGCTTTACAAAAGGACGTCATTATATATAAGCAGCAAAAGATTCTAGTTTATTTTTGTGCTTCAAACAAGAACACGCTGTAGGAGGCTCTCTTAACAAGGGTATATTTAGTTAATACTGTGCTTTTGCTGATCACTGGGCACTAAAAGGTGCACACAAATGCCCTTGTCCAGTACTTGACTTTCTGGCAGCATCTGCCATCATTGACAATCTGACTTTATTGAGCTCCTTCTTTATTTAAGAATAGGTCTGCTCAAGAGGAACTGGTTCTGTGGTTACCAGAAAGTAATTCTGTAACTCTATCTGTAGGATGAGGGGGCAGGATCAAAAAAAGAGATATATATATATATATATATACATACACACACACACACACACACACACACACGCACACAAACACATACACAGTATCTCATAAAAGTGAGTACACTCCTAAGTGAAAATGTCCAAATTGGGCCCAATTAGCCATTTTCCCTCCCCGGTGTCATGTGACTCGTTAGTGTTACAAGGTCTCAGGTGTGAATGGGGAGCAGGTGTGTTAAATTTGGTGTTATTGCTCTCACTCTCTCATACTGGTCAATGGAAGTGCAACATGGCACCTCATGGCAAAGAACTCTCTAAGGATCTGAAAAAAAGAATTGTTGCTCTACATAAAGATGGCCTAGGCTATAAGAAGATTGCCAAGACCCTAAAACTGAGCTGCAGCATTTTGGTCAAGATCATACAGCGGTTTAACAGGACAGGTTCCACTCAGAACAGGCCTCGCCATGGTCGACCAAAGAAGTTGAGCGCACATGCTCAGCGTCATATCCAGAGGTTGTCTTTCCCTTTGCACAAATTAAAGCGCCAATAAACAGTATAATCCTTATGGAAAAAATTCACCACACCTTAAACAATACAATGCACATATATAACAAAAAATTGCAAGCATGGTATGAACATGTTGATATACTATTCTCTTCCCTGAACATTTGATCAGTTTCTACTACTCTATATTGACCATTTCATGAAGTTGATACTCTATATCAGGGATATGCAATTTGCGGACCTCCAGATGTTGCAGAACTACAAATCCCATGAGGCATAGCAAGACTCTGACAGCCACAAGCATGATACCCAGAGGCTGAGGCATTATGGCATTTGTAGTTTTGCAACAGCTGGAGGTCCGCTAATTGCTTATCCATGTTCTATATTATTTTACCAATGTAAATTGATTGTCATCTAAATAACAAATGTATTTCTGACTTCTATTTCTTCACATTGTCATATGGTATAATCTAAACCAGGGGTAGGTAACCAGTAGACCTCCAGCTGTTGTGGAACTACATTTCCCATGAGGCATTGCAAGGCTGGCAGTTACAATTACTCCCAGTGGCATGATGGGACTTGTAGTTCTGCAACAGCTGGAGGGCCCCAGGTTGCCTACGCCTGATCTAAACTAAGTAGTAACTACGCCAAACTATAACCATTATTGTATCATGTATACCCTTCAACAAAAGTTTGTAAACAAAAGAAAATAATGGTGGCCACACACAATATTGACACTTTGGGCCCAATTTGGACATTTTCACTTAGGGGTGTACTCACTTTTGTTGCCAGCGGTTTAGACATCAATGGCTGTGTGTTGTTATTTTGAGGGGGCAGCAAACTTACACTGTTATACAAGCTGTACACTCACTACTTTACATTGTAGCAAAGTGTCATTTGTTCAGTGTTGTCACATAAAAATATATAATAAAATATTTACAAAAATGTGAGGGGTGTACTCACTTTTGTGAGATATACACACACACATACATACATATATATATATATATATTTATTAAGGACACAATAATTTGGACAATACTGCGCTACCTATTGTAAAAAAGGCATAGCAGCCAGCACAACAATAATAACCAAAAATGGTATCCAAGACAGGAAAAAAACAATGCGGCGCTACTATTATTCAAAGTCCAAAGTAGACTCTTAAATCGGTGGTAAACCACCGTAAAATTAAAGTACACAGTGCAGTCCAGTGTATAATTCAGTACTTCAGTGCATAATAAAGCATATCATTCGTTGACTTCCACCCGCATGCGATGTTATCCACCACCACCAGGAACAATGGATGGGTACTCTTACCAGAGAGCAATCAGAATCAAGCGTATCACAACTCAACTCCAGTTGTCATCAGGGAGATTCTTCACATAAGTAACCGTCCCAGTAGAGAGTAATTGGAACCAGGTGTATAAAAACTCAGTAATAACTGTCATCAGAGGGCTTCTTAACATTAGATAGGCATCAAACACTTTCCAGGTAGAGTAATCCCACATCGATGACCCGATAAGGAACCAAATGTAGAGACAGAGTACCTCAAGCAGAAAACAAACCTACATAGCGTAATACTCTTTAACTGATATTTTATTGAGAAGAGGTATTGCACTTAAATGTATGACATGAACAATAAGCACAGCATGGAATTCCAGCAAAAAGATGATTTGGAGGGCGCAATAGGATGGAGCAGACTCCTGTCACCCGACGCGTTTCGTCTTAGCAGACTTCCACAGGGGTATGAGTCCACTGCTCCCCATTGTGCAATTTATATGAACCATCGATTAACCCAAATAAAAGAGGCTGCTCCACACTGAGGCTTGACACTCTCTACACCATGAGGTCTGGCAGCCATTTTTGTGGACTACAGTAGGTGGAGCCTCTTTTATTTGGGTTAATCAATGGTTCATATAAATTGCGCAATGGGGAGCAGTGGACTCACCCCTGCCCCATTCCTATACTATTAATCCCCATTTCCTCACCCTTCACACACAAAAATTTGTTTTCATAAAGTCTGCTACCTCAGATTTTATGATGGCAATTTGCATATACTCCAGAATGTTATGAAGAGTGATCAGATGAATGGTAATTAATTGCAAAGTCTCTCTTTGCTATTAGAATGAACTTAATCCTCAAAAAAATATTTACACTGCAAGTCCATCAAACGCCAGGACCATCTCCTACAGTTGATTCAGCTGCAAGATCGAGGCACCACCAGTGCAGAGGTTGCTCAGGAATGGCAGCAGGCAGGCGTGAGTACATCTGTATGCACAGTGAGGCGAAGACTTTTGGAGGATGGCCTGGTTTCAAAGACTAAAGGAAAGAAGCTACTTCTCTCCAGGAAAAATATCAGGGACAGACTGATATTCTGCAAAAAGTACAGGGATTGAACTGCTGAGGACTGGGGTAAAGTCATTTTTTGGATGAATCCCCTTTCCGGTGGTTTGGGGCATCTGGAGAAAACCTTGTCTGGAGAATAAAAGGTGAGCAGTACCATCAGTCCTGCGTCATGCCAACAGTTAAGCACCCTGAGTCCATTCATGTGTGGGGTTTCTTCTCAGCCAAAGGAGAGAGCTCACTCACAATGTTGCCTAAGAACACAGCCATGAATAAAGAATGGTACAAAAACATCCTGAGAGCAACTTCTCCCAACCATCCAACAACAATTTGGTGACAATGCCTTTTCCAGCATGATGGAGCACCTTGCCATAAGGCAAAGGTGATAACCACATGGCTCGGAGAACAAAACATTGACATTTTGGTTTCATGGTCAGGAAATTCCCCAGACCTTAATTGAGAACTTGTGGTCAATTCTCAAGAGGCGGTGAACTAAAAAAACTCCACAAATTCTGATAAACTCCCAAGCATTAATTAAGCAAGAATGGGCTGCCATCAGTCAGGATGTGACCCAGAAGTTGTTTGACAGCATGCCAGGGTGACTTGCAGAGGTCTTGAAAAAGAAGGGTCAACACTGCAAATATTCACGCTTTGCATAAACTTAATGTAATTGTCAAAATAAACCTTTAAAATGTATGTAATGCTTTTAATTATACTTCAGTATATCGTAGTAACATCAGAGAAAAAGATCTAAAAACACTGCAGCAGCAGACTTTGTGAAAATTTATATTTGTGTCATTCTCAAAACTTTGGGCTACGGCTGTAATCTCCCACTCATAATCCCGCCCTCAACCAATTTATTCCCTTTTCTTTCATCAATACCCTTTTTTTTTGCCCTGCCATCATTCCAATACATAAAATGAAAGCACAGTGCCAGGAGATGGAACACATAGAAGAAACATTTCCACTATACTGTACCTATAGTAGTGAGCTGGCATTTGTCTCACATTGGCAAAAGGGAAACCTCATTTTCATACAACTTCTATAGCATTATAAAAGATACAACACAAAATGTATGATCTCTGTAAGCTGTCTATATTGCCCTTGATACAGAATAAATATATAAAAATAAAAAATAAGCTAAAGAAGAATTTAGCAAGAAAATAAAGGGTTCTGCAAGACCCCATTAACACATGGTATAGTTTTCAAGAATCCAACGTACTGAAAAAAATAGGAATTTCAAAACCTATTATGATTCAGCTGTCTAATGGGAAGAGATACAAGATGAATGTAACATGGCAATGGGTGGTAAAATAACTAAGCTCTGGGATATTCTTTGGTGTAGATGCTCTAACAATACAGTCAGTGCAGATGGCATGCCCCACTGAACAATATAGCTATTACAACTTGTTAAGCAATTCTTCATGATAAAGTGCCTTGAGTAAAACCAGTGTGCTGTAACTGAGCACCTCATTTCCAAGCTGTATCCATAGTTTCTAGGGTAAGAAGCAGACACGCTTGGTTTCAACAGTAGTTATTTACTGGAAATAAACATTTTGTTCATCAGTTAGGTTCCGTGTTAAAAAAACATTCAACCGAAATAATGCTAATATGCTAGAATAAATAAAGATAACTGGTGAAAAGTTAAGAGCGGTATATAGCGATCATATTATGTTACTCCTATAATAGCAAGATAAACCTGGAAAATATTAAGCTGAGCAAGACACAGGCACAGTTGATGTTCAGTAAAGTTATTCATGTGTAGAGCGAAGCCTCTCAAAATATTGATTCATTATTTCAAAAAGCTTTGGATGTGCAACAGTTGTGATGCTTATAAAAGTGGAGCAATTTTAACCAAGATAATGACAGAATTTGGAGCAAATATCCAGACATGTCAAACACAAAAATGATCATCAGAATGACTGCCATTCCTGGCATTCACAACACCAACATACACCTCTAAGTGAGAACAGTATTGTAACCTTAATAAAACCAACTCTGTTTAAAAGGCAAATATATTATTTATAAGATAGAAATAGTTTAAGTCATCAATACCAAGGTTAAAGTGGGCCAAGACGTGTGCAGCCTTATCTCAGAAACAGAAGCCAAGACAGCTGTCAATCATATGGCGCTTCCATTACACATTCTGCATCATCCCATTTGCCTATGCCCATTTTTTCATACAATGCAGTGTGTCCCTGTGGAACAGCTCCTCTTCTTACTAGACTCCACCACCCACTGATGGCATCATCAGTGTAAAAGTGAAATCAAGAAGAGCAGAGTGCCTAGGCATGGTCACGTGAGCTCTGCTCATTCCAATCATAAATATTATGGAAAGGGGCACGTTTTATACACATATACAAAAATAATGCTGCGCCACTAAAAAATATATCATGTGATCGGCTGTGTAAGTGCTCCCAGCCTCGATCCCCTGAGGAAGTCACATGACCATGAGACACGCCTAGGGCAGAGCTGGGTGACATGATTGAAACCCGAAATCAGAGGAGACACTGGAGCCCTGGCTCTGAGGTACCACCTCGAAACTCGTTAGCCAATCCAATGCGGATAGGTTCATCTGGTATGGACCACTACAGATGTAAAGCCGATTTATTGACATGCCTGTAACAAGAGTTGGTATGCGAGTATCATTTTATTGATTTAAAATAAAATTTGTATTAAGGATAATGCGCTAGGACGGTGAGCCCTCTGCCTGTGTTTTTACTATTGTGCTTTGGGACGTCCCCAGTCCGGTGAGGGCAACAAGGTGGCACATATTCTTATACAACAAGTCAAGATCTTGGATAAACATCAGAGTGAGGCTCCAAGCTTCAAGCGCAGGATATGACTTTTTGTGGAAGACACTGGAGCCACGGCTTCGATGTCAGATTACTAAGCCTGTTAGCATTTAAAGTGGTTCTAAAGGCAGACATTTTTTTCATCTTACTGCATTCTATGCATTAAGATAAAAAACATTCTGTGTGCAGCAGCCCCCCTAACACTTACTTGAGCCCTCTCTCTATCCAGTGATGTTGCACAAGAGCCTCGGCTGTCCAGAACACTCTCTCCTCATTGGCTGAGACAGCTGTCAATCCAAGTCAGTGAGCCAATGAGGAGAGGGGCTGCATGGACACAGAGCAACGGCTTGGTGCCCCTACAGCAATTGACTTGCTGTGGGGGCACTTGGCAGGAGGGAGGGGCCAGGAGCACCTGCGAGGGTGCCGAGAAGAGAAGGATGTGGGCTGCTCTGTGCAAATCCATTGCACAGAGGAGGTGCAACATGTCTGTTATTTTTTTTTAAAAAAAAAGACTTTAATGTCACTAAGTATTATGTAAGTGCAATTTGAATCAAATAAAATTGGTTTTATGATATACTACACTATGAGGGGTTCCTACATCTTGTAAGCTTGTTTGCAGAGTGAATGAAGATACGGGCTCGAGCTTTTAAAGGGGCAGCACACATTTTTGTCTCTGACGTTCCATACGCCACCAGTTACAATTCCAGAGTGGAAGCTGGATTGATCCCCAGTAGGGAAGGCACAATGTGACCTGATTTCATGCAGGTCCATATCTGGAGGTGAGCCTGCAGGCACGACTGTGGTGGGAGTCACTGAGCACAATTGAAGGACTGATTTATCATGTCTGGTTTGCACATATGGAGAACTGGGAACAAAATTGGGAATTTCACGTGACAAGAACACCAGAGACTGTTTACATGTGGAATTTTATTTTATTTCAGGGTTATTTTATTCATGAGCACAGGATATAGCTCAGTGGTTCTCAACTCCGGTCCTCGGGACCCACCAACAGGCCAGATTTTAAGCATTACCTTGGGGAGATGCAGACTAGAATACTGCAATCACTGAGCAGCAAATTATATCACCTGTGATGTATTTCAGTAACCCTGCAAACCTGGCCTGTTGGGGGGGTCCCGAGGACCGGAGTGGAGAACCACTGATATATCACAAATAAATTGATAATAGGTGGCATAGCATTATATATATTTTATTTTTTTTTTTTTTTTAGTTCAATGTTTACAGCCACCGGTCCATATTTTTATGAGTGCCATTTTTTATTTTCATTTTATTTTGACACTTTTCTTTGTTTAGTTCATTCTAATTTTCACTGTTTACAATAACATAGTAATGGACCACTTTCCAATATATTTTATCAACGGGGGGGCGTCGGAATGCCACCACATAAGTATTTAGTAGACATTTTATTTCTTTGTATTGCCACTTTAAACTGTGCTAATGATATCCTATTTGACTGAAGCTCCAGTGAGCTTTTTAAGCACAGGTTGTACAGTACAGTTGGAAACTGCCATGGACTGAGCCCTTCACCCTCATAGTACTTTTATTATTAGACAGACATTTTCTTTTTTTTCAAGGATACAAAATGTACTCATAATTGGCATGGGGAAAAGTTAGAATAGCTCCAGACACATATTTATGAGTTAAATAGTCAATCAGTTTCACTGGGTAGGGCTCGATTCACACAAATGCCTGTTTTGATGCATTTTGCAAAAATGTAGGGAATTTTTTTTAACATGGATTCCTATGGAACACGTTCACATCAATGCATTTTTATTATTACTGTGCGTTTTTAGAAAGTGTTGCGGACTTTTTTTCCCGCAAAACGCAGCGTTTTACATGTATAGACTTCAATGGACATGCAAGAAAAACACAAGTGCTGCGTTTTTTACACATTTTACCAAGATCTTGCAGGGATTTGGGTTTTGTGTTTTTAAATCTGCCTAGCAACAAATTCCCCACCCCACCCCAAAAAAAAAATGCAAAACGCAAGCATGGCAAAATCGCAGTAAAAACCAGCAAAAAGCACTGCAGAAACTCTCAAAAGCAACGTGCATAGATGTGAATCAATTTAAACAATGGCTGAATAACATTTGAATTCAAATAATGCTTTAAGATTACTGCAATCTTGCAATAACACAAATGCTCCATTAACCATATCAAGACCAAGCCTGTTTTTTGGGTTCGGTTTTTATGAGTTAAAACCATTTTTTTTTTTGCCATAAAATTACTTCGAACCCCCAAACATTTTATATTTTTTTTCTAACACCCTAGAGAATAAAATGGCGGTCGTTGCAAAATTTTATGTCACACAGTATTTGCGCAGCGGTCTTATAAGCGCGTTTTTCTTAATTCAGTTTTTTGAGGTAAAAAAATAAGTCAACAGTAAAGTTAGGCCCATTTTTTTCATATTGTGAAAGACAATGTTACGCCAAGTAAAATGATACCCAACATGTCACGCTTCAAAACTGCGTTGCGGGATGGCGACAAACTTTGCAACTTAAAAATCTCTATTGGCGACGTTTAAAAAATTCTACAGGTTAGCAGTTTTGAGTTACAGATGAGGTCTAGTGCTAGAATTATTGCTCTCATTCTAACGATCGTGGCAATACCCGTTTTCATATAGGGGCGGGACTTACTTATGCGTTCGCTTCTGCGTGGGAGCTCGCGGGGACGGGGCGCTTTAAATTTTTTTATTATTTATTTTACTTTTAACGTTTTATTTTAACACTTTTTAAAAAAAAAAAAATGTAATCACTTTTATTTCGATTACAAGTAATGTAAACATTCCTTGTTATAGAAAACAGCATGACGGGACTTCTTAAATATGAGATCTGGGGTCAAAAAGACCTCAGATCTCATATTTGCAGTAAAATGCAAAAAAAAAATAAATAATAAATTGAAAAAAATGGCAGTTAAAAAAAAGAAAATGGGCCCTTTAAGAGCATTGGGCGGAAGCAACTTGTGATGTCGATTCCGCCCTGCCATGTTTTGGAGCCGGGTGAGCGGCTTCAGCAGCTCACTCACACTGGGGGGAGAGGAACCGATCATCCACGCTGCTGCCGGCGGGTCCAGTAAGCGGCGGAGATGACCGGAAAGCAGCAGGAGGGGGGGGGGGGGGGGCC
>BLSH010065565.1:596917-610613 GCA_018402905.1 Glandirana rugosa
CGATTCCGGGATCGTGTGAGTCCACTCTCCGATCTCGTGTTTTTCCACCGTGTCTCACCTAATGTCAGTGTTTTTAAGTAAGGACACTTGTAGTGTTTTTATAGTGACAAAAACCACCTTCCTATGGTCTAAATTCTTCCGTGTCTTTGTTTAACTTCTGAAATTGGTGAACGGCTGGCGGCTAGCCTCTAACTGCCGCCGTTTCACCGCGACATTCCGTTTTGCGGCAGTATGCTGCGGCCGGCGGTCTAGCGCGTGTCACTCGCGCGCGGCGGCCTCCGCGCGGGCGCGCGAGTGAGGGGGCATCGCGGGTGGCTGGCGGCAATCGAAGCCGCCGCACCCGCTCCCCGGCCCTCCCCGGACACAGTGAGCGCGCGGGCGCGCCTCCGGCGGCGCGCGCTCACTGTGCGCGATCTGGCGGCCGGCGTCGTATGACGGCGTTTTGCCTTACAGCGCCACTTTGCCGCCGTCAATCTCCGATCGGCGGTCGGCAAGTGGTTAAAGTCTTCAATTTGTTTCTGTGCCTTCTTAAATCTGGTATCCTTCCACCAAAAACAGTGATATTTTTGTGATGTTCACAGGAATGAATTTTTGTGACTGTAATCCACTCTGTGCCACCTTTTTGTGCTCTAGCCTCTCACCTGAGTGTGCTAGGGCCTTAGCACATAAAGGTTTATTTGCTGTGATGATGTGATGGTAGTGTTTCTCCACTAGAGGTCTCTCAATGCTCCTAATGGAGCCCTCCTTCCTCCTATGGTGTGCCTGGTTCCTCCGAGCTTATACTTCTAATTTTGTTCTCAGCATATACGGGAGAAGAATTGAAAAGCTCCGTGGTGTGATATAGTTTTAAAAGTTTATTTAAATAAAACACATAAAGAACTCACATTTAAATTCCTAAAAACCGGCGCCTCTTCACGAGCAGCGAACTCGTCACTTTCAATTTCGTCACTTCCGATCACCTCCGCTCACGCCCTATGCATTACATCACGCATCATGTGACTTCTTCATGGGGCAACAATATGTGCTTTTATAAAGTGTCAACAGTAGAAGTTGTTCAGTGAAGAAAGTTCATAAATCCTCCATATGGAAAGCCGACAGAAGGTCCATAAAATCTTTGGGCTATCGCCAAATGTTCAGTAGAGAAAGCCACCACCTATTATCACAAAGGCTTACCAGATTAATTGGACACATGCCCGCTGGGCCAAGTAAGCAGGGGGTATAATACCCAGTTATTATTCACCATCCACCAAAGATGTGATCCTACACCAAGAAGTTCAAATTCTTACCAGATCGCATGGGCACAGACTGGCATATACCAGCTGGGTCTGGAATCGCAGGGGGTGTAACACACCAATATATCTTTCAGCTTTAACTCATCCGGTCAGGTTCTCATATTCATCAAGTATTCAACAGGTATCCAATACTCCATTATGACCCAAAAAGAAGGGAAAATAGCCCCACATAGTGTAAAAACATACTGAACGTCTTTATTGATTAAAAGTAAATAACTCACATTTCCAAAGATCAACAAGATTGGTCGTGCCATTCTTGTCGTTGCATTCTGACCACTGTACCCAAACAAGCTCTTGTTGATCTTTGAAAATGTGAGTGGTTAACTCACGTATCTATCCCTTCAAGAAAACCAGGCAAAGAGATATCTGCCCACCCTGAGTGGCTAGAGCACAATACTTACCTGTGACAGAGAGAGATTTACTAAAGCTGGAGAGTAAAAAATCTGGTGCAGCTGTGCATGGTAGCCAATTAGCTTCTAACATCAGCTTGTTTAATTAAGCTCTGGCAATAAAGCCTGATGTTGCACTCTCCAGGGTTAGTAAATAAACCCCACCTTTTTAACAAGCTGGAAAACGTACTATGTGATGAGTTCCTTGACCAACAGAGGCTCTCATTATCTTCTGGGGTATGAAAAACAAGCCAACAATCACAACTGATAATCAAAGATTAAAGCATCAAATTTCAGACTTCATGCAGACTGGAAAGCTAAAAACTGCTTTAGAAATGCTAGACCCCCCCAGAAAAAAACATTGATGGGGACAAGGGCCTCTTCCCCACAACCCTGGCTGATGGTTGTGGGGGTCTGCAGGCAGTGGGCCTATTAGAATTTGGAGGCCCCCTTTAACAATCAGATCTCTCACAACCCCCCCCCCCCATCTGAATGAGTATGGGGCATGCCGCATGCTATAGGGGCACTAGTGAGGGTTCACTCCCAGGCCGGCTGTGTGTGTGTCAAAAGACATACAGAGGGGCTTGGCCCTGCGCCCCACTCCCTCGTCACTAGCTAGGACAGCAGTGGGAGCCAATGAGGCTGAGTAAAAAAAAAAAAAAAAAAAAAAAAGGTCTCCCATCCACCAAAACAAGGCAGGTAGAGGAATCCTCCCCAGCAGTGCTGTCAGAATATACAGATCAGTGGCTGCAGGTGCTGAACAACAAATAGTTCACGCAACAGAAGTCAATCGAAAGAAACAGGGACAGTTCGACACTGACCAAAATTCGGCTGATCCCTGTTGAACCAGTCATATTTTCATGACCATGTCAACAAATTGTCACCACCTTTTAACATTTACTAACATGACCTTTAGTGATCCTGTAGATTCAGAAATGACCACCTAACCACATTAAAGTGTTACTAAACGAGTAATATGGAAATATGTAATCTGCCCCCCACAGTGCCCACAGCTTATAAATCATCTTTTTACATTAAAATATTGCCACTATATACCTTTTGGCTGATCTGTATACCACGGTCACATGATAAACTGCAGGGTCCGCCCAAGGGCTGAGTGTTCAGGTAGGAGGAGATTTCCATTACAGCCTGTATACACGCCCATATGTGTGATGTCAATATCATGTGACCTGGCTATCTCTGAAAACAAGTAAATGTTCTCTCCAGCAATAGAGAGCGAACTGAACATGTGCAGGAGGACTGCCCTCACTGTGTATTTTGTGGCCTTGCCAAGAGAGAGAGTGCAGTAGGGAAGGATCTGTCCATACAGGATCAAAGAGCCTTTTTACACAGTGTAGAGGATTAACCCCTTAAGTTCCACAGTGAGTAGAACAAGCCGTCTATGCTACATATACAGACAGATTTTATGGTTGTGGGTTTAGCAGCACTTTAAGGCTATACACAATACAATATTGACATGCATATGGCATGGCATTTTATAAGTGGTGAATTAACATGTACTGCAGCATGAAAGTTCTAGCAAGCGCAATTTTATTGCATTTTAAAAGGGAATTTGAAGATTCCAGTAATGTTACGAACCCTATTAAGTATTCTATTTTTCAGGACTGTATAGTGGCAGAAGAAAGTGAAAAGGTGAACAGGCAGAACACATTATTCATCAAGCACCAGCAGCAAAAAGGGCAACAAAAGAAATGGCCATCTGACAGGAAGAAACAAAGACTGAGCACCACTTGCCAATAGCTAATTCTTTCTGTATTCCTTTTAATGTGTTCAATTACAGCCAACCATACATTGGCAAACACACTGCCTTCTGTGCCCATCATGGAGAGCAAATAGCTGTGTGCCAAGATAGTACAGCTCCTGGCTTCTACTCAAATGCAGGAAAGACTGTGCTTAACAATTGTTTTCCAAACTACTTCATTAGTGCTCCAAGTGATATTAAAATCTGCCTGGACGTGCTATACTGAGGCTGTAGCTTGGTACAGAGCCATATATACTACGCAGTCATTTTCAGAAGGAAGAAAGATGTAAACTTAGAATCTGCCCACAATGACAACACTATATGTCTTTACCCTGCTAGGGGACATCAGGATACTGATAAAAAATAGGCTGGATGGCTTAAACTGAAATATCAAAATAAATGATATCTTATGGACAATTCAGATCTGCATAAACACATTATATTACACTTAGGCTCCATGCACACTGTAGCTGCTAAAAAATTGTTTTTGGGTGTTTATATTAACAGCCCATAAACTCCCCCCTCTATGTTATCTCCTATGTGTCCATGGAAATATGGACGTTTGTCGTTTAGCAGCAGTGGAGTTTATGGGCTGTTGTCAGAACGCCCTTAAATCAAGGTTCAAGAGTCATTCCTCTGAACACAAAGAATGTTGAAAGCTTAAAAATGCCCAAAAATGCGGCTCATCCATTGAACAAAAAAAAAGAAAAAAACGATTGACGTATTAACGTTGATAAAAGCGGAAAAACTCTACACAGCTACTGAGGTTTTTAGATAGTTTTTTTAACGTCCAGTGTACATCATCAGAAAATTGTTCAAGCACCCAAGAGAATATTTCCGATATTTTATACATTTTCAGAATGCCAAACTATGTGGTGCTTTGGCAGAGTACAGTGCTGTTCACACACATCTCAGCTATTAAATAACCAAATTTAAACTGCAGAAATAAAAATATAACATTAGATAAGAGCCTTTACTGCTACAACATGGGTGTCCACATCCCATACGCGTTTAATTAGTAATTAAGGGTATTTTCCCGCTAGGGCTGGCGGTTAAATTTGGGGATTTTATAGGACACATTGAACACAGTGAGCAAATTCTGAACTACATAGTAGTTTAAAATGTAATTTAATAATTTCACAATTAAAATGCTGTAATCAATGACAATTGGAACTATACATCAAAACTTTTGACCAAGAGGAGGCGATACCGCCGTTTCGTAGGTTAGTGCTTCTTCACAAGTAAACTCCTCATTTGTAGGTTCTAATATACAGGCAGAATTTATTGTTACAATCACGATATAGCAAAAAATTGGACATTTATAATTTAACATCACCACATTGCTCACCCATTTCCCAATCTCATGTGTACAATATGTCATACTGCCCTCCCAGCCAGGTTGCAGTGCCAGTCAGAGAAGAGAGGTGGCAGTGCCAGAACTGCCAACCAGGTCCGGTGGACACTGGACCGACACAGAGAGCAGGGGCAGATGTACAGATAATGCCTACCTTCCCAAGAGGGAGGCAAGTGGCATACAGAACCTTTGGTCGGCACTCCCTCCCCACAGACACATAACACAGCACAGGTGACAGGCCAGTATTGCCCTGAAAGGAAGGGAAAGTACATGTTAATCCCAGATATCAAAGAGTAGCCACACAGCCCCAACTCGCTATAACAGTGCCATAATAATGAGACACCTGGTTGGTAGTTCTGGCACCGCCAACTCTCTTCTCTGACTGGCACTTCAACATGGCTGGGAGGGCAGCATGACATATTGTACACATGAGATTGGAAAACAGGTGAGCAATGTGGTAATGTTAAATTATATATGTTGCATTTTTTGCTATATAGTGATTGTAACAAATTCTGTCTGTATATTAAAACCTACAAATGAGGAGTTACCTGTGAAGAAGCACTAACCTGCGAAACGTCGGTATCACCTCCTCTTGGTCAAAAGTTTTGATGTATCATTCCAATTGTCATTGATTACAGCATTTTAATTGTCAAATTATTAAATTACATTGTAAACTACTATGCACTTCAGAATTTGCTCACTGTGTTCAATGTGTCCTATAAAATCCTCAAATTTAATGACAGCCCTAGCGGTAAAATACCCTCAATTACAAATTTAAACTGCAAACTAGTAAAAGCATTTTGGAAGTGAATGCTATCCAGTAAACAAAGCAGCTATGCTAAAGTCAGAAACTTTACTTACACACTACTTCTTAATCTGAGTTGTGTGTAATCCCAAGCAAAACAAGGATACACATAGGCCTATTTCACACAGTTTGTATAAGAACAGGGTGAACAGCAAGCTATTGAAGCTTTTAAAGCATCCTTCAGCTCCAGTTTGTAAAAGTTGTACACAGATCCGAATGAGATTGTAGATTGCCACTCTAAACAAGCTGCAAGCAGGCTTCAGCACGCAAGCAAGCAGGCTGTTTAAAGTGGCAATCAACACTCCCATTAGGATCTGTGTATAATGTTTCCAAACAGGAACTGAAGGACACTTTAACAACTTAGAGAAAGCAGATTGAAGCTTTCCAAAAGCTTTGCAAAAGGTTGTGGAGAGTTCATAAAAGCTGGCTGTTCACACTGCTCTTATACAAGCTGAAGTCTGTGTGAAACGGGCCATCGTTCCATATAAGGTAAGGTTAATACTATGGGGTGATCAAGAGGTTAAATATGTTCCCTCTGTGGTGTTTCTAACTGTATGGGGGCTGGGCTGAGCGGAGGAGAGAGATCATTGTTCCCGATGACTGGGAGCACAGGATCACTCTCAATTCCCCCGTCAGAATGGAGATCTGCTTTGTTTACACTCGTAGATCCCTGTTCTGCCTGTCTCAGGAGCAATCGCGGGCGGCCAGCGGACATCGAGTTCGCCCCACCCGCTGATTGATTCCCCTGCTAGCCAGTGAGTGCGCCCACAAAACCCGTTCCAACGGCTGCCGTACAGCTACGGTGATTTGTGGGAATGAGCTGACCTGCCGCCGTATTACCAAACCAGACCCCTTGGGCTGGAGCACCCCATCCTCCCCCCATCATTACTTCTAATCAGTGTCCATCTGAGCTTTAGGAGGAGTCCTTTGGTTCTCCCATAAA
Source organism: Glandirana rugosa (assembly GCA_018402905.1). Lineage (NCBI taxonomy): Eukaryota > Metazoa > Chordata > Amphibia > Anura > Ranidae > Glandirana > Glandirana rugosa. Next base: position 603,463 of record BLSH010065565.1, read on the forward strand.
GGAGTATATTTCTCCCATGGTTATGGGACAGGATCTTCCATTCTATGGTTAATGTAGGACCCACTGAAAATGGGGTACTTTGACACAGTAGTGGGCTTAAGCACTCTATAGTCAAATAGTGTGACCAAATCCCCATATTTTTGCTTTATATGTTTAGGTGCTTTTAAATAGCCTTGCAGGAGTTAAATGTCATTTTTGCGTGTGGGCGCTGTAATATATTTTTCTGCCGTCATATTATGACGGCGGTCGGTCGGCAAGTGGTTAAGTCAAATCAGCCCATTCCGTCAAGGTGGCCAAAAATGAGAAGAAAAACCTGGCGAAGATATTCCTGCAGATGGGGGAACTCTCATAAATCGCATTGCTGGAGACGAAGAGCTGCATTCAACACTTTCCCATTCCATGAACATGGGCAGAAACAACGTTCTGCCTATGTTTTGGGAAATGCATGAAAACGCACTGAAATGTGCATAGCACTTGTATTGGCATTATTGTGTTAACAACAAGTCTAGCAGTTGTGCTTTTGTCGTGAGAAAAGGCAGCATGATGCACACTGCAAAAACATATCAGGCTCACTGCCAGAAAAAGGTGCAGGAGCTACTTTGGCTCTTTTGCCATGCATCAGACAGGGCATTCAAGTGAAATGCTGAACAATGTCCGGCATCACACAGCTGTGAAAGGGCACGGTTTTGGCAGCCATCCTTTAAGGTATGAGTAACCCCCCTATAACCTTCAGGTTCATGCTGAACTCCATCTTTGGAATATGCTTTACATCCAGCCTGGACCAAACAAACTATGTTCCTAACATGTGAGGCCACTGGTAGTGTGGAATAAACTGTTTGTAGCTGAGGCTACATACCGCATACCACGCTGTGTTCCGGGTTCAAGCCAAGACTTACAGTCTCATACCTGGAACACAGCAGAGTCTATCAGTGAAGCTAAACCATTCAGAGTGATGTAGTCTATCAATGAATAAAAATCTTCCTCTGATTGACTGATTTAGAGAAGCAGACTGATGATGTCACAATCTATGACTCAGCCATTCAGGGGAAGCTTTGTATTCATTGATAGAATACATTGCTTTCTCTGAATGGTTGAGGGCCACTGTGATAGACTACTGTGTTCCGGCTATGAGACTTGACCACATACAGATTATACCGCACTACCAGCGGCCTCACATGTTAGTGAGGGACATTTATGGCCAGCTTTAAGAGCCGTACACGTGGGCAGAATATCGAGTGTACAGCAGCTGGCCCGACAGAAGCCGCCTAAACACCCAGCTTCTGTCTTAGAAGCATGATCGAAAAAGGTCTGCCGATCTGAGCTTTTCAGGTTTTTTTTTTTTCATCCGGCCCACTGGGTTGAACGGAAAACAACTGTTAGTGTGTACTAGGCTTAAGTCAGACTACTGATTCCAAAGGATGATGCCTCACAGAAAAACATGATAAATTCATGAGAATTTGGACGTCCTAACTTGTCACTAACCTCTCATCCTGGACCATATGACTTTGACCCTGGGGTACTGGACTGGATTTCTTGTAAACTGCTGGGGTCTGTCACCTGGATCCCCCCTCCCTTTTCCCCTTTCTTCTCCCATTTTCTTTACTTTTTATTAGTGTTAACCCTTCCTATGTCTTTCATTCCCTTTTTTATGTTGGCCCTTTCCTTTCAGACTCTAATGCCAATATTGGGCCAATCTGGGATGGTCGGTACTACCTTCCCTAACATTGTTGTTTTTTATAAGATGGTTTCATGAGAACCATACTAGTTTGTGGTGATTGCACTTTATATTGTATCCTGTACTCCACGTGCAGTTATGGTTATTTTGCTGTGCCGTTATGCCTGTGTTCATTGCTTTGTATTTTAATTGTAACAAACATATACTGGAAAATGAAAGTGCAAGAGAAAGAAATGGAGAGAAAAATGGCAATAAATATGAATTGTGAGCAAGAGAAAATGAAATAAAGAAGGAAGGCTATTGAGAGAAGAAGAGAGCGGAAAGCAAGCTACAAAGAAAGAACAGCTCTATTTGCGAATGTCAGCAGCATAGACAAGCAACTAGCATTTCTCTGAGAGATTGAAATTAAAGGACGAGGAATGATATGGAGAACAAGGAAAAGGAGGCAATACCCTAAATAAGGGATAAGCAATTAGCGGACCTCCAGATGTTGCAAAACTACAAGTCCCATCATGCCTCTGCCTCTGGGTGTCATGCTTGTGGCTGTCAAAGTCTTGCTATGCCTTATGGGACTTGTAGTTCTTCAACAGCTGGAGGTCCGCTAATTGCATATCCCTGCCCTTAATTATAAACTGGAGCAATTAACACGTTTTGTCTGTAGCTCAGTAAAACCTATTAACATTCAGTTACATTTGTCACTTTTTTCAGCTTCACAAAGACAGTATTGAAAAACATTACATCAAGCTACATGCCACAGATAACGCTGTCAGGATACACGGAGGCTTCTCCAAGCAGAGCATTCATCTATCTTCACTACCCTGTTTATAAGCAACAGAGGCAATTGGGGCTCTTGTTTACAAGCATGAGACTCATAAGCAAGTCAAAGGCAGCCATGAGTAAGTATACTTATATTAAGGGGAAAGATTCATTTTGAGAATCAAATTCTATTTCGGAGAATCATATGTACAGCGAGCGAGACACAAATGTGTGCACCCAAGCTTTTCCATTACTCACAGATATCATCCAAAAACTTCCCTATATAAAAAGATATACCAAACACATATACACTGCATAAGGTTTCATCTATAGCAGTGGTTCTCAACTCCTGTCCTAGGGACCCACCAACAGGCCAGATTTTAAGTATTACCTTGGGGAGATGTAGACTAGAATACTGCAATCACTGAGCAGCAAATGGTATCACCTGTGATGTATTTCAGTTATCCTGCAAACCTGGCCTGTTAGTGGGTCCCGAGGACCGGAGTTGAGAACGACTGCTCTATAGCAAGCATGTCTCAATTATATTGCAATCAAACATTATAGCATTCCAAACAGCATTGACTTTTGGAAGCATTTATTACAGGACATCATCATTCCCTTTTTGCTTATGCTATTCCTCTGCAGTGCCGAGTTCCATCAATTCCACTAATGTCACCTGTAGTTCAATACTCCCTTCCCTCCCCTTCCGTTGGGTCAGCCTTAAGCAGGCTGATCCTTACATTAAATACTGAATCAACAAAGCGTCTGGACTTTTATGGCCACCTTTGGTTACGTTATAAAGGATTTCGGTTTGTATAGGAGCAGAAATATTTACAGAGCTTTTAGTACGTTTTGAGTAATTTTCTTGAAGCCTTTAATGCCCAGTTACACACAAACCGAAAATCGGATGATCTGTCGTCCTTTTTTTTTTTTTTTTGCATGCTAATCTCAGATGGAATCGGAAGCGTTTACTAAAGTCACGAAAATTCAGTGATGTCATGTGTTGTAATGTATTTGTATTGTATTTTCGGATGACAACTGTACTGATTAAACGAAAATCGTACGATCTGGTACCATGTGATCAAAATTTTCATGCATGTCCCAACGAATATTATCTGATGAAATGTCATGATCGGCTCTTGTAAGCTGTGTGCTAATGATCCGATTATCGTACGATCGCATCATAGGCGGCATTTTTTGGCCGATTTTTGGATCGTGTGTACGGGCAATTAAGCAAGTATGGAGATATTTACAGTACACACCTCAGATTTTTGTAAATATTTTATTATATCTTTCCACGTTACAACGCTGAAGAAATGACACTTTGCTACAATGTAAAGTAGTGAGTGTACAGCTTGTATAACGGTGTAAATTTGCTGACCCCTCAAAATAACTCAACACATAACCATTTATGTCTAAACCGCTGGCAACAAAAGTGAGTATACCCCTAAGTGAAAATGTCCAAATTGGGCCCAAAATAGTCAATATGGCCACCATCATTTTCCAACACTGCCATAAACCTCTTGGGCATGAAGTTCACCAGAGATTCACAGGTTGCCATTGAAGTCCTCTTCCACTCCTCCATGGCATCACAGAGCTGGGGGATGTTAGAGATCTTGTGCTCCTCCACCTTCCGTTTGAGGATGCCCCACAGATACTCAATAGGGTTTAGGTCTGGAGACATGCTTGGCCAGTCCATCACCTTTACCCTCAGCTTTTTTAGCAAGGCAGTGGTCATCTTGGAGGTGTGTTTGGGGTTATGTTGGAATACTGCCCTGCGGCCCAGTCTCTGAAGGGAAGAGATCATGCTCTGCTTCAGTATGTCACAGTACATGTTGGCATTCATGGTTCCCACAATGAACTGTAGCTCCCCAGTGCCGGCAGCATTCACGCAGCCCCAGACCATGACACTCCCACCACCATGCTTGACTGTAGGCAAGACACACTTGTCTTTGTACTCCTCACCTGGTTGCCGCCACACACGCTTGACACCATCTGAACCAAATACATTTATCTTGGTCTCGTCAGACCACAGGACATGGTTCCAGTAATCCATGTTCTTAGTCTGCTTGTCTTCAGTAAACTGTTTGCGGGCTTTCTTGTGCATCATCTTTAGAAGAGGCTTCCTTCTGAGACGACACCCATGCAGACCAATTTGATGCAGTGTGCGGTGTATGGTCTGAGCACTGACAGGCTGACCCCCCACCCCTTCAACCTCTGCAGCCATGCTGGCAGCTGTCATATGTCTATTTGCCAAAGACAACCTCTGGATAGGACGCTGAGCATGTGCCATTTACCATTACCATTTCCATTACCAGTAACCATTTCTTTTTTCTTTTTTTTTTTAACCACTTGCCGACCGCCGATCGGCATCTGACGGCGGCAAAGTGGCTCGTTCCCGCAAATCGCCGTCATACGACGGCGGCTGCGGGAACGAGTTTAGTGAGCGCACGCCGCCGGAGGCGCGCCCGCGCGCTCACTGTGTCCAGGGGGGGCCAGGGAGCGGATGCGGTGGCTTCGATTACCGCCGGCTACCCGCGATGGCCCCCCCGGAGCGAGTGAGCGGAGGTCCTTGTATGTAAACACGGACCTCCGCTCTGTGTGAGGGGGAAGGGCTGTGATCACAGCCTTCCTTTACGTGAAGGCTGTGACCACTTCCCTTCCCCAGATAGGCAGTCCCCCATACAGTAAGAACACGCCCAGGGAACACAGTTAACCCTTAGAGCGCCCCCTGCAGGTTAACCCCTTCACTGCCAATGGCATTTACACAGTAATCAGTGCATTTTTATAGCACTGATCGCTGTATAAATGCCAATGGTCCCAAAAAAGTGTCAAAATGGTCCGACATGTCCGCTGAAATATCGCAGTACCGCAAAAAATTGCAGATCGCCGCCATTACTAGTAAAAAATAAAAAAAATTAAAAACCCCAAACATGAATTATCATCCGTAAACGCGACCACTTTTGCGCAAACCAATCAATAAACGCCGATTGCGATTTTTTTTATCGCAAATATGAGTAAGAATATAAATCGGCCAAAAACGGTGAAAAAAAAATGTTTTTTTATATTTTTTTTTTGGATTTGTATTTTAGGAAAAAGTAAGAAATTTGGGTTTTTTTGCAAAATTGTTGCTCTTCTTTTGTTTATAGCGGCGATCAGAAATGACGCAGCGGTGATCAAATACCACCAAAAGAAAGCTCTATTTGTGGGTAAAAAAGGACGCAAAAAAAAGGATGCAAATTTCGTTTGGGTACAACGTCAATTGTCAGTTAAAGCGACGCAGCGTCGAATCGCAAAAAGGGCTCCGGTCCTAAAGCTGGAAATCCTTCCGGGGCTGAAGTGGTTAAGCAAAAGGTCACTTTTTTTCTTTAATTTATACTTTTAAAGGTATAGGAGAGATTTGGGGTCTTTCTGACCCCAGATCTATCCATAAAGATCATCCTTATTTCTATTACAAGGAAAGGTTTACATTCCTTGTAATAGGATTAAAAGTAATGGTGATATAAACAGTGTTTGCACCACACATGTGAAGTATCGCCACAAACGTTCGAGAGAGAGCATTAATTCTAGCCCTAGACCTCCTCTAACTCTAAACAGGCAACCTGAAAAAATTTTAAAGCCATTTTTAAGTACCGTAGTTTGTCCCCATTCCGCGATCACATTTTACAAAAAAATTGGGATATATATTGTGTTTTTTTTCTTTAATTAATGTATTTTTTCCCAAAAAAACTGCGTTTGCAAAACTGCTGCGTAAATACTGTATGACCTAAAAATATATACCCCTACCATACTATAGTGCTGGTTTGCTAGCACCTTGTGTAAAGGGAATGTCAACACTACAAAAAAAACCTACTAGATACATGATCGGACGCAGGGGAGCTACTGCCGCCATCCTATGTAAGGCGGTCAGCAAGCGGTTAAGACTTCCAGACTGCAAATTATTTAAACATTTACCCCTAAGTGAGGGGTCTATAGAATACGTGAACAAACAAAACTCCATTAATAAAGTCAACGATTTAGCCTACTATTTTTAAGGTCAGCAAGAACGTTCTGTTTATCTACGGAAAAGCAGCAAATAAGATAGATATGACTACATTGAACAAAGATACACTTCTTGGAAATGCTAATACGATATCAGATACAAAGATGGCGCTGAGTAATTACTTTAGCTAAAACTGCATGTTCTTAAGAAGAGAACAATCTGTTTTTGTTGTTTATAATTTGGTCATCATATGAGAAGCAGCCTCCATAATTCTAAACTAAATTACAATTAGATTAGGTCACAGAAGGGACTTTACAATCATTTTAGCTCCTGTTCCATATACGGAATAAAAAATAAGCTCTACTCAAAAAGGATCTTGATAGGAAACGGTTTTAGGCCACTTTCATGTCAATGTTTTTTAAGCAACAAAAAAGGAATCAATATCCTGATGTATATGTTGTGGCGGTTAATACCTCACATTGTTTGTTCTTTGCTTAGCAAGGCTTATCAACAAGAAAAATCTCTGAAATACATCAAGATTTGCCCGTGTTTTACCACGTTAAAGACTCTGCACATACAGACAAATTTTAAAAACAAATGCAGCGCTGAAAACATGTAAAAGTCCTAATATTGCACTAATAATAGTGGGCACAGTCCATAAAGTGCTTATGTTCCAAGGTGGCTTAAACACAAAGTCCACAAGACGTGTGAAATCCAGAGGGGTGGGGGGGGGGGCAC
>BLSH010065565.1:625150-644950 GCA_018402905.1 Glandirana rugosa
CTACTACCGTGACATCAATAAAATTATTTTTTTTTTTTTTTTTTTTTTTTTATTAAAATAACTACAGTGCCATCATCCACATACTGAAATAGAAAGGACAATGTAAATTAAACTGTATGTGTTTAGTATCACTTTAACGCTGCTAAATTTGTCTTAGGCACAGAAGACTTAACAAAAAGCACAGGAAAAAAAAAACACTTAAAAAGAGAAGTACAGCCAAAGCTTGTTTAGCTGTACTTCTACTGTGGATCACAGGAGTGCAGTTCATTCTGCACACCTCTAAGACATTTTCAGCACACAGTGGGCTAAAGTCCGCTGATGTCACAGAGCTGGTGCAGGCTCGAGCAAGATCGCAATAATGAAGTTGGGATCTGCCCACATGCCTGGACCAGCAGCCAGCTCAGTGAGCCCGAGAGCCTGAGCCACCCACTCCCACCCCCTCCACAGCCCAGCGCTCCATTTGGGGGGGGGGGGGGTGAGAGCAAATGAGCTAGTGACTGACAATCACCAGTCTTTTGCAAAGGAAGCCCTGAGAACTGAGCGATCAACCGAGTTTGATCGCTTGGTTCTCAGTGTTAGAGTCAGTGGGGGGTTGATGCTGCATCCGCTAGGTAAGTATGATTCAGAAAAAGAACAAACCCCATACTTCTCTTTTAAAATTGTTCTAAAAAAAAAATCCAGTGACTGGTTGCAACACAAGACAGGACACTTATTAAAGCCATATTTATTTCTTTTTGGAAGGGTGGTGTATATTAATCACACTAACTCCTAATTTACACAAAGCACATGTAGCATACCAGAGTTATCAAATGACCTTACCATCCCCCTTCAACAGGCAGCCATTAGCACAGAGGTTACATTACAAGGCTAATTCCTTTTGGCGATGTAGGTTCTGGTTTGATGGAGGTCAGATGTTTACAGGCACTCCATATATGCAGAGATTTTTGTGTTAAGTCATTTAAAGCTTTTTTTTTTCCCTTTCCTAAAACAACCTCTGACCGATCATTCTATCTCTGGGTGTAATTACTTGTAAGAATAATGTCCACATATCCCAAAGTGTAAATTGTTCTGCGCAAAAATAGCACATGAAAAATACTTCTTTTCTAATATCACTATTTGTGGGAGAAAAATGAGAGCACAAAGCACAGAAGAGAAAAGTTTTATTTCCCCCTCTGCGGTCCCAGGATACAGAGCTCTCAAAGCTTTTTCTCCTAGACAAAGGTGTTTGTTGCTCCGGTGAATCCATCAGATGGAGCCAATGCCAGATAACCTGTGTCTTTATTTGAAAACCGGGGAAGAAAAATGCCTTTGTCAAAGCTCCTGAATGCAATTTTTGTCATTCGCTTTTGAATAGGTGTTCTAGGACACGGTAATAGCACTGGGAAGCAAACAAAAAAAAAAAGAAGAAAAAACGTGGTCAATTGAAACATTATCACGAGTAACCCAAGACACACATGACCCTTTCATTGCAGGAACTCTTATTACCTTTCACAAGATACACAGTTTAGATGTTTGTGAATAATGAATGCATTTACAGTAAACATCTTCCATTATTAACTTGCTGTTCCATATTTTGATTAATGTCTTTCATAAGTGGATTTGGTAATGATCCCTCCTATTTACATCCGTGCATTTAGAAATCTGAATCTAATTGGACCTATCATGAAAACTTAAACCTCGTACACACAATGCGAATTTCGGATGTTGGATGATTGTCTCATGTAGAAAGTGGAGAGGTTACTAACAATACGAAAATTTTCATATGACCGAATTCAACGTCAGAAGTGACGTAATGTGTTGAATAGCTTTGCATGTATTTTTTTCGTTTCTGAGCATGCATAATCGTGATCATACAATTTTTTTCGTACTAATGATACGAAGATCGGACGTTGTTGTCGTAAAAAAAAAAAAAAATTATAGCCTGCACAACCAGCTTTTGTCTTATGAAAAATCAAAATCCGCTGTCGAAGGGAGCATACTAACAGTAAGAATTTCAGACTATCGGCTGTCGAATGAAAATTCCCACATCATGTATTGTGTAAGCCTTTACACTTCAAACAAATCTACAGAACAGGTCATCTTCCCCAAATCAGATTAGGACTTTTCTTTAATGCCTAAAGCACCTTTTTCTTGTTAGGACAAAAAGCCCATTCACATCTTCACATTGCAGTAATGTGTGATAAAACATTTCTTTTCTGCCTTTTATTGCAGCACAGGTTAACTCCTTTAACACCACGCATAATGTGAAGGCCCAAGGGCCCAACTTCCCAGGCTAGCTCAAATGGTCTTAGACTGACAAATAATAATGCAGAGGAATCTATTGCATTCAATCAACAGTGAGATACAGTGTATGGATTGAATATAGATATTGTTTCAATATATTTAGCACATATTTAAAGTATTACTAAACCCAGGATTCTACATTCAGTATATCTGCTCTCCCACAGAACATGGAAATGCAATTATTTTAGTAAATATAAACTGCTAAATATATTTTTTTCATCAGCAGTATATAGCAGCCTTGTGACTTCTATCAGTGTCTAGTTAAAGCTTGTAGGAGGGAGTTTTCATTCTACTCTGACTGTCCTATGAGGCTGCAGGACTCCTGGCCCTCTGTTTGGACAGTGCTGATTGGCCCTGTACTGATAACATGGACAAAAGGAAAATGTGAGCTGTCATTGCCACTGTGGCATACCTCCATCCCTAAATAACATACAAAACAAGAGGATTGGTCATGGGACTTTAAATGAGGTGTGCCACATGAACGAAGAAGTAAAAATTATGTATAATAGTATCAATTTATTAAACATACTGAATGAGGGATACATAAACATATTGACAAGGGTCAAGACACTTCACAGAGCTCACATGTAAGTAGCTTATATTTTTTTCTTTTATGATCTACTTGATTCTATTCCATCAGGATCTGATTAAACCAACATTGTATTGTATCCTATTCTTATTTACAGCTACAGATCAATTACAGCGGTGCACTCCTGAAGAGTGGCTATTACACCACGAAACGCGTAGAGTGGTTACCAATGCTCACACCCTACTCATTTTGTACCAGTCTTTGATGTATTTATGCATTTAATTGATTTTATCTGTACATGTATATTTATGAACTCTCATTAACATATGTGCCATGTCTGCCATGTGTCTTGACCCTTGTCAGCTGAACTGATATATTTCAATATGTTTATGTATCCCTCATTCAGTATGTTTAATAAATTGATACTATTATACACAATTTTTACTTCTTCTTTCATGTGGCACACCTCATTTAAAGTCCCATGACCAATCCTCTTGTTTTGTATGTGATGATAACATGCACCCTCCCAAAAAAAAGCGAGCAGAGCATGTGCAGTGACTCCAAAGGCTCGGTCTTATCAGGAGATAGATTGGGGACAGTGGAAGAGGAGGGGGTTTAGATAAGACAAGATCAAACAGCCTTTTTTTACACAATGCGGAGGATTAACCCCCTTAGTTTCCACAGCAAGTATAACAAGCATGCTTTAGGCTAGGTTCACACTGCTGCGGTGCAAATTTTCTGCGAATTGAATACGATTGCGATGTGTGTTTTTTCAGTACAGACACAAGTGCGATTTCTACATGTGTTGGTGCGAATCTACTGCAAAGCTGTAGCTGGAGTTGGAGGGGAAAGCTATCGCAGTGATGTGAATGGGAGATTGCGTTTTCAATCAGCGTTCTATTGTAGTCTATGGAGCTGAATTTGCAACGCACAGCATCGCACACGGATCAAATTCGCACAGGACCCTTTTTCTTCACGGATTAGATTCGCAACGCATCAGTGTGAACTGCACTGGTAGAACACTATGTTATTGGAGATGACTTGCAAATTTAATCTATCGCAACGCAATCTATTCGCAGTACAGTTCGCAGCAGTGTGAACCAGGCCTTAGGCTGCATTCACACTTCAGCGTTTTGAACCGTGGGCAGATTTGCCACAATTCTGCCCACAATTTGAAAGTGCCAATGAGTGAATGACAAATCGCAGGACTCACATTTCAGATGCCATTCATTTGAATGACACCTCAAAATTGCGGTGCGGGTCTGCCGCGAGAAATCATGCTGCAATCGTGGGAAGCATGTCGTTCAAAAAAAGTTCTGAAGCTACTTTTGGATAACATGGTTGCCACAATTGCAGCAAGATTTATTGTACGACAATCACGACAGACCCGCACCACGACTCGTGGTGCCATTCAAATGAATAGCATCTCAAATGTATGTCCCACGATTTGTCATTCAAACATCGGCACTTTCAAATTGCAGGCAGAATTGCAGGAGATCTTTAAAACGTTGAAGTGTGAATGCAGCCTTGCTGAATATACAGATTGCATTTACTGTTGTGGGTTTAGTAACACTTTAAATGTGATCACTTTCACACAAATATAGGAAAAAATGTATTCATTTAGATCAGCTCACTTTGCCTTATCCTATAGTTTTTCTATCATGGTTTTTCCAACCCACAGACCTGCACTGAACAGAAATACATTGTAGCATACTTGTAATTTACGAAGAAGGAAGTAGAGTCAGAATATGTAATGAGCACATATGGTTGCTTCTGGGCATGTAAATATTTATAGACTAAACATCATTTTTCATTAAATATTGACACTTATTTAGAACATGCAAATGTAAGCACATTCATTAGATATACATTATATATACATACACGCACAGCATTTATCTGATCAATGTCTCAATATTAAAGTGCAACTCTAAGGCCTCATACACACACAGGCATTTTTTAGCTCCACGTTTTTTACAGCTCTCCATGTTATTCAATGGCCCCATAAAAACTTTGACGTTTTTGAGCTGTAGATGGCGTCTGCATTAGTGAGCTGAAAGTAGTACCCACGGCCAGTGCATTCCGAGGCTGTAACGGTTGGCATTTTTGACGCCGAGCCGGCAAAACGCTTACTAACGTTAACCAGCGTTTTTGACGCCAGGGTTTTCAGGTTGAAAAATAGCAGAGGAATGTTTTTCAAACAAAACGCCTATTGACGCCAACACTCATTAACGCCGATGCAAAACGCAGACGAAATCGTGTTTTTTTTACGCAGATTTTTCCCTGACGTTGGGCCCGACATTTTGCTTATTTTTTTTTTAATACGCCTGTGTGTATGAGGCCTAAAGTGTAAGGTGTGAATCATACTCACGTGCTTGGTTACATTCCAAAACCTGGGCACCTTCAAAATATAAGTGGTTCTAAGGCTCCATTCACTCTGGACGCTATCTGGGCTCTCTCGATGACATGCAGGAGACGCTGCTTACAAAACATTCTTTTGCAGCGTTTTGTAAGCAGCGTTTATTGGCGTCTGCGTTTTTTTTTTTTTTTCTTCATTGGCTTCCATTGACTGCAAAAAACGCTGTTTACCGGCGTTTATGAGCGTTTAGCAGCGTTTATCGGCGCCTGGCGTTTTTTGTGGTCAAAAGAATGACTTTTGAACGCCAATTCAGGGCGTTCAGATAACAGCCCAAAAACACCACTGCTGATAAACAATTAACGTCCATGTGTGCATGGACACATAGGATAACATAAAGTGGCGATTTTGGGCTGTTAAAACAAACGTCAAAACGACCAAAAACGGTTGTTTTTATCAGATACAGTGTGCATTACACATTAAGGCTGTGGTTTTTTTATAACAAAGCTGTTATACTTACCTGTTCTGTGCAATGGTTTTGTACAGAGCAGCCCTGATCCTCTTCTTTTTGGGTCCCCCGCCAGCATTCCTGCCCTTCCACCCCTGACGAGTGCCCCCAACTGCTATGGGGGCTATGGGGGCTATGGGGGCACTCAAGCAGGCTCGATCCCGAGCCACGTCCCTGTGAATGGACATTATCTATTCACACACACAGTGTGGTTCGAACCCCCCCCCCCCACTTTACCCCCCAATGGCTCACTGGCTGGGACTGGCAGTAGCAGCAGCCACTAGCTTCTGCTGCTGTTTGAGGCAATGAGGAGAGAGAGATCCAGGAGAGCCACAGCACTCATGTGCATCTCCGGACCAAGATGGGGCTCAGGTAAGCATAAGGGAGGACTCGGGGGGAGCTGCACCCAAAAAAATAATAAAAAATACACTGCACAGTATTGCATAGCAGTTAGAGCAGACAGGTGTTTTTTTTTTTTTGTTTTTGTTTTTTTGTGTTTTGTTTTTTAGAAGCGCTCCAACAGTGATTTTCAAATATGTTGTAAAGCAGAACTAAACATCGATTTAACAGTATCAAAAAACAACTGCATTCCCATAATGTGCCAGGAATATAACCATCAGATTGGTTGTGCTTTCAACCAAACAGTCAAACCATCCAATGGCTGATGTCGTAACTGAACACATGTGCAGCATTCACTGCAGTTGCAGATCAAACAGTCAAGACTGCAGTTTCCTTGGCTGAAAACAGTAGGAGGGTTTATTTCCGCTTTAACCACTTGACCTCCGAAGATTCCTCCCCTTCATGAGGCCACTTTGTGCTATATGGCACTGCGTTCCTTTAACGGACAATTGTGCGGTCGTGTAATGCTGTACTCTATTATTATTATACAGGATTTATATAGCGCCAACAGTTTGCACAGCCCTTTACAACATGGGGGCAGACACTACAATTACAATACAAATCAGTACAGGAGGAATCAGAGGCCCTGCTCGTTAGAGCTTACAATCTAGAAATAACATTTATGTCATTTTTTCCACAAATAGAGCTTTCTTTTGGTGGTATTTGATCACCTCTGTGGTTTTAATTTTTTGCGCTATAAACAAAAGACCAACAATTTTGAAATAAAAAACTATAATTTTTTACTTTCTGCTATAAAACGTATCCAATAAAAAAAAATTGAAAAAACAAAAAAAAAAAAAAAATCTGATTTCTTCATAAATTATGGCCAATATGTATTCTGCTACATGTTTTTGGTAAAAAGAAATCTCAATAAGCGTATATTGATTGGTTTTCGCGAACGCTATAGTGTCTACAAACTATGGGATACAAATGGAAATTTTTATTTATTTTTTTTATACCAGTAAGCAGCAACTTATAGCCGAACTGCAATATAGCGGCAGACAATCAAGCACCAACTGGCACTTTTGACACTTTGCAGGAACGGCGATCAGTGCTAAAAATATGCACTGTCACTGTATTGACACTGGCAGGGAAGGGGTTAAACATCTAGGGGGATCAAAGGATTAAAATGTGTGCCTAGCCAGTGTTTGTGTTTACTATCTGTGCTGCTTTTACTTAGGGAAGAAATCGATTTGAGTCCCTGCTTTGCAGAAACACAGAATCCAGCCCTTGCCCCCAGTCAGAACAGAACTCTGAGTCTCTGCCCGACGATCAAGTCCTTGACACCCGCAAATCGGCTTCTGCTGCGCATAACCCCAGCAGGAGCAGCGTGCCCCCTGCAAGGGGAAGGGCAGGATCATAATATATATGTGATACGGAAGCCAGCAATTTAACTGTTTCTCAAAACAAGGCATGCTTTGAATGATACGTGTTACAGTTACTACTGCCAAGCCATCAAATGACTGGTGTCATAGATGATCACATGTGCACTATAACAACTGCAAATCAAACATAGGCGAAGATTGGTTTTGCCCAGAGTGGTGTGAATGGTCAGCCAACTTCACATAAAAAGGGAAAGTCTATCTACAACTGTATTTTGCTGACTCATATGTTTACCTTGGTTGGGACATGGGGAGAATTACTGGCTCAACTAAAAAAAATATCTACTATAACCTTAAGGCTTCATGCACACAGGACTTTAAAAAAACGTCCAAAAAACATCAGTAGCTTATCAGGGATGTTTTCAGCTTTTACCAGCGTTGTATCACCACCGTTTTTTCACGGTTTTTTTTTCCAATGGTCTAAAACGTCCAAAAACGTTGGGGATCGGACATTTTTGAGTGTTTTTGGGCGTATTTGAACGTTTTTACAGCTGAAAAACATCTCTCAGAACCCTCTGGTCTTGGGGTTTTTTTACAGCTCAAAAACGTCACTGCTAAAAACAGTTGATAACAGCCTATGTGTGCATGAACACATAGGATAACATGATGGAGGGCTTATTGACTGTAGAAAAAAACATCTGCAGCTAAAAACAGCTGCTGTAAAAATGTCCAAAAAACACCCTGTGTGCATGAGGCCTTATAAACGGCATCTATATTGTTCACAAAAATATCTGAAACCTAATCTGCATCATCTTAGGCACATTGTACATCTGACACTAAACTGCCTCCACGTTGCATGTGTCTTTTCTTTTAGCACTCAGAACAGCAGACTGCTAAAAAAGAAAGGAAACACTACAGCAAAAGGAGACAAGCCAAAACCCTTTAAATGACAGCTTGTTATGCAATGACAGCATCTGCTCTTTGTTATGTGACACGCTCCCAAGTCGTACCAAGTAATGCCTAGCACCAGAAGTACAAGGGAGCCGAAATCTCAGGTCTTACTGAGCACTCTAAATCACAATGCTTGGTCAGGAAAAGGTCATACTTAAAGAGAAAGTACAGGGTCTTTTCAATGAGCACATTTCTGGAGTTAGTATTGCATTATTTACCTTGAAATAATTTTACATTTGACTTTTCACATTTTACAGATTTGATTTTCTAGATTTGTATTACTGCAATATAACATTTGGCTAAAACAGTTTTTATTCAGTACTGCTTGGACATTGAAGAAGGGGAGATACCCCGAAAGCTTGTCCTGAAAAATTTTATGTTAGTGCAAATAAAAAAAGTATCACGGACAGTACTCAGTTTTCTCTATTACTGCAATAGAAAGAGCTCTGTAATCACTCTGCTTCTTTACTTTGTAAGTGCTACTGACATAAAATTTCAGCCACGCAGGAAATACAATGTAAAAATTAGCATCGGGCTGGCACCCACAGCAGGGTGCCAGCCAGCCACAGCAGTGTGCCAGCCAGCCACCCACAACAGGGTGCACCGTGCCAGCCACCCACCAGCAGGGTGCACCATGCCAGTTACCCAGCCACAGCAGGGTGCACCGTGCCAGCCACAGCAGGGTGCACCGTGCCAGCCACAGCAGGGTGCACCGTGCCAGCCACAGCAGGGTGCACCGTGCCAGCCACAGCAGGGTGCACCATGCCAGCCACAGCAGGGTGCACCGTGCCAGCCACCCAGCCACAGCAGGGTGCCAGCCACCCAGCCACAGCAGGGTGCCAGCCACCCACACACAGCAGGGTGCCAGCCACCCACACACAGCAGGGTGCCAGCCACCCACAGCAGGGTACACCGTGCCAGCCAGTTTTACTTCATCTGTAAAACCTCTCAAATTTAAATGCAGATAGATGCAGAGAGAAAAAGTAAAAGTGTGGTCTGGGACTATTTCTCATCTCAACCATCCCCAGGAAACGCAGCAGCGTGCAACATGCACAAACGTGAGCATGGGATCAGCAACAGCAAAAGACAAAAATAAGTCAAATCTTTGGGCCCATCGAACAGTTTATCATGTTGAATTATATAATGCAGCACAGAGAAAACGAAACTGAATGACAAAGTGTAATACCACTATCCCAGACAACAATAAAATATATGTTTAAAAAAAAGAAAGTAAAGGGGCTAAATTCGACTGGAAGATCCCAACTGCTGGACAAAGAAATCAGAGATAATGGTTACTGATAACCAGCCATTTACAATGATGTAGGACTCTGGATTTAAGCGGTTGATGTCCATTGCTGAGCCAAAGTACACACTGAGGAGTGACAAGCATTACTGAGCTGAAATGCTGGTAAAGATTCACCAACAGTTGAGAAAGTAAAGACTATGCTGCAACCAGAGAATTTAGTGACCAGAGACACTAATGAGTCTTGCATGCCACTTCATTGACAGCGGATGGACAAAAAGAAAATTGGTGTTGAATACAAAAGTGATACAAGGAACCCACACCGAGGAGTACATTAAAGAAATGTTTCTAGGCAGGCTTAATGACTGAGAAATAAAAAAAGACCAAGTAATGTTTGTGCTTCGAGACAGCGGAGCAAATATGGTGAAAGGAATGGGGCTTGCTACAGTGTCAGACCTCCGTTGCATTTCACGCACCTTGTAACTTGTGGTAAACGATGGTCTGTCAAGCCAGAGAACTTTGATAGATATAAATGGCATGCTGAAGAGGCACACAGGCCATTTCCACATTTAATCCTTGCCAAGCAGTGACTGAGGTGCATTCACAGGAAGACCTTGACCTACCCAAAAACAGGCTGTTCAACACAATGAAACTCAACACTTCCATAGTTGCCAACACTCACGGATTTCCCGGGACACTCACGGGAAACTGACTGATGTCCCAGGGAGAATCCCGAAATTATTATCAATGTCTCGGGCATACCAGATTTGTGTTGAAAAGTGTGTGGATTTTTCCAAACTTTAAATGTACAGAACATTGGCAACTGATATTGGCTATCGGCCTGAAAGGCGGCCAAAAAATCTTTATCAGCCCTACTCAGGTATTTTTTGTGTATTTCAAATCTTTTTTCATAAAAGGGTCAAAACATGTTACAAAGATGTACCAAAAATGGTATTTTTATGCTTGTGACAAACACTAGGTGAGTCCGCAGATCCATAACCTTGCACTGCACGACGGAGGAGGCAGAGCCTACATATGTCATGAGCAGATATGCATTAAAAAAAAACTGGGCCGGAAGTGGGATCGGGTGGCTGTCAAATTCAAGTACCCGCTCCCCACTCCCGCTCCCCCAAAAGGTGGCAAATGTGGCAGCAGAGGGGTGGGATGAGTCAGACAAGTAGGGTTTCCCCTTTTGGGTGGAGCTCTGCTTTAAGGTGTGTCAAAAGTTTATCTGATAAGCGACAAATCAGTAAAACTTCAAGTTTATAAACTTTCAACCTTAATAAAAATAAATTAATAAAAAACTGACCAAAGGCCCTTTTTTTCTTTAAATGGTAAATCGCAATAGTTCTGAACAGAGCCCCTCATACCGATGCATGTTCCCTTTTTACTTACAGATTAAAGTGGTTGTCAACTCTTGACAACCACTTTAAACTACAGGTAAACCTATAATAAGGCTTACCTGTAGGTCCCGGGAATATCTCCTAAACTTGCATAGTTTAGGAGATATTCCCTGTATCTGCATGTGCCGACATCATCGCCACATGCACATTGAAGAAATGGGCCGCTTGGTGCCGTTTCTATGAGGCTGTGCTGTTACCGACGGCTCCTGTGTGTGACATTGTCTCGGCTCTGGCCAATCACAGCGCCGGAGCCACGAACCCGGAAGTAACTTCGGGTGAAAGATGTCGGCCCTGTACCCGAGTACCAGCTCTGATACATGGCTTCGTTCTAAGGTATTTCATAATGGGCTAGTATGATGCATATTAGCTTATTATACCTTTCTCTTCCAGGGTTTTATTTATTTTTTTATTATTATTTTTATTTTATTTATTTTTTTAGAGGCTTTACAACCTCTTTAATCAAATGTATGCAGGAGCAAAAAACATGTGTAAATATGGAGCATGATTTTATTTGATCTCATTGCTAAATGATGTTATAAAATGCCCAGAAGCTTTCATTAAATGTGCATTTGTTGCTCCTCTCCACTTCTACAAAAGCTTTACATTGATCCCAGCAATATAATCAGTCAGCTTAGATAAACTATTATCCAAACATACCTTGTTCTGACAGCTCAGAGTTCAGAATAAAGCCCAAGATATTATATCAGTAACATCCTCCCTTCTCTGGACAAAATGGCCTTAAGCAAGAATGACTGGAGGCTAACTTCAGTATAATCTCCAATGCAAGCACAGCCCATGCAACATCTGCTCACTAAATAGAACAGTGTCAAATGGCACTCTGAGGATTAATTGTTCAAAGGTTTCAAAAAAAGAACCCATGTCAACTTTGAACCACTAGAATTTGCAATCCCTGGGCCAGATATACAGATATAAGCACTGCTATGCAAGTAGAGTTAGTGTGTGTACAAATATGCAATTATTTTATGGGCTAAAGCTGAACAAAAATCCATTGAAAGAGGAACTCTCACTAGAAGTTTAAAATGCTTGTTAAATTTGCTAGTGGTCTCAGTGCACATCACAATTGATCCCAATAAAAGCAGTGCAGTGGTTTTCAAGTGAAAATACATTTTTATTGCTGTCAGTGCTGGCTGTAGCTCCACCCCAGGCTAAAGCCCAAATTATGAGCGCTCCTATGGAACAGATTAGGTACAGTTATCACTGAAGCCAGCTTTTCCTTTCACAGCTCACTCCTGCCTCCTTTGGGCATGACAAAGTGCTGATAGGAAAATAAAAAGGACTATATAAATATACAGCGAGTAAAGTATAATATGTAAAAAAGTTATCATCAGTAATTATTACATGATATATTTTGTTGTAAAGACAATGAATATATGGATACAATATTAATTTTAAGCACTTTCCTAGTACTATTAGGATTGCCTGATGAAGCTACTAGCGAAACGTGCATCGATCCATTGACTACTCTGCTAGCTTGGCCTCTCACAATTATGGACTTTCCTGACCCTTTGGATATCTGGGGGCCTTGTATACGGCTTTTTCATGTTCAGCTCCCCATGTGCCTTCAATTGGAACATCCAACTAGGTTTTGTATTCCCTTTTCTTTTCTTTTTACTGCAACATTTGAATGTATTCAAATAGATATGTTTTTTAACTATATGTAAACTTTGTCGTACTTCCTATTTGGGATCTTAGTGGCTTTAAAGTCCGCCTTCCCCCTTTTTTCTTTTTCATTTTTACTTTTCTCATACAATTGGATGTGGTGCCCCACTCTGCAGTATGTCTCATTTTTCTTCACTTCTACAAAGTGCTGATAGGAAATCCTGCACAACCCCTACCCACTTCTGCTCTGAACTCTGCCAGGACCAAACTGAGCAGCATTTCCTGCTCTTATGACCCTGTGCCTCATCTGCTACACCACTCTAACAGCTTCAATGTAGTGAACAAATGTCTATGTACTAAAAAGGATGACTGATGCAAGATCTGTGCCCCACCAGCAACTATGTCAGGGGAAGCGTGTGTGGAACAGAAACTGTCAGCTTGTGTTGAGATGACTGCTGGAGAGAAAGGCAGGCACAAAAAAAAAACAACACAAACCAACTTCCACACTAGCCCATAGAGTAGTGTAGTGTGGTAGATGACTTATTGATAATGGCTAGGGTCTTTGTGAATGATGGGGCTTGTCTCCAGCAGCTGTCATTTATTTAAAAAAAAAAAGCCAACAGTTTCTACTCCACCCTCCCCGGAATAGCTGGTCAAACAGGTCTCGGCAAAGTATCTTTGTTAGGCAGAAGTTTGTTCACTACAATGAAGCTGGGTATAGCAGAGGAAGCACAGGCCTGCAATACAGGCAGAGCTGCAGAGATTGCATGATGCCTACTGTGTGCACTCTGTCATGCCCCCCTTCCTCTGTGCACCATCAGTCTGAGCTAAAGCTGGGTATACAGTAGTCGATTTTCTTCAAAAATCTTAATTTTAAGAAAACGACATTCGTCAAGCCGCCAGATGTACTGAGAATTTTCACAAGAAAGTTTGTGAAAAAATCTACCAGTATATACCTTGCACACATCAATCTCATGTTAGTACAGCGATCTCCCCTGCTGTTCTACTGTGTTCTGACAAGGGGACAGCGCCCCCGACCAGAACACTCCGGTCAATGCTCTCTGCCATTGGCTGAGCGCGCTGATCGGGAGCCAGTCGGCTGCTGGTTTTCAAGCAATGGTCGTCCGACAGAAGCCAGCCAAATGGCCAGCTTCTGTAGGACCGTCAGTCTTACACACGGGCTGAAGGTCGGCCATTTCTTAATGAACTTTAGAAGGCTGCAGAATAGATCCATCCGCGCTCATCCAGTGTTGTCAGATAGCAGTAAACAAGGGAGGGGGTGAGCTATC
This sequence comes from Glandirana rugosa, assembly GCA_018402905.1. Classification (NCBI taxonomy): domain Eukaryota; kingdom Metazoa; phylum Chordata; class Amphibia; order Anura; family Ranidae; genus Glandirana; species Glandirana rugosa. The sequence goes on from BLSH010065565.1 coordinate 639,054, forward strand.
CGACTTCTCTGTTCTGTATGGCTTTAAATGCAAGGTGAACTGGGTCCAATAGACTCCCATGAGATAACTTCTTTAAGCACTCATATCAGTTATTACTATATATTAAGTTATTTATAATTCATTAAATGCAGAGGAAAAAGTGACTGTATGGAGCAGATATAGGACACACCCAGCCAACAAGGTATTCTCTCAGACAAGGAAAAAATACATATACAAAATACCCCAATTTTCTTATAGACACAAAATAAGGAGTGGCAAGTCCTGCATTACGATGATTACAAAGCATGACTTAATGCAGGATTTAAGCTTACACCTTTTATTTCCCAGAGATGGTTTACAATTACAGTACAATTATGGCCATGATCAGAGATCATTTAAATGCCATTCAGAAACAGGCACATGAAAGATAGGATTTCCATAATTTTGGAATTATACTTGGTACACCCATCTTATTCACCTAAAATGTCTCACATTGTTTAAAACCTGACTCACACACATGCACACACACTACATACATACATATATATATATACATATACACATACATACATACATACATACACAAATCTAGCCATGAACATTAGATGGGGGTCAGATGTACAGGTATAACTAAGGCTTCTTACTGAGGATTGGTTTTCCAAAATGTCCAGCCGCAGATCATTTTGTAGCAACACCTGGGAACTAGGAACCAAAAGTAATTTCCCAAAGTAGAGTCAAAAGTATAGATGTCTGGTAAAGCTACAGAATTACACATGCATAACACTGATTCTTTATACGCCCGCAAATTATTACGCCAATGGGCACTTTTCACGTAGTAAACTACAGAGTATTCTGCCGACATAAAAACTTGCCACCAAATCATGTTCATGTACAACCCCCCCCCCCCCCCCCCCGGCTCTCATCCTGTCTCCCATTGCATGAAGAGTACTTGCCTATTGTGGTCACAGGGGGTGTTTACATTCCTCATGACAGCAATAAAAGTAATTTAAAAAAAGTAAAACCGTATGAAAAATATATACAAATACAATTTTTAAAAAATCCCCCCGTGCATACTGGGCACACGAATAATTGTGTGTGTGTGTGTAGCAGCCATTTTGTTCACGTCACAAGTCTCCTATGCCATTCTGTCATAAGAATGCATTGCGCAGTGACCTGATGGCAGGATCTTTGGTATCAATTGATCTGACACGCACAGACCTCTCCATTACCCAATCCACAATTTCAGGCTGGAAACCCTAATAAAGTGGTCACCCTCCCAAGAGAACAGATACCCGGTCGTAAATAGCTCAGATGAAGGGGATGCCCAATATATCTTTCTGCTAGACTGTTTAGCAACCATGAGTCTAAAACTTCAGCATTTTCCCTAACTCAGCAAATAACAGTACAGCCAGAACCAGGACATATTTTACCTCCCTCCGTTTATTTATAGCATTTTGAGCCCAAACCTCATTAACCTAGGAGTACTAGGAGCAAAACCGGCTCAATTCCTCTCCTAGGCGAACTGGGCATCCAAGACCTAACCATATTTATAGTCATTTTACAGCTAATTTCATGCAGATTAGCCGACTGTAAACGGTAGGTATTCAGAAATGTGAATACCCATAGAAAACTGTATCTGGGACGTGTTCATAAACACAGGGACACCCCCATAGCCACTAATCGGGCCGCTTAATTGGTCAGATGGCCTCTGACAACACAGAGAGCTACTGTACTGTTTTTGTTCATTCATTGGACTTTGCAAACCAGGACATTGTTAAGTATTCTTCATTTTCAACTCTATGATGCTTTATTGTCTATTATAACTCTATGATGCTTTATTGTCTATTTCTTTGTAACACCCTTTTTCTGTAAATATTTTACTTGCAACACTTTGACCTTTTCATGATTAAACCCTATTTTGAAAAGTATTGAAATTGTCTCTAAAGCTTTTAATGAAAACTAAAAGAATCACTCTCTTGAAGAGTGTTACTGTATATGATAAATCTCTGAATATACCTGTGTGGTGACAGTGTGTGTACAGACGTTTATTTTAAAACCATAATCGTATTGCTAATCTTGTGGAAGTTCCAACTCTTTGGTAAGTGTCGATGGTGGCAGTTAAAGAGTTAATTACTAAATTAACTGACCCAGTGACTGCTGGCACCTCGATTGTTGGAGTTGGAAAATCTTTGTGCAGGGTGTGGTATTGTTGCGTAAGTGACAATCCCGTTTAAGATTGGCCAGTCCTTTCTCACGAGTTGGTGAGAAGGCTAGGAGTCTGATACCACACCCCCCTCTGATTTTGCCACACCCCCATCCCCCGATGCTCGCACTCAAAAGGGGAATACACGTGTTGATCATGCATGCATACGTAAATGGCGATCATACCACACAAGTGAGGTATTACTGCGAACATCTATGGCAATGTCGTATGTCATCATTCCACAAGTGTGTGCAATTTTAATGCGTGATATGACTTATCTATATACTCAGCGTAACACCATTGTTTACATTTTACCCAAAAAATTGGTTTATATATTGTGTTTGTGTACAATAAAAATGAATTGAAGTATTTTTTTTTTACAAAAAATGTGGCTCGAAATCTGCTGCGCAAATACCATGTGACATAAAAAAAATTGCAAAGCTCACCATTTTATGACATATATATATATATATATATATATATATATATACATACATACATACACACACACGCGCGCGCGCACACACACAATCTTACCAAAAGTATTGGGACACCTGCCTTTAAATGCACATGAACTTTAAAGGCATCCCAGTCTTGGTCTGTAGAGTTCAATATTGAGTTAGCCCACCTTCTGCAGCTATAACAGCTTCAACTCTTCTGGGAAGGCTGTCCACAAGGTTTAGGAGTGTGTCTATGGGAATGTTTGACCATTCTTCCAGAAGCGCATTTGTGAAGTCACTCCAAAATGTCTTGGTATGCTGACGCCTTAAAAGTTCCTTTCACTGAAACTAAGGGGTCAAGCCCATCCCCTGAAAAGCAACCCCACACCCTCAACCCCCCTCCACCAAATGATTTGGACCACTGCACAAAGCAAGGTCCATGGATGAGTGAGTTTGTGCAAGCTAGTCTACTTTCTCAACCCGATAGAACACCGTTGGGATGAATTAGAGCGGAGACTGCGAGCCAGGCCTTCTCATCCTACACCTGTTCCTGACCTCACACTCCTAAACCTTGTGGACAGCCTTCCCAGAAGAGTTGAAGCTATTATAGCTGCAAAGGGTAGGCCAACTCAATATTGAACCCTATGGACTAAGACTGGGATGTCATATTTCAGTAATACAGTATGTATGCGTATTATATATAAACCTTTACAAAAAATGTCAAAAAAAGGTCTGGTCTTTAAGTGGTTTTAAAGAATTATCACTTTTTTCCTTTTACAATTAGTTCCTTATGGGGCAAAATACTTCTTCCTAAGTGCCCTAAAACACTAGCTGCGATGTCAGACTGGGCACCCCCACCATGGCGCACAACCGTCCAATACTGCAGCTAGCAAGGAGGTGGCCGCTTTGATTTCTGTACTGCAGGTAAAATCTAACTATGACGGTCACCCTGTAAAAGTAATTGCAGAAAAAGGAAATTTGTGCAACTGGATTCTTAAAAAAGTGTCTTGAACAAGCAAGAGGTTCCTTGTTTTTGCAAAAAAAATAAAAAATAAAATCGAACAGATACAGTCCACCTTAGTTGTCTCTACATGTTCCAGAATAAAGAATTCCATTGTAGGAAAAGTAGACCTGTATCATCTATAATAATGATATATTGTCTTTATTATGAAATCTTGGTGTACTTTGTATTCCTAAAAGCACCAGTAGTATTTTCTGGTTTAATTATACCAATTTTAGAAGGGGTTTAAAAAAATGCATTTTCATATTACTCATAGCAATGAAATTTGTTGGATTATCAATTGTGTTTTAAACTGGTAGGAGAAGCCATATTTATTTACTTTTTAACCCCTTTAAAGGATAAGTTCACCTTTTAAAAAAAGGTGTAGGCTTACCTGTAGGTAAAAATCACAATTGGGGGGGGAGACACAACCACTTTAAGCAAGGAACATACATTTCACAATTATTAATTACGCTACCAAAATCAGTGTGGGCTATAAAATGCCCCCAGCATTGTTCCGGTGTTCCGTCAGAATAGGTGACCCATCAAAATAGGTGACGTAAGTGACTTCCCATCATGGCCATCTTGATACACCCCGCATTCATCCGCAGTAAGCCTATCGTCAGAAAGCGTCAGGCGGACCTCTTTTTACAGCTACCGAAGTCTTGCATTTTACACATATTTTTACCAGTAAACTGAGCTTATACTGTATTTAGAAATCTGTGATACTGTTTTGATGTTGAATTTTAAAAGCAGCTGCAAGCCTGCTGATCTCACAGGTTTTCTAATGTGACAGAACACCGCTGCTTTAAAATTCAACGTCAAAACAGTCTGACGGATTTCAAAATAATGTATTTCACTATATAAGCTCTGTTTAAAAATAAGTGTGAACGGCAAGACTTCTGTGGGTGTAAAAAGATGTCCGCTTGCAGCCTTCTGACTGTAGGCTTACAGCGGCTGAGTGTGGGGTGTACCAAGATGGCTGATGGAACGTCACTTCCGTTAACTAATCTGACGGGTCACAGTTTCTGACAGATAACTGTTTTCTTCTTGCTGGAGGTTGCCATTTTGCTGAAGCCCAGAGCATTAGTAAATCTTTAGGCTGTCAGCAGATTGGCCTCTACAAATTTGGCACAGTGCCTAAAAATAGAGAGCAACTGAGCATGTGCAGATTAGAGTGAGACACTGTTACTGGATTTAAAACAGTATAGGTGCTTATTTTTAATGTTTTACACTGTTGCAAAAGCCATAGAAATCATCTATCAGGACTTTGTTTTCTGACAAAAGTTCCATTTTAATAAAGAACACAAAAAGGTAGGATTATATAGCATTTTTTTTCATATTGACATTTAATTAAAGAAAGCATATTAGTCAATTAGGTGCAGGAAATATAAAACATTCTTCAGAAGTACTTCTCATAAAAAGATACTGTGTGAGGAATTCATTTTGACACGAGAACATTTTATTTACGGGGAACAGGAAGCTTCCTTGGTGCTTAGTCTCACAGTTGCCCTTGAAATACTATTAAATATGTAGATGATCAATTGTTGCGAGCTACCCATTCCAAAATGTCTAAAGTGCAATAATTCAGCCAAAGTCTTTCTGCTGAAAGATTACTCCTTATCAACCAAATGCATATTCTCTCTGGAAATAACAAGTGGTTAATCAGTCTAAACATATTACTGCCTCTCTGACACCCTTACCACAGAATGTCATTAGCACACCTTATGTTTCTTGTTTTTTAATCTCCTGTTAACATTTAATTCTGTTTTTATAGTGCTGCACAAACCGCAATTAAAGGTCCCACTTACTGCAGAGTAAAAGCTAAATTATGCATATTTAAAAAAAAATTATTACTGTAAAAAAGACCCTTCTGACCCAAGCCCTGTGGAGACCCCTTTGGGGTCAGGTCATCACCGTAAAAACGTAATACAGCATTCCAAATTTCTCCAATGCACCTACAGGCAAGAATATTGTACAAAAAAAAAAAAAAAAAGGGATTTTTTGTATAACTTACCGTAAAATCCTTTTCTCTGAGTTCACTGACAGACGCAGCAATTCTTATGACACATGGGGTTATGCTCATCCTACTAGGAGTAGACTAGGCAAAACAAACAAAAGTGTAGGTTGGCCCCTCCCAGGGGGCCGTCCTCACCTCAGCATATAATCCCCCTGCTCTGCATAGCACATCAGTTCGTAACAAGCTGTACAAAACCAACGCAGAGGGGTGGGTGCTGCGTCTGTCAGTGAACTCAGAGAAAAGGATTTTACGGTA
>BLSH010065565.1:682482-700921 GCA_018402905.1 Glandirana rugosa
CCTAGATAGGTATATCTCATTCTATTAGTCACCAGAGTGAACATTACTACTTTGTTATTAATAAGAAAGTCTGTCGGATGCTAACAATGGATGGATCCGAAACCTGTACACAAATCGACTAAGGGATCCAACATGTCGTGGTTGTCAAAATCTAGTATCAAAACACATATTTGGATTTTAATGTATCCCAATATATGTTCAGTCGGGTTCACCCACGTAACAGACCCTTCAGAAGAGAAACGATATAATTAGTTATAGTGTGAATTTTGCCCCCACGCTTTCTTTCCCCTCCCTTCCTAGCTTCATCCTCCCTTTTGATTCCTTTTCCCCCCCACCTTTTTCTTGACCTTTCCTTTCAACAACCTCCACCCCCCCCCCCCATCCCCTTCCTCCTTTTCATTTTCTCTCCCTATCGTTTTTACCCCCCCCCCCCCACCTCCAACAACTTTCCTTTCCAGTTCTTTTTCCACCCCCCCTTTTCCTTAGTTTTCCCTCCTACTTCGATCCTTCCCTCCCCTTTCTTTCGCACCCCCGTTTTAAGTGTGATATTGATTAATATAGCAAAGAGAAGACTTCCCAGACAATGCACCCACTTGGGCTGACTTGTATATAACCCTATGTAATTTTAGGTTTATACACAAAACTATGATCTAAAACTGTTGGTGCTGTACAACCTAGGGAATCAGCTAAACACATGTCCAAAGCCTAGGTAGGTAACAATCGTAGGCTGTCTGAAAGAATAATTATTGTTTCATCATTACAAGTGAGACCACTGATTATCTTACTCTATATGGATAGATCCCCTCTACCCATGGCAGAGGGTGTGGCGTATTCTTGGGGTAGACTACTGTGCCCCTTGTGGGGAGCCTAAGTGGGGCCCGCGGCTCCCCAAGACCCTTCCAAGGCTTCTTGTGTCTCATGGTGGCATTCATTCCTTGCTTTTAAACAATGCGGCTACTTAAGATATGAACGAATATTCATATGATCAGCAAATGTTTGTATAGTGGAATTACAGTATAATAAATGTTTGTGAAGTTTCTAATTGTATCCCCTTTTCCTCGAAATTCTTTTACTTTAGAGAATATTATGTAATTATAACCACTCACCCCTGAAAAGGAGGAATTATGCAATCTCTTGAAACGTGTTGGGTATTACTCTGACCTTGGTCTCACCACTGACAGAGAACTGCGGTTATTTTGGCTGTAATCATGATGTAATTACTGCAAACACATCAATTGTCTTACGTTTTAATTCTGCCTCACAAACTTTTAAATATTCCAAACAATACATTTTGAACTTTTTTTTTTTAACTACTATCTTTACTTCTTTGGAGTCTATGCCTTAAAAAATCTCAATAGAGGTTTTTTTAAAAAAAATAGTTTACTGGGGATGTAGGCATCCTTCCAGAGCAATTAGCACATCCATAGCATATTATTGAGCCATCTACTTCACCCTGCATTGAGATAGTCAAGCCTTATTTACCATTATACCCATGCAGTGTATGGAAACCATGGCTTCAGTAGAGCAGGACTTGTATAACCATATTACAGTATACAGTATCTCACAAAATTGAGTACACCCCTCACATTTTTGTAAATGTTTTATTATATCTTTTCACGTGACAAAACTGAAGAAATGACACTTTGATACAATGTAAAGTAGTGTACAGCTTGTATAGCAGGCTAAATTTACTGTCCCCTAAAAATAACTCAACACACAGCCATTAATGTCTAAACTGCTGGCAACAAAAGTGAGTACACCCCTAAGTGAAAATGTCCAAATTAGCCCCAAAATGTCAATATTTTGTGTGTCCACCATTATTTTTCAGCACTGCCTTAAAACTCTTCAGCATGGCGTTCACCAGAGCTTCACAGGTTGCCACTGGAGTCCTCTTCCACTCCTCCATGATGACTTTAAAGAGCTGGTGGATGTTAGAGACCTTGCGCTCCTCCACCTTCCGCATGAGGATGCCCCCACAGATGCTCAATGGAGTTTAGATCTGGAGACATGCTTGGCCAGTCCATCACCTTTACACTCAGCTTCTTCAGCAAGGTAGTGGTCGCCTTGGAGGTGTGTTTGGGGTCATTATGTTGGAATACTGCCCTGCAGCCCAGTCCCCAAAGGGAGAGGATCATGCTCTGCTTCAGTATGCAATAGTACATGTTAGCATTCATGGTTCCCTCAATGAACTGTAGCTCCCCAGTGCCGGCTGCACTCCTGCAGCCCCAGACCATGACACTCCCACCCCCATACTTGACTTTTTGTACTCCTCACCTGGTTGCCACCACACACGCTTGACACCATCTGAACCAAATAAGTTTATCTTGGTCTCATCAGACCACAGGACATGGTTCCAGTAAGCCATGTCCTTAGTCTATTTGTATTCAGCAAACTGTTTGTGGGCTTTCTTGTGCATCATCTTTTAGAAGAGGCTTCCTTCTGGGATGACAGCCATGCGGACCAATTTGATGCAGTGTGCGGCGTTTGGTCTGAGCACTGACAGGCTGATCCCCCCCCCACCCCTCCAACCTCTGCAGCAATGCTGGCAGCACTCATATGTCTATTTCCCAAACACAACCTTTGGATATGACACTGAGCACGTGCACTCAACTTCTTTGGTCGACCATGGCATGGCCTGTTCTGGGTGGAACCTGTCCTGTTAAACTGCTGTATGTGCTGCAGCTCAGTTTCAGGGTCTTAGCAATCTTCTTATAACCTAGACCATCTTTAGGTAGAGCAATAATTCTTGTTTTTCAGATCCTCAGAGGAGTTCTTTGCCATGAGGTGCCATGTTGAACTTCCAGTAACCAGTAAGAGAGTGAGAGAGATAAACATCACATTTAACACACCTGCTCCCCATTCACACGTGAGTACTGGTAACACTAAGGGGTCGCATGACACCGGGGAGAGAAAATGGCTTATTGGGCCCAATTTGGACATTTCACTTAGACATTAATGGCTGTGTGTTGAGTTATTTTGAGGGGACAGCAAATTTACACTGTTATACAAGCTGTACAAACACTACTTTACATTGTAGCAAAGTGTCATTTCTTCAGTGTTGTCACATAAAAAGATAGAATAAAATATTTACAAAAATGTGAGGGGTGTACTCACTTTGTACTGTGTATGTGTGTGCGTATATATATATATATTTATTATCTCTTGATCTAGATCTATCTCTATATACACATGCCTATATACATAATATATGTATATATATTTTAGTTGTGGATAGTATGTGGAAGGATTAGAACTTATGATCGTTTTTCTTTATTGCTGTGTCTCTGCTTGGGAGGCTTAGGCTTTTTGACCTGGTCATTTCTGTATTCTGAAAATGAGGGAATATGTAAGCTTTCGACTTGCCACCAGAACAAAGTTGGGTGTCTACCTTCCAATAAACTCTGTTTTGGTGACAACTCTTTAGGAGATTAATTACCTCACTTTGGAGAGATTTTCTCCTACTTCCTGTTTGGTCTACAGGACAGGAAATGAGGTGAAATCACCAGAAAGGAACACAGATCATGAAAAAAAAAAAAAAAAAACATGAATCATTCCCTACTATTTTTGAGATGAAAAAGGGGTTTTGGATCTAGATATATTTTAATGAACTTTGGTTATAAAAAGGTGAAATTTTGCTTTGAATATGTTGTGGGGGACACAGCACCAGATGTATAATTTAACCTGCTTACTGTTCTTTATTGTAAAATCTCTCCCTCTTTGTGATGCCCTTCCTCATAGCAGTAAACTTTGGCGCTGCATGGATTAACTTGCCTTAGCTGTAACCGTAAAGGAATCAAGCTCCCCTTCAACCGCACTTACCCATTCATAAAATGCCTTGTATTTTTTTCCCATAAAGCAAAGCTTTTTGGTATTGGAGGTGAGGCACCCTGTCTCATCTGCGTCTCCTCCATTTACACTTTTCATTCTGAGAAAATACAAGGAGTTTTGTGATTGGGTGAAAAGGGAGGGCAAGAAGCGTTAGCTCTCGTTTGTTACAGTGGAGGCAAGTTTACCTTTGTGGCACCAAATATCAACAGTAGGCATCACTAAATGCAGGACTTTTACAGTAAAGAGCGGCAAGCAGATAACTGGACACTCCTCATCAGCGTTAGGTAATATCCTTAGTGCTCTAGTCTATAGCCTCTCTCCCTCCCAAAACTAATTAAACTTCAGCTTTAAAAGGCTAAATGGTAAAATGCAAATAAATTCACCCAAAATGCATCTGGCTTCTGCCACTGCACTGTAACACAGGTTGTTATGTTAATTTTTTTTTATTAATTTTAGAAAAAAGATGTACAGATAAAATACACCACAATAAACCCTGAGACAACATTCGCCAAATAAACAAGCAAAAATAGAAAAAATTAAAAATGTCATACACAACACTTCATACAGACTATTACAAACATAAAAAAGGTGTATATCCTATAACTCTATCATATTAGCCATATATCATATTTATTTCCCAAAGAGGCAGAAAGAGACATCTTAAGAGGAGGCGGCTCCCCAAATCTAAATACTAATAATCTGACTGATCTTTCTCCCCGATAGGTCTGAGGGTTACCCAGCCTCTACACCTAAACTTTACCTCTCGCATCCTCATTCCCTCACCTTCTTTCTTCTCCCCTCTACATTACTGCCAGCCAACCTTTACTACAGGTGTTTGTGAAGTGACCAAAAACCATATGAAAAGCAATCAATTTGTGAAATTAAAGTGGTTGTAGAGCTGCACGATTCTGGCCAAAATGAGAATCACGATTTTTTTGCTTAGAGTAAAGATCACGATTCTCTCACGATTCTCGCGGCGTAATATATTAAATCTACAAAAAAAAATATGGGCTAACAGCACTGTTTAGGTTTTTGAAAGGGGTAATTTTTCCAAAAAAATTATGTTTAAAAGTCTGCTGCGCAAACAGCGTGTGATATAAAATATTGCAACAACCACCATCTTATTCTCTAGGGTCTCTGCTAAAAAAAAAATATATGTTTGGGGGTTCCAAGTCATTTTCTAGCACAAAATAATGGATTTTTATTTGTAAACAGCAAGTGTGAGGAAAGATTTGGTCTTCAAATGGTTAAACCAAACATCTATACAAGGGGAGTTCACTCAGAGTTCAATGTCTTTGAAGTAAAATGACTTTGTAACTCTTATCAATGATGACTCAGAAGTTGGCTGTCTGCCCAGACTTGGCCCTCTCCCCTGAGACTCAAACCGCTCTGACTTCAAAAGACTTCAGGCACTTTTATTACTGTCAAATCGCGCTGATTCGCCCCCCAAGTCAGACCCCTTTAACTGCACTGAAAATCGCGGTAATGCTCGATGGAGATCGCAGGGGGGGGGGGTAGATCGAGATCGCAATCTTAATACGATTAATTGTGCAGCTCTAAGTGGTTAAGCCACTCTGCTCTCTTTACACAATCCTCTCGGTTTCATAAAGTAAGGTGCCCAGAGTGAGTGTTTTATAAATAAAATGCTGTTCTATACCTTATCTTAAAGTGCCGCTCGGCGCTCATGTGACTGGCCGCCTCTCTCCTCTCTCGATCTGACAGCTGGGGAAGGGGCTGAGAACCCCCTGGCGACGGCAGTTGGGAAGGGAAGAGGAGAGGAGGAGAGAAGCGTCCGGTCACGTGAGCGCAGAGCGGCGCTATAAAATAAGGTATAGAACGGCATTTTATTTATAAAGCACACACACACTGGGTACCTTACTTTATCAAACACAGAAGATTGTATGAAAATTTTAATGTAAACTCAACGGGGGGGGGGCAGGTAGGGAGGAGGACAGAGGAGAGCTGCGGATGACAGAGGCACATAAACTGACCACAGTGTCAGGGCTCAGCAGCCATGATAAACCACAGTCAGTTTAAAGAGGGAGGGGTGGAACCAGGCAGGGTCAGCAAGGTATTTCAGGTGATACCTGGGGCCAAATTACACAGCACAAACACTGTGCTGTATAACATGCTTTAAAGGAACTGGATCCATTTTTTTATCTTGAGTAACAAACGCTTTAAGGGGAAGAAGTGGTGGAAAGATGTTCTCAACTTCATCCATAGTTCTTCCCTTTCCTTCCCGCACCATGCTCCCTTACCCTTTTTTTTAACTCATTTTTATCAATTTAATCAGTTCTATTTTTATTCCTTGGCTCACTGGTAGCATGAAATAGACATTGAAAAGGGGTCTTGCGCAATTTCAAGGATTGCGGATCTTCTTATTCCCAGTATAACTGGATCGTTGGACAATGCCACCAAATATGGACATGTGTTCCTTCACCCACACATTTTCTCCAACACTCCGTTGATTGCACTTGGTTGATCTTATGTAGTTTTGAAGAAATACCACCTAGTCAACTGTTTAGAATTTCTTTTATCCTCATATCTATTGAGGTAGAATGTACATAATCAGGTTATTTATGAACAGGCTTCATTGAAAGCAACCTTTTCTAATGCTCATTCATTTTTCCAGCACTTTAAAAGATTTTTAAATGTTTAAGATACACAACAACCCACCTAGTGAGAACAAGCTCAGAAAAAATAGTTTAAGCTAACTAAATCAACCTTGCTGCATTCTGCGATAACCATTTATCAGAGGTAATAAAAGTTGTACAGTATGCATTGTATGGTCAGCATAAACCTTCTCACCTTTTGGCATTTCTGTAGGCAGGTAATGGGGTTCTTGCGCACTGACATGATCCCAGTCAAAGTCATCATATAGATCTTGATGATAGTCACAGGCTGCTGGACCACCATCAAAGGTGCAACCTCCTAAAGAAAAAATATATATATTAGAAATCTTATAAATATATTTAGAAATTCTTAATGCTAGAACAGACAAAATATACAATCTTTTATGCTGGACCAGCAAATGTAGACTTGGTATGTATACAATGGCAGTGTGTATTAACCTATATAAGCAGTCTGTAAGCAATGTCTGTTTAATAGACTTAACAGGGGGGTTAACAAAGGCAAAAAAAGTTTATAAAATGGTTTTGATCTGTATTAAAAACTGCACCAACAGAAGCCAATATCGCGTATAAAAGGTGTTACTTTATAATTATTATTATTCCTTCCTAATTTCAAGATGCTCCATGCACAGGAAAATGCATACACAGTAATAAAAAAAATGATTGCGGGAACTATAATAGCACCATTCAGGCTACCGAGTTATTTTAAGTTCCAAGTGCATCTCCCAAAACTTTTTTTTTAGCTTTGAATAAAGTAAGGCTTAAAAAAAGCTGTCATTTTTATTCAATTTCCTTTCTGGGTGTTCACCCCTTTTCTTCCTATTTCAGACACAACTGAAAAAAAAAACTTTTTTTTTTTTAAAGTTGGGGGGAATTTTTTTTATTTTTTTTTGCACTTACTGTACAAAATACCTTCATATATTAAGGGAAGAAAATAAGACAAGTTCACATACCCTCTAAGTATCTACTACCTACCGTCAGCAAAGAAATTTGCCAAATAGCTGCATCAGTAACAGTTCTAGCAATACATCCCAGAGGAGAATTTTTTTTTTCAAACTGACAATATAATCAAATCTCAATACAGTAAAATAAAATATAAATAAATAAAATTTACAAAAAAAAAGGGGGGGGGGGGCGTAATCGGTCATATAGGGATACTTTCTTTGAACTCCAAATATTAGAAAAACAAGCCACCACAAACTCTTAGGTTAATTATTACTGCAGCCTTCCTACAGGAGTTTTTTTTCTTTCTGCCTTACATTGGCCTTCATGAGCCACTGAGCATTTATGTCTTTCTCAATCTACAAGCCAATCATCATTCATGTTAACCTCTGTCAAAAATACACCGATACAATAAATTAACTCAATGCTTTTTTTTTTTTTATACATTGTTTAAATGGCTAATGTAATGGATTCTGAATGATAATTCCAGACAGACTAATGTTGTTATTAAAAGAACATCAATCCAGAAATGTAATTACAAAAATTGCAAACTTGGCATTTACTTGGGTCAGAAAACAATGGCTTACATATCGCTTCTCCACTGTATAGACAGAGGGCATGTATGCCCGGTTTAGTTACATTTAAAATAAGACCTTTTCATGGTCAAAGATGCACATTTATTATCCCCTGCTTTTCTGAACCACAATACATTACTGACATGCATTACCATTTTATCATATTTTGTCTGTACATTTCAACCAAGTACAGCATTTGTTAACCAAGGAGAAGAATAACTAAGCCCTGAAAGCACTATACAAAAATGAAAACTCATTCAGGTGTTCATGCAGTAGTACTACAATAAAGTCACATAACAAAAAGGGGATTTTTTTTTTTTTATCTTAAATTATTTTGTATCTGCATTTTGTCACTAATAAAATGTACAGCAAACTACCGACCATCACAAGTTTGTACTGCAATGTCTTTGCAAGCTTTACCCTATGAAGTGCACTTGCTGTAGCATTTTGAAGTGCCTTGCTGCACTCCATTATTTTTTCAAAATAAGATATACCGAAATTTGTAATATTTCTATTTGTCAAACATTAAACTGAATGAACAATCCATAGTCTTGCACAAACTACAAATTGTGCAGTAAAAAAATAAAATCTGTGCTACAAGTTCAAATACACGTCAGCCGCACTCATGAATCTAAAGACCTGAGTGGAATTTTATTTGCATCTGAAACAGCCAAAAACACAGAATGCAATGTCAGGGGAAAATATACACATAATATTAATATATTATGTATTACATTTAGAGATGCATCTTTTTTGCTATAATCAAGCAACCAGTGGCATCCAGTGGGTTTTTTTTTTTTTTTTGGGGGGGGGGGGGGGGGTCTGTGGTATCTTGGCACTTGCCCCAGTAGGCCCCGGCGGGCAGGTTGCGGGCTCTGGCAGGCAGCGGCAGGTTGCAAACTTCGGAGGGTTGCAGGCTCCAGCAGGCAGCGGCGGGCTTCGGCAGGTTGCAGACTCCCGTGGCAATGGGCTTCTATGGACAGCAGATGAGCTCCTGTGTCTTCTGCGAGGCTCCTCCCTTCTCCTAGGCATCCAATAGAATCTCCTTTCCTTTCAGGTGATTGGTATCAGACCCGTTTCCCGATTGGCCAGGAGGAGGATCAGTGTTGCAACACCCAGGTGTTGCAAGACACCTGGGTGGGCTTCGGATAGAATGTTCTGCACCCCGAGCACACCCTATTTTGAAGCCTATTAGAGCCTCTGGCTCTAATCAGTGCTTCAAAAAAATACACTCCCACCATAGGTATTCATGTGCCTGGCATCCTGAAAGGGGCCAGGCACATGGATAGGGAGAGCGGCGGCATGGATAGGGGGTGGCGCCGGTGCGCCCACAATGGACGGGCCGCCCCTGAAAGCAACACAGGAAAAGTAACCCAGAACAAGTCCTAAGCAGGTGACGGCTGTCAATGGTTGTGGCAGGCACAGCTCCCAGTGACTTGCAGTGCTCTTGAAGCAGGGCACATAAGTGATTGCAGGTATCTCAATCACATCAGTTATTCTAAAGCTGTAGCCAAAAGTTTTGAGAGTGACACAAATTTTTCACAAAGTCTGCTGCTTCAGTGTTTTTAGATCTTTTTATAATTACAAGCATTCCATAAGTGTCAAAGGCTTTTATGGACAATGACAAAGTTTATGCCCTTCTTTTTTCAAGACCTCTGCAATTTGCCCTGGCATGCTGTCAATCAACTTCTGGGCCACATCCTGACTGATGGCAGCCAATTCTTGTATAATCAATGTTTGGAGTGTTTTTTTTGTTCACCCGCCTCTTGAGGATTGACCACAAGTTCTCAATGGGATTAAGGTCTGGGGAGTTTCCTGGCCATGGGTCCAAAATTTTAATGCTTTGTTCCCCAAGCCACTTAGTTACCACTTTGCCTTATGGCAAGGTGCTCCATCATGCTGGAAAAGACATTGTTCATCACCAAACTGTTCTTGGATAGTTGGGAGAAGTTGCTCTCAGAGGATGTTTTTGTACCATTCTTTATTCATGGCTACTGCGTTCTTAGGCAACATTGTGAGTAAGCCCACCCCTCTGGCTGAGAAGCAACCCCACACATGAATGGTCTCAGGATGCTTTACTGTTGGCATGACACAGGACTGATGGTAGCACTTTTATTCTGTGGACAAAACTTTTGGATGCCCCCAGGGCTGTTGTTAGAAATCACGGGGCCCCGTACACCCTACCTGGCAGCCCCCCCCCCCCCCCCAATATATCAAGACAATATTTTCACTAAAGATACAATGAAATCATTATTAGGGGATACAAACATAACAGAGAACCTTTGCAAATTGGTCCTGGGATGGGGGAAGGGGGGTGACACAGTGAAAGGGGGCACACGGGGGGGGGGGGGGTCAGAAGCAGGCAGAACAGGGAGGGGTATCAGTGTCATGGAAGGATGCCCTGTGTCTGTGCCTCTCCCTGCAGCAGCTGAAAGCCAGCAGGAGGTGGAGACACTGGCTTTCAGCTGCTGCAGAGAACCGCACAGGGCATCCTAGTGTAATTGCCCCTGCACTGATTGCCCTTGCTGTTCGGGCCCCCCCTGTGTGCCTGGGCCCCCTACAGGAGGACTGGTGGTCCCCCCCTATCAGCGGCCCTGGATGCCCCAAACAATGAGAAAGGGGATTCATCAGAGAAAATGACTTCACCCCAGTCCTCAGCAGTCCAATCCCTGTACCTTTTGCAGAATATCAGTCTCTCCCTGTCAGAAAACAACCGATGCCCCTGGAAATCAGGTTTGGATGCCTGTGCGCGTATGCGCTGGCATTAGCGTCAAACGGCCCATTTAAGCAAACAGCACCCTGCAACCAGTGCTGTCCGTTCTACAGGGTCTAGTGTACCTGTGAGCCCCAGCTCTGTTCCGGTTTACACGTTCCCGTTTCCTGAAGACCCGGTTTGACCTGACCTGCTTGATATCCGCCTGCACCGACCCCCGGCTACCCACGACCATTCTCCTACCTGACCGCTTGTACCTCTGCTATCTGCCTGATTACGAACTCTGCTTGGACACGCACAACAAATGTGCCAAAGAAGCTCCTGCGTGTTGTGTGCATAGAGCTTCACATGTTTACTGGAAACGTTTGAGGTGCCATTAATTAATGGCAACACAAGCACAAAACGTTTTTTGCATGTTCTCTGGACACGCTCTTCTGCACAGAAGTGAAAGGAACCGAATGATTCTGCCTAAAGTATATGTGAACACTCTCTCCCTCATTTGCTCCCTTTTAATCTGTTAAATATACCATCAAATGAATTTTGATCTCTCTCTTTAACCACTTGGCGACCACCTGCAGCAGTTATACTGCCACAAGGTGGCCAGGCTGCGCGAATCGTCGTACCGGTACCCGGTTCGTACACTAGCATCTGTGGGTGCGTGCGCCAACTGGCCAGCAGGGGAGCCAATCAGCGGGTCCTGTAGACTCGATGTCCGCCGGCCGCCCGCGATTATTCCTCGCAGAGATAGAACGGGGATCTGCCAAAGTAAACAAGGCAGATCTCCAGTCTGACAGGGATGACACAGAGATCTGGTCTTTCTGCTATGCAGAAAGTGAGATCTCTGTGAGATCCCTGGCAGTCCATCCCTCATACAGTTCGTAAACACATCCAGGGAACACAGTTAACCCCTAGATCGTCCCTGATGTTAACACCATCCCTGCCAGTGCTATTAGTACAACGTCAGTTCATATTTTTAGCACTGATCACTGTCACTGGTTCCCAAAAAAAGTGTCAAAAATGTCAGTTAGGTCTCCAATTTGTCCACGCAATGTCAAAGCCCCACTAAAAATCACTGATTGTCGCCATCTGGGTGGCACAGTGGTGTAGTGGATAGCACTTTCACCTGGCAGCAAACGGTCGCTTGTTCAAATCCCAACCTCGACACTACCTGCCTGGATTTTACATGTTCTCCCTGTGCCTGCGTGGGTTTCCTCCGAGTACTCCGGTTTCCTCCCACACTCCAAAGACATGCTGGTAGGTAAATTAGATCCTGTCTAAATTGGCCCTAGTATATGTATGAATGTGAGTTAGGGACCTTAGATTGTAAGTTCCTTGAGGGTAGGGACTGTGAATGTACAATGTATATGTAAAACTCTGCATAAATTGATGGCAGTATACAAGTACCTGAAATAATAATAATAATAATCACTAGTAACCAAAAAAATAAATAAAATGGCATAAATTATCCCCTATTTTGTAGATGCTTTTGTGCAAACCAATCAATATATGCTTATTGGGGTTTTTACCAAAAATATGTAGCAGAATACATATTGGCCTACATTTATGAAGAAATTAGATTTTTTACATTTTTTTTTATTGGATGTGTTTTATAGCAGAAAATAAAAAATATTTTTTTTTTTTTTTCAAAATTGGCTCCCTTATTTTTGTATATAGCGCAAAAAATAAAACCCACAGGAGGTGATCAAATACCACCAAAACAAAGCTCTATTACTGGGAGAAAAGGGGCATCAATTATGTTTGGGTACAACGTCACATGCCTGCGCAATTGTCAGTTAAAATAATGCAGTGCTGTATCGCAAAAACTGGCCTGGTTATTAAAGCGGAACTTCAGTCATTTTTTCATCTTTCCATCTATTAAATCTTCTACCCTTGTTGTTTTAACTTTGGATAGTAAATTTTTTTTCTTCTAGTAAATACCTTATACAGCCCACTTCCTGTTTGTCTGGTAAAATGCCTCGACGTTTGATATCATGCACAGCTCTCCATCTCACTCTCGTGAGAGTTTGCCAGGAAGGGAGGGTGGATGAGTCATAAGAGGGCCAATGAGAGCTGGAGGTGTGCCTCTGTGTGTCTGTGTAAATCCAGGAAAAAGTGAACAGGCATCAGCTTCAACTGCCCACAGTTAAAATGGATGCAGCCAGTGGAGGGAGATTTCTGTAGCATATTTGTCAAGTACAGAATCACAGTATATATAAAATAATATGCAAAGTGGTTGGAGGAAAGCTTCAGTATGGCAAAGAGATTTTTATTACAAATTATGCGAGCAGACTGCAGTTCCTCTTTAAGGGGGTAATACCTTCTGGGGCTGAAGTGGTTAAAGTGGTGGCACAACTCAGACATGAAATATGAACAGAGCATACCCCTCTGTAGTGTGTGCTTTTCTCAATTAAGGGCACTAAGGCCTCATACACACGGGCGTATGTTTTTAAATAAGCAAAACGTCGGGTCCGACGTCAGGTAAAAAGCGGCTTTTTTTCGGCGTTTTGCATCGGCGTCAATGAGTGTTAGTGAGCGTTGGCATCATTTAAAAAAAAAAAAAACATTCCTCTGGTATTTTTTCACCAGAAAACGCCGCCGTCAGAAAACGCTGGTACGGCGTTAGTGAGCGTTTTACGGTGTCGGCATCAAAAACGCCAAAACGTTACAGCATCAGAACGCGCTAGTCCTGTGTTCTAGAAACAGCTCACTGACACTGACCCCAATGCCCTCTACTGCTCAAAAACTGTTTTTGGAGGGCCATTGGAGAGCTGTAAAAAACGCCCAAAAATGTGGCGTTAAATGCCCGTGTGTATGAGGGCTAAATGTCATTTTTGTCTGCCGCTTTGTTCCTTTGCCATCAGCAAGAATCACTTCTGACAAGTTTTCCTGACACCAGGAGAAAAATGGTGACAGGAGGGACCTCCAGCAGAAAAGCATCAGCTCTGTTCCTGTGTAGAGGGGGGTGTATCCTTTCCCTACAGTCAGCTCTCACAACTCTCCTTACTGAACCCTGCAGAATGTAACTTCAGCTGCCCACCCCCTTTTTTCTGAACTCTCAGACAAACGTTATAATTCAGCACTTTCAACAGATGTATAAAAGAGGGCTGCAGATAGGTACAACTTATGTAGGAGGATCGGTTTCATCTCTGTGTCAGTCACATCACTGGGTATATGTACGGGTTTACAACCACTTAAAGTGCTAAATAAATATTGACCAGGTCAGAAATTCAAATCCGTCCTGTTGTCTCAAGGAGCCCCCCTATGCTGTGGAGATGAGGAAAATGGGAGGGATTTAGTAGTTGTCATGTGCTGCCATTCCACGAAAGGAAATCAACAGCCGAGAGAATTTCTGGCAGATCAGCATGCAATTTTTTCAGACACATTTGTTATGCCTATTTTCAGAAGTGCACATTTAGGAGCGTCCCATGGGGGCAAAAAAAAAAAAAAAAGCTGCTTTCAATCACAGTTCTGGCGCCACCCAAAAGCCTGTATGAGTGTGAGGTGGGGCAGCTGAAAAGGAGAAGCAGCTGTCAGTAACCTCACAACACTGCAGGTGTGCCATGTGGGGTGGCAGAGAAGGTAATGAAGAATTGTGTGTTCAGGTCAGTAGACTGTAAATAAACTAAATTAACAAATAGGCACGTGACTGCAAGAGTGTGGCCACAGGCAATGGGCGCAAGTTCCACCCACATACTGCCCATTGATTTACATAGAGGCTTCACATGAAAATCACCACATCACTAGGTTACAAATGCTCCTAAAAAGGTATTGGAGTCCTTTAAATTACGTGATTATCCTGTAAAATGTTTCAATAATGGATTTTTTTTTTGTACCCTTGCCTGCATCCTATTTATTTATTTGTGTACTGTACTTCTAATCGGGCTACTCAACCACGGAAGGTTTTACCCCCCTTCATGACCCGGTTATTTATTGTGATGCAGCACTGCGTTACTTTAACGGACAACTGCGTGGTCGTGCGAAATTGAGGTCTATTTTTTCCTCACAAATAGAGCTTTGATCACCTCTGCATTTTTTTTTTTTAGTGCTATAAACAAATAGCGACAATTTTGAGAGTCGTCGTCGTCATCTTCATCTTCTTTACTTTCTGCTATAAAACATTCCCAATAAAGAAAATGCAAAAAAAAAAATCTAATTTCTTCATCAATTTAGGCCAATATGTATTCTTCTACATATTTTTGGTAAAAAATAAATCCCAATAAGCGTATATTAATTGGTTTGCGCAAAAGTTACAGCGTCTACAAACTATGGGATAGATTTATGGAATTTTTATTTACTAGTAATGGCGGCGATCAGCGTCTTTAAGCAGGACTGCGATACTGCGGCAGACAAATCTGACACTGATCATTGTATTTGTGTCATTGGTCCCCAAAAAGTGTCAGTGTTTAAAAAAAATGCACTGTCACTGTACAAAGGACACTGGCAGGGAATGGGTTAACATCAGGAGCAATCAAAGGGTTAACAGTGTCTCTAGGGGGTTCTTTCTAACTGTGGGGGGTGTGCTTTGACTAGGGGAAAACAGAGATCAGTGTTTCTGCTTAGCAGAAACACAAGATCTCGATTTTCCTCTCTGACAGAATGGTGGTCTGCCTTGTTTATATAGGCGGACCGCCGTTCTGACTCTCCTAAGAACGATCGGCGGGTCCTGGTATACATCGCATCGACCAGACCTGCTTATTGGCTCCTGGCTGTGTTCAATCACAGCGGGAGCGGGTTGCTGGCAGCACACATGCCCCAGACCCTGTGCACAAAATCACACACAGGTATGTTTTTCGCGCAGGAGGACCGCACTGCCACAGTATATCTGCAGAGGCGGCCCAGAAGTGGTTAAATAAGATACATGTAATGGTTTCTTTGACTCATTAACCAACCATACATTTATGACCACAGACATAATATAGAGTAGGCCCCCCCTTTTGCTGCCAAAACAGGCCTCACCCATCAAGGCATGGATGCTACTAGACTCTGAAAGTATGCTGTGGTATCTGGCACCAAGCCATCAGCAGCAGATCCTGCACTTAAAGTGGATGTAAACTCTTACATATACCCAATGAAGTGACTTGCCTCAGGTGATACACAGAGACAAAACAAATCTCCCTACATAAGTTGTATCTGTTTGTCTACAGCCTTCTGTCCTCTACATCCATCCAAAATGCAGAATTTACACAGGATCTCTCAGCTTTGAAAAGCAGGGGGGAGATACATCAGTGGGGAGAGCTCTGAGAGCGGATTGAAGGGAAGGGAAGGGACCCCCCCCCCACACACACACAAAGCACACAGGAACAATGCTGAGTCTGTCAATCAGCTGGAGCTCCCCCCTCTGTCACCTTTTTTCTCTTGGTGTCAGGAAAACTTGTCAGAAGCGGTTTGTGCTGATAGCAGAGGAACGAGGCAGCGAATAGGAATGACCGTTAAGTGTTCTGGATTGAGACAAGTAGACCCTATAAAGGAATATGCTTTGTTCATAAATCATGTCTGAGTTTTACAACCACTTTAAAAAAGGGAGGCTTCTGAGGATCAGACTTTGTTATTCCAGCACATCTCACAGATAATCAATTGGGCTGAGATCTGGAGGCCAAGTCAACACCCTTCGTGTTCCTCAAACCATCCTTGAGCCATTTCTGCAGTTTGGCATGGTGCATTATACTGCTGAAAGAAGCCACTGTCATCAGGGTATACCGTTTCCATTAAGGGGTGTACTTGGTCAGCAACAATTTTTAGGTAAATCACATAGTGGTACGTGTCAAGTAACATCCACCTGAATGGCTGGGTCCAAGGTCTCACAGCAGAATATTACCCAAAACCTCACACTGCCTCAGCCAGCTTGCCTTCCTTCCATAGCGCATCCTGGTGCCATCCCTTTCTCAAGTAAGTGACACACATACACCCAGCTATCCACACGATGTAAGAGAAAACAGCCAGGCCACCTTCTTCCATTGCTCCATGGTCCAGTTCTAAAGGTCATGAGCCAATTGTAGGTGCTTTTGGATGTAAGCACGGAACAGCATGGGCACCCTGACCAGTCTGTGGCATCAATAATCCTGACACTTGAGACAGCTGGGATGGTACAGTACCGTTTCCAGCAAGATCACTCTGATACGGTTTATGTCAATCACTATATCTGTTGTTATTTTAGACATACCAGATTTATATCAGGTGTCTTCCTGTACACACAGCCATGCTTGCTTGAAGACAAGTGTAACCTTTTTTGTGTGCCTTGGAGGAAAAAACATCCCACCACTGGCTAATTTTAAGCATCTTACAGACCGTCTGATCCTTTGCCTTGGCGCATTATGGACACACCTTCAGGGTGCTAAGAAGTTATTCCAGAAATCTGAAGCAGCAGGTTTTGTCATGAGAAATTTTCTAACCGGTTCTCACACTGAGAAGACAATGTAGGGAACTGTGAGTGTCACATCAATTTGCCCGGGGAGTCACACGAGTGGAGTATTGGGTCACAGTGTAATTAAGGATAAAGCATATGCCCTGCAACTGTGGCTGGGCATCACATCATGCTCGTGGTACAACTCTTAAAGTGGTTATTAAGCCTAAACATTTTTTACCTTAAAGTGGAGTTCCGCCCAAAAGTGGAACTTCCGCTTTAAGTGAAGGTGACCCCCTGACATGTCACAATTGGCATGTCATTTTTTGGGGGGACCTGGGGACCCCGTTTTCACAGGGTCCCACTTCCTCTTCTGGCACCGCGGAGCCAGAAGGAAGTTCCTCTCCCCCCTCCCACTGGGCGATCACAAGTGTGGGCGCCCAGTTTTGGCTTCAAAGCCGGGTGTGCACTGTGCATGTGCGAGCCGCGCCCTGTGAATGGCCAGTGTATCTTCTGGGACCTGTGACGTGTCCCAGAAGATACACTGGCCATTCACAGGGCGCACTGCAGCTCGCACATGCGCAGTGCACACCCAGCTTTGAAGCCAAAAACTGGGTGCCCACACTTGTGATGCCGGCGCCGCATGGAGGAGGGGGAGAAGAGTGAGGCTTCGGGTGGCCGCATCGCTGGAGCCTGGGACATGTGAGTGTCCAATTATTAAAAGTCAGCAGCACACTTTTTGTAGCCGACGACTATAAAAAGAGTGGAACGCCACTTTATAGTAGCCCCCCTCAGCCTCCCCCCTTACTTACCTGAGCCCTCCAGCGCTGTGCCCATCTGCAACTCTTCTCCCTTCACTTTCTGGTCTCACAAGCTTTTCTGAGGCAACTGGCTCCCTGCTGCTGTCAATCAAAGCCAGTGACGAAGGAGAGAAGTCCCACTGTCAGTGTCTATAGATGCAGACAGCGAGGCTTGGGAGTAAGCACCCCAACACGGTGTGAAACATGCTACACCCCTTCTGATGTTTTCTCTGTAATACATGGATTTTTACTGAATAAAAATTGGAGTGCGGGCATCCAGCCTCTTTTTTCCTCTCAAGCCTGCACTAGTGACCCCATAGGAAGTGGCTTTCAATGGGGGCATTCACCAGACGGGAGGATCCAGGAGTGCCAGTGGAGGACCCAAGAAGAGGAGGTTCGTGGGCCACTCTGCAATTTCCTAAGGTATAAAACTTATGAAAAAAAAAAAAAACGAATTTACAATCACTTTAAGCAAAAATGGGTGTGCTATTTATAGGAGTAAAGTGATGAGTAAAGTGATGTTCCCTGTGCAGCTAACCTAACCTTGTCTGCTGTGAAAGGAGACGATGACACACAATGGAGACCTGGGCCTGCAAGGCAGTCATTACCCT
>BLSH010065565.1:718811-738363 GCA_018402905.1 Glandirana rugosa
AACCCTGCGGCAAAAAAAAAAAAAAATGGTGTGGGCCCCCCCCCCTAAAATCCATACCAGACCCCCCCCCTCCTGGACCGCACCAGGCTGCATGCCCACAATATGGGGAGTATGGATGCTTTCGGGCAGGGGGGCCCTGCGTCCCCCCACCCCAAAGCATCTTGTCCCCATGTTGATAAGGGGCTCTTCCCAAAAACCCTGGCCGTTGGTTGTCGGGGTCTGTGGGCGGGGGCATATCGGAATCTGGAAGCCCCCTTTATCAAGGGGGCCCCCAGATCCTGGCCCCCCCACTCTATGTGAATGAGTATGGGGTACTGTACCCCTACCCATTCACCTGAAAAAAAGTGTAAAAAAAAAACAAACAAAAAAAAACACCACACTATACTAGTTTTTAAAATATTTTATCAAATCAGCTCTGGCATCTTCACCCTCTCCGGCTCTTTCACTTTCCAGTGCCTTCTTTCTTCTGCCAGGTCTTCTGTATTCTCCCTTTGTTCTTCTTGAGATGGTGACTTGTCGCTCTCTCCCACTCGAATGCCGGGTCCGTGCTGCGCAATGACTTATATTGGCATGGGAGTGTGGCCACCAGGTGACGTCATTCAGAGGCCCCACCCCTTATGACGTTACCACCCAATGCATGATGAGACCGTGACATCATAAGGGGACGGGGCCTCCAGATGAAGTCCTCCGGTGGTCACATCCCCATGCCAATATAAGTCATTGCGCGGCACGGACCCAGCATTCAAGTGGGAGAGAGCGACGAGTCAACATCTCAAGAGCAGAGGGAGAAGACAGTGGCAAAAGAGCAGAAGATAGAAGACCTGGCAGAAGATAGAAGACCCCCTGCAAAAGAGCAGAAGAAAGAAGATGCTGGAGAGGGAGAAAAGCCGGTGAGGGGGAAGATGCCAGAGCTGATTTAATAAAATATTTTAAAAACCTGTGTTTTTTTTTTTTTACATTTTTTTTTTTAGGTGAATGGGTAGGGGTACAAGGTACCCCATACTCATTCACATAGGGTGTGGGCTGGGATCTGGGGGCCCCCCTTGTTAAAAAGGGCTTACAGATTCCAATAAGCCCCTGCCTGCAGACCCCGACAACCAACGGCCAGGGTTGTCGGGAAGAGGCCCTTATCAACATGGAGACAAGGTGCTTTGGGGTGGGGGACGCAGGGCCCCCCTGCCCCAAAGCACCCATACTCCCCATGTTGAGGGCATGCAGCCTGGTATGGTTCGGGGGGGCTCGGGGGCTCTCTTGTCCCCACCCCCTTTCCTGGCCTCCCAGGCTGCGTGCTCAGATAAGGGTCTGGCAGGGATTTTAGGGGGGGCCCCACGCCATTTTTTAAAATCATTTTGGTGCGGGGTTCCCCTTAAAATCCATATCAGACCGAAGGGTCTGGTATCGTCTTGTGGGGAACCCCACGCATTTTTTTTTTGCAGGGTTCCCCTTCAAGATCCTCAGCACACAAGTCGTGCCGCAAGTCTTCATGATCCTACTTTTATTTAAATCAATGGGCCAAAGGGAACCATTGATTCTGAATAGAGGCAGAGAAATGCTGTTAAAAGCTAGCACTTTCATCTATGTTAAAATCATGGTTTTGTGGTAGAAGAGTCCAGGTGCTTAACTGGCCCATCTTAAGTCCAGACCTTTCATCAAGTGAAAATATTTGGCACATCTTGAAAAGAAAAATTTAAAAATAGGACTGTTGAGCATTTGAATCCTTCTCGGGCAAGAATGAGACAACATTCCTCTCCCAAAGCGCCAGCTCAGTTCCCAGAAATTGTTGCTAAAAGAAGAGGGGATACTACACCGTGGTAACCATGGCCCAGTCCCAACTTTTTGGAGACCTGTTGCGGCCTTTAATGTCAAAACTACCTTATTTTTTTCCTAGAAAATTTAACATTTTCTCAGTTTAAAAACATTTGACAGGATTTACATTTCCTATGGTGAATAAAATATGTTTTTTGGAGATTTGAAAATCATTGCAGTATTTTTATGTGGATGTTACACAAAGACCCAACAATTTTGGAATTGGGGTTGTTAATTACAGCTGCAGAACTGGAATGGTTTGGGGGAAAGCTATCAGTGACCACTTTAATGGATGATGTGTTCAGGGGCCCTTTAAGCAAACATTTGCTCAGATAACCTTCAGCAGTAAACTACCATTGATGGATATACTTCATGCCGAGTAGTATTCAAAGTTGGATATATGACAATTTTGGTCTAACCAACATTTTTCACTGCACCCAGCACTGACTGGAACTCTTCCCAAGAATGTTCTTAAAACATGCCATACAAATAGAAGCTATTTACACTGTACTGAAAGAAAGCGAACTTGGGATCACATCTAAAATGGTTACTTGCTGGGAAGTCATCCAATCCTCAAACAATACTTTGTATATCCTTCAAAGAATGCCCATAGCCAAAAGAGGTTGGTCACACATGCAGAAACAATCCAGCAACAGTTCAAGCTGAAGTACAGCCAAAAACGATTTCTGTGAATTTGCACAATGAAAATATCAGCCCCACAGTCTCCAGTCAGCACAAAATGTCTTCTGCTGAGACTTGTAGCTTCAGCTGTAGTACAGATAGCACAGATCATCACTTGCTGGGCACCTCTTCCAATTAGAAAAAGCCTTCTTTAGACCCCTTCCACACCGTGGTTTTAAGGCGCTTTAGCGATACAAATAGCCTCTGCTAAGCGCCTGAAAACCGCCTCCCATTCATTTCAGTGTGTCTTTTCGCACTGGGGCAGCGCGCGCTTATGGGACGGTGCGAAAAGTCCTGCAAGCTGCATCTTTGGGGTAGGTTGGGAGCGCTGTATACAGCGCTTCCAAAACACCCCTTCCCATTAAAATAAATGGGCAGTGCTTTGAAAGCGCCACAAATTGGAGTTTTTAACCCCTTTTTTGGGGTTAAAAGCACCCTGCTAGCATCCGAAAGAGCGGTAAAGCACCAATAAAACTAGTGGCGCTTTACCACGAACGCACTGGCGGCTCAGTGTGAAAGGGGTCTTACACTGAATGCAAGCCTTTGTGTGATTGGAGGGGTTGCAGATGAGCATTGCAATCTCCCTCCTTAAAAGGAGAAGTACAATCAAAGCTCGTTTGGCTGTACTTCTCCTATGGAGAACAGCTCATCTGCACTTCTGTGACCCGATTTCAGCAGACAGCTGAAGCCCGCTGATGTCACAGAGCTGGTCTAGGCCCGGAAAGGATTGCGACCATATGGTCGGGATCCACCCACATGCCTGGACCATCATTCGGTTCAGCCTCTCAGTGAGCCACTGCTCGTCCACAGCCCAGAGGTCCAATGAGCACGGGGGGGGGGGGGGGGGGGTCATGACAGTCACCAGCTCTCTGCTCATGGGGCTCTGAGAACTGGGCAAACAGTGTTTGATCACTCGGCTCTCAATTGTTCGAGCCGGCGGAGGAACGAAAAAAAGCAAAACCCATAGTTCTCTTTTAAAGCACAAAACGCTCTGCATTCTGATGCAGTGCATGCAAGGGAAGGGCATAACCAGTTAAAGCAACTGTGCTGTAAGAAAAGTACAGGGGGTTACCACTAACTACTTCTAAAAATGCTAGCTGCCTGGCTGTAATGCTGAGCCATTTGTTTCTTTAGATTTACTTAATCCATACTGTATAAAACAAGTAGCATCATATGGAGATCAAAGTACATCAGTTCAATCATACTAATAAACAATGCCCCTGTCACTTTAAATGCTAGTTACATCCAATCATTATTATTATTATACAGGATTTATACAGTGCCAACAGTTTGCGCAGCGCTTTACAATATAAAGAGACATTACAACAACAGTACAATTTAAAAACAAGAGGGTTAGAGGGCCCTGCTCCTGCGAGCTTACATTATCCAATGCTGAAGTAAGAAGATCGGTAGGAGTATACAAGGCTGGGGTATACACTTTTGGTGCTAATCCATTCCATATATACCCAAACAGGTAAGCCTCACTACACAGTAAATCTAAAAAAGGATAAAAGAAAAGTCTAAATTGCACTGATGGTTACATTGTGGTCAGTTTAACACTTGGCTGAACAGCTTTGCCCTTTCTTTTAGGCCTCATGTACACTGCTGCTGGTAAACGGATGTTTAGGGGCAATTGGGCTTTTTTTTTTTTTTTCAGCTGCCCCTGAACTATGTTATCTAGGCAGTTGAGTTAAGAGGCATTTTTTCAAATGCAAAAAAATGCGTTCAGGACAGATGTTCAGAGGCATTTGATACGGAAAATGCCTGTAACAGCTTGTAAACGCGCCTAAACGTGGTAACTCGCATCTAGGAGCATTTCGTTAAAAAAAAAAAAAAAACACAAACGTGGTTAAGGCTGCGTTCACACGGGGTGACCAGACTTCGGCGCGACTTTGCTAGGCAATTTCAGCGTGATTTCAGGGACTTGAGCCGATTTTACGTGACTTGTCAGGCAACTTTGACTTGACCAATCAGAGAAGAGAGGGAGGGGCTTGCCTAAAAATAAATTCTATTCTTTATACTGTAAAGTCGCTTCCATGAAGATGGGGATCAGACTTGGAGGCGACTTCTATTCAATTCTATGGGCACAAGTCGGATAGAAGTCGCCTTGAAGTAGTACAGGAACCTTTTCTGAAGTCGGAGCGACTTCAGTAGTGTACATTAAGACGGCTCCCATTCATTTCACTGGGATTTCAAATGTCAAGCGACATGGGGCGACTCAAGTAGGAGCACAAGTCGCCCGTGTGTGAATGGGCCCTTAACATGGCTAAACAGACGTTTTTAAACATCGGTTTCTAGCTGTCAAGTCGAGTCGTTCAGGGGAGGTTGAAAAAGTCCCGTGTACATGTATCCTTAGAGAACGAAAAATAGGGTGTATTTATTTAGAAGCTGTGGCAAATGTGTCATTATCAAAAGAAAGTAAAACTAAAACAAACACAAAGCACAACTCTGAACAAGAACGGCAGCCTGAAAAGCATTGCTACAATCCACATTTACATTTCTCAATCTAATTCAATTACTGAGTCTGAAATGAGAGTCCAGCATGCCTGCAGCTAGTGTTTTTCAGGCAAGAACAGATCAAGTTTAACAACCTGGCCCAAGAGGGCATTACATTAAATAAACAGACAAAAGAAAAGCCTTTCTACAGGGCATTTTAATAAAAGCAAAGGAATAAAAGCACCGCACAGGCCCTTTTTTTTCTATCACGCACACTGAAAGCCAAATTGCAGCTCCTTTTTCTCTGCTGTGATAATAAAAAAAAAATAAAAATAAAATTCTAATCTTCTCATTAGCATACAGTGCAGGGAACGCAGCTCTGTAGAGAGTTAGATTCATTTCAATAAGCACACAATGCAATGCTCCAAGGACAACATGTAACTGTGGAAAAAAGCACATTGGTTTTGACAGTGCTTCCAAAGCGGTCTGTTTTGGAGAGATGTTAGAGGTGGCCCTGATTTTTGATGCAATTAGAACAGGAACATCAAGTGAATGTAAGCACTCTGAATAAGAGGAGACACGCATTTCACCCATTTTTAAAATGATTGTGTTTACTGGCAGAGAGAGCCTGTGCTACTAATCAGCCTATTCACTGTGATGTTCTATCACAGGCGACTAATAAACCAGTTTAATAAAGATAAAATCAGACATGGCCTTTGATTGCTCCTTGGTGTCTCATGGCTTGTGCTTCTGGATGCAATGCATACCAATGGAAACGGCGCCCTAAGTAGGCTTCATTACTACATTCTCAGGAACAGAAGCAATGAGGATGTAACAGCAGTCTGACACTGCGCTGTCACTGTAACACAAACACACTTACTGCAATAATAAAACTGGCATTAATGTTCTCTGCATGTGAACACTGAGGCCGACAAGGGCATCTTCTAAACGCAATCATCCATTAACTGCGTACTGTTACAAAGGGCTAAATACGGTACGGTTATCTGCACTAACTTCTATTAGCAACAGGCAAGAGAGATAAAAGAAGCACCAAAAGAAATAAAGGAAGTATACAAAGGCATGCAAAAAATATAAGCTTAAAGCTACAGTCACACTTAGGCATAGTGGGCAGAAAAGCAACGTACTTGCGGTGCCAATGTTTCTCAATGACACCCCAAATGCGGGTAGCAATCACACAACACCAAACGCAATTGGTTCATGTCCAAAATTTGGTACATGAGCTTCTTTAGGGCATTTATGAAGCAGAGAGAGAGACGCATTCAAATGAATGGTGCCGCTCTAAAAACGCAACAAAGATGCAATGCAGAAGCGTTGCTCAAGTGTAAACGGGGTCTAATCTCATAAAATGGGGCTGACTTACAAAAACTGCAGAGTTCAAAATCTGGAGCAGCTCTGCATAGAAACCAATCAGCTTCCAGGTTTCTTGTTAAAGCTTAATTGAACAAGCTGAAGTTAGAAGCCGATTGGCTACCATGCACAGCTGCACCAGATTTTGCACTCTCCTGTTTTAGTAAATCAACCCCAATGTGGTCTACTCTATAGAAAACCCCATGTACGGGTTATGCCATATTGATTTTAATGACATTTTTGGGTCACAGTTCAATAAGTCATGAAAAAGCCCAAGAAAAAGGGAATGCCAAAAAAATTAAATATTTAGACTTCGGAAACTGAAAAAGCTACAAATAACTATTCAAAAATGTACTACTACTACTACTACTACTACTACTACACAGGAGGATGTGTTAATTTTGTAGACTGTGTAGCAGCACGGGGAGCCTGCTGGGATTAGAGGATGGGTCACCAGTGATTGGACCTAGTCCTCTTTGTCAGGTAGACCTGGGCATTGCTCACATCAAGGGCAGGTAACAACTGGGTTCTCCACTAGTGCTCTACTGGTCTGCAATATCCTTGTGGTGTAGGACAGCGAGCACCACATTTCTTCTCCTACCTGGATCACCTAAGAAATATGCAGAATGTTTGTCCCCAATTTCTTTGGATGGCTTTTGGGCAATAAGGAAAGGGTTGTTTATGGTCTGACCACATCTGTATACAATAGATGGGAGAGTTCAGGGCTTCCGAAAGGTTACGCTTTACCTGTATTACTACCTACACACCAGGGATTATACTTGAGCAGGGGCCTCAACATTGTTCTCACATGGGGACTTTTGTTGACTACATCCTCCATTAATTAGAAGATATCAAGAAATGTACTTGAATATTATAATCACCCTCATTATTAAAATGGCAAGTTTAAACCCATTTACTAGCTCATGAGAAAACCTGGTTCAGTAATATCTGAAACATGGGGGCTACCATTATCAACTTCTTCAACTGCTATTCACCCAGCTGTGATAGTGACCTCCTTGGCGTTATTACATTGTGAAGGGAAATATACATTACATGGTAGAGCTGCACGATTAATCGTATTAAAATTGTGATCTCAATCTACACCCCCCCCTGCGATCTCCATTAGGCATTACCGCGATTTTCAGTGCAGTTAATGCGGTCCGACTCAGCGAGACTTGACAGTAATAAAAGTCAATGCAAGTCGCCTGAAGTCTTTACTAAGTCAGAGCGCCTTGAGTCTCAGGGGAGACTTCCAAGTCTGGGCAGAGAGCCAAGTTCTGAATCACCATTGATAAAAGATGCTAAAAGATATACAAAGTAATTTAGTTCAAAAGGATTGCACTCTGAATGAACTCCCCTTGTATAGAGGTTTGGTTTAACCATTTAAAGACTAAATCTTTCCTGACACTTGCCGTTTACAAATAAAAATCCATTATTTTGTGATAAAAAATGACTTAGAACCCCCAAACATTATATATTTTTTTTTAGCAGAGACTCTAGAGAATAAGATGGCGGTTATTGCAATATTATATGTCACACGCTGTTTGCGCAGCGGACTTTTAAACGCAATTTTTTTGGAAAAATTACCCTTTCAAAAAACTAAACAGTGCTGTTAGCCCAATTTTTTTGTATATTTAATATATTACGCCGCGAGAATCGTGATCTTTATTCGAAGCAAAAAAATTGTGACTCATTTTGGCCAGAATTGTGCAGCTCTATTACATGGACATGTAGAACATTTTTTAATTGGCTTTAACAACATAACAAAATTCAGGTAATCTACTTTAACGTACATTGAAGCCTTATTTAATGCACTGGGACTAACAGGTCCTACCAAAAACCATAGATTATCTTGCATCTATCTGTGCTGGAGGACGTCGCAAAATACCACTCAACATATCTTTTGGTAACAAACCCTCAGTCGCT
Source organism: Glandirana rugosa (assembly GCA_018402905.1). Lineage (NCBI taxonomy): Eukaryota > Metazoa > Chordata > Amphibia > Anura > Ranidae > Glandirana > Glandirana rugosa. The sequence goes on from BLSH010065565.1 coordinate 727,029, forward strand.
AACCACAAGCAAGTATGCAAATAGGAACTTTCCCGATGTGTAGTATACTTCTTGTGCTCAGCGATTCAGAATACATTGAAGACAGACGGTCAGCTATGGCAGCTCTCACATTCCTCCAAAGAACCCACTTTAAAAGGTTTTTTGTGAACATCAATAAAAAGATAAACAAAAGCTTTGCAAAGCAATTTAAAGAACTGTATAAACCCTCAGACTAATGTACCGATTTATTAAGCATAATTCACCTGGCATATTTATTATTCATAGACTCTGCTCCGGAACACATGGTCATACATATAAAAGAGCTTAGCCATAGAATGTAAATGTTACGTATCCGTAAATCAGACTGATACATCTTATCAAAGAGAAAATAAGAAAAACAGCACATTGCACAACTGCGGACTAATTATACCATCTGCTATGCCACAGTACAATAACAAAGACACAGCACATTAACTCTTTAACATTCCCACATGGTGCATGTATATTCAGCAGGCTTCCCCGAGACGGGTATGGATATATACGGAGAAATCAACTGCCATCATTAGTATTCCCTGTTCCTTTTTCGCTCGCTGAACTGCCAGGCTCTGCAGGGACTTAAGCTATCTGACAACTTGCCTCCAACTCACCTAGGTAGCACAGAGATGAATGTCAGGATCAGCAATAAAAGGCATCAATCAAATATATACACTCATCTAAGCAAGTCGCCAATGCTAATCACAGGGCATACAGAATTCTAGCCAGGCACAGGTTGAGTCTCATCACTAGTTACAGAAAGGGACTGAATGAGGTCACAAAGGAATCGCAACCTAGGCTTCCAAAACAAGCAAAAAAGTTCCAATATATTTGTATGCATCTTCACTGTGTCATAAACATATCACATTCAACTTTTGTTTAATAATCTCTGCAGGAAATACTAGGGAGCTCCTATTATGCATTGCCCCACAGCTATGTAGATTTGTGTAGTTAGGTAAACAGCAATGCCTGGGGAGTATTCTACATTTAGTTTGGTTTCCTCACCAATGAGAAGAAAGCAGCACACTGTACTATGCAATTACTTACACTAGCAAGGAAAACAGAAATCCTGTCTAGACTTAAAAAAAAAAAAATCCACATGCCAGCCAAATAGTGCACTTTATTTAACCCTTTTATGAGGAACATGTCTAATAGAATGCATGCACATGCATCATCTCTCTTAGCAGATATGCAATGCAGGCATTAGCCAAAAAATCCACACATTCGCAAGCGCATTTCCTTTTTTTCACAGGAGCCTGCAAAGCATTGCATTCGCAACCCACAGATCCACTACTGCAGACTTTTCCTCCAGCTCCCTGTCCATACATATGTACAGGCTTTTCAGTTGGAGAGCTGGAGGAAGGGTTAAAGCGGTTGTCAACCCTTGACAACCACTTTAACCTACAAGTAAGCCAAAATAAGGCTTACCTGTAGGTTCCATGAATATCTCCTAAACCTGCACGGTTTAGGAGATATACAGTGTACTGGGATGTGCCCACGTCATCGGGCACATGCGCAGTGAAGAAACGGCCTCCGCGATCCTTCACTGTGATCATGCCGTGACTGGCGGCTCCCGCGCGTCCCCCAGAAGGAAGAGGGGCGGAAGATGGCCATGACCCAGAGCGGGGACATCGCGGGCTTCCAATGCAGGTAAGTGCCACATAATGGGCCAATAAAATATGCAATGCATACTAGCCCATTATGCTTTTACATTGCAGGGTAATCAGGGCTTACTTCCTCTTTAATGGACTACAAGTCGAGTCATTATCACACTTGTATCCCACTGAGGACTACAAGTCCACAATTGCAGACAGGATTTTAACTTATTCATTCATAGATTTCAAAAGTGACAGTGACCGTATCAACGTGTTACACACTAAATACAGGTTTAACATGTTGCATACGGCACAGTTAGCTTTTAAAGTTCCCCTTTACCTACACCAGTCTTTCCCAATCTTCTTTCCCCAGGGGAACCCTTAAAATAAATTTAAAGAGTTTCAGTGAACTCGACAAAATTAAAGCGATACTAAAGGCTTGCTTTTTTTTTTTTTTTAAATGACAAACATGTCATACTTACCTGCTCTGTGCAAGGGTTTTGCACAGATCGTCCTCGATCCTCCTTTTCTGGGGTGCCCCGGCGGCGCTCCTGGCTCCTCCTCTTCACAGGGTGCCCCCCGAAGAAGCGTTTTCTTTTTTCTTTTCGAGTCCCGCTTCATGCATCCATTGACACAGACAACAGTAAATCGGCCCCACCCCCCAGCACCCAGGTCACTGGATTTGATTGACAGCAGTGGGAGCTAATGGCTCCTGCTGCTATCAATCTATCCAATGAGGACCCGAACCAGCGATTGGAGCTGCTAGGATCGTCCTTGACGCAAGAACAATTGGGTTCAGGTAAGTAAAAGGGGGGCTCCTGCAGTACAGGAGGTTTTCACCTCTATTGCATTCTATGCAAAAACAGTGATACTTTACAAGCCCTATAAGGCAGTTAGTGGGGTGATCAATAAAAAGATAATTGGTGTCATGCAGGTGGTTCTGCTAAGTGACATTGAACCCGGAGCTAGGCAGGCTCCATCAGATGGTCAGCCACAGCTCAAGAACCCTGATTGAGAATGGCTGATCTAGACTAGAACGCTATGATTAATCTGTCTGTCTAAATGTTTATACTGTTTAAGAACATCCATCTTTGTATTTGCTACCTTGTTTTAATACATACAGCACTGTACTCACATTTTTCTCATAGGCTGACAAATGGACAAGAGTGTAAAAAAAAAGGTTCTGATAATGGTTTTTATTTATTATTTTTATCTTTTTTTGGGTTGCCTTTTACTTTAATAGCTGGAGTTGGGAAACAAATTTAGTCGAAGAGCTTCTCTTTGTGCAAGGCCCAATGATAGAGGTTACAGTCAGTACAAACTCACTATAAAGCTGAATTCTACAGGACACACAACAATCCCCTGCAGCGGGGCTCCCTGCACCCTGTTGTTGCTCATCTGTGCCAAGGGCACCAAGAAAAAAAAGTTTACATACATCAGCCCTGCTCCTCTGGCAACCAACACTCAACTCTTCTCCCTGGCACTCAGGGTTGAAGGTGGTTGGTTCCTCAGAGTCCTCATGAACAATGAAGGGATATTGGTCTTGCATTGTCTTGAGGACAGCGTGCCTGCCACTCGCAAAGCCTGGGTTTACACATATGTGATGCGGGAACCAGCACGATTCCAGTACCGGTTTCCGCATCGCATATCCCTCGGAGGCAGTTCACACTGCCCCCCTCAATACAAAGTTAATGACACCCCCAGATCGGTTCGCAGATTGCCATGCAAACTGTCAATTCGGACAGGTACAGGTCTGAACACCCATGCAATCTGATTCCAGTGCAGAGAAAAAAAAAAAAAAACGTTCCTGCGCTATTTGCAAGCGAATACAATGCGAGTTCAACCATTAAACTGTATGGCTGCATTCGCATTGCATGTGATCCACACAGCAATGCAGTGCGAATCACATATGTGTGAATCCAAGAAGGGGCTGTAGAGGCCAGTCTCATACTGTGGAAGGGGATTAGGCAAGTAAAAATCCTGTTCACTGGTACCCTAGGCAAAAGCGAGCAATATTCAGCTTGGTAATAACAAATGTTTGGTTGATCCCTTACTTGCACATGCCTATTAGTATTTTTATATTTCCCACATATTAGAGTCACCAAGTACTTAAAGACAGGAGTAATAACACACGTGTAACACAAGTACAGCATCTATACACCCTTTTACTTTACTTATCTTATCCTGCCTTTTACAGCAAATATGGCATGTGTTGCCTACAGAGATGCCAAAAAAGTCTATTATATTCAAGCGGAGTTCCACCCAGTAAAAAGTCAGCAGCTACAAAAAGTGTAGCTGCTGACTTAATTGGACACTCATCCAGCCCAGGCTCCAGCTATGCGGTCGCCCGAGGGCTCGCTCTTCTCCCCCTCCCTTCAGCGGCCCCGGCATCACAAGTGTGGGCACCTGGCTTTGGCTTCAAAGCCGAGCACGCACTGCGCATGAGCGAGTTGGGCTGCGCCTTGTGAATGGCCAGAGTATCTTCTGGGACCTGTGACGTGCCCAGAAGATCGCCGGGTGGGAGGGGAGGAAGGTGAACTTCCTTCCAAAGCTCTAGGAGAGGAAGTGGACCTGGGACCCCCCCCGCCCCCCCCAAAAATGACATGCCAATTGTGGCATATCAGGGGGTCACCATCTTTTAAAGTGGGTGGAACACCGCTTTCAGGATCCATTAACATATGCTATGTTAAGACAGCACATTTGTTTGAATGAGCTACCTAACACAGTGGTTAGCACTTCTGCCTAGCAGCACCAGGATCGCCAGATCGAATCCCAACCATGGCACTACCTGCCTGGAATTTGCATGTTCTATGCTTGCGTGGGTTTCCTCTGGGTACTCCGGTTTTCTCCTACACTAAAAAGACATGTTGGTAGGTTAACTGGATCCTGTCTAAAATGTATGAATGTGAGTTAGGGACCTTAGATTGTAAGCTCCTTGAGGGCAGGGACTGAAGTGAATGTACAATAGATATATGTAAAGCACTACGTAAATTGACAGCGCTATACAAGTATCTGATCTAAATTTAAAAATAAATAATATCACACACCAAAAAAGGTAGCATGTTTGGTGGCACACCACATATTAAATTTGCTGTAGCATAGTGTGCCAATGAGGTGTGATGGAGTGCCTTTGAGAATGAATAGCACAGCATGGCACATTATAGCAGCACACTAGAAATAGTAAGAATGGGTTCTTCTAGGTGTATACTGTACTCCTTTCCCTGACCATCACCAGCAAGTTTCCGTACATGAACTCAGCAAGTTCCAACTGCTTCTTTAGCTGATAATTCCGCACAAGGAAAGTGATCCATTCCAGAAATTAATTTTCAATTAAGAGAGTGACAGCTTGATCAAATTCTCATGTGCCATTGCCCTTATGGCTGTAAATGGTAATTGTGACAATGTAATATGCAATCATGGTCCCTTAGTGGATAGCCCTGTCATCTTGCAATGCTGGGGTTCTAGGTTCAATTGGCAACATTAACCTGCAGTACTTTCTTCCTTACCTCTGGGATGTTCTTCCTACTACCCAAAAAACTTCAACAAGTTAACTGTCTTGCACTCAAGCTTGGCCCTTCAGTGTCCCTCTGTATAAATATTTTATGCACCAGCAGTAGCGACTGTATGGCAAACACGAGATCACCTGCATGTCACAGGCAGTGGCAGATGAAAGCTATAACTCTCTTCTGTTTCCCACCAAAAGTCAAGGTGGAACTCTGAACAAGCAACAGTCAGGTCAGGTTGATAGGAAGATGTAACAATCTGGTGGTATGGTATCTATATGGCAAAGTTAATGGCTGCATATGGCCGATTGACAACGTGCAAGCGCTGCTAAATGTTGCACAAAATAGCCCTTAGAACTTAGAACGCGGGGACGGTGGCGCTCTATTTTTTTTTATTATTATTGTTTATTTTAACTTTATTTTTTATTTTTACACTGTCTCTTTAAAAAAATTTTGATCACTTTTATTCCTATTACAAGGAATGTAAACATTCCTTGTAATAGGAATAGTGTGTGACAGGTACTCTTTATGGAGAGATATGGGGTCAATAAAACCCCACATCTCCCCTCCAGGCTGGAAAGACTGAGATAAAAAAAAAAAAATAAAAACTATCTCAGTCTCTCCAGCCGCATCCACGGCTTTGTTTACTAAACCCGGCCCGGACGTGACGTCATAACGTCACGCCCGGGCCTCCGAGGGTCATAGAGATGATTGGTGACCATCTGATCACCAATCATCTCCCTGACAAACTTCTGGCGGAGACAGATTCGTTCTACAGGCTGCCGATGGCATTGGCGGACCCGGAGAAGCACCGGAGGTTGATGGGGGGTCCCCTCCCCCGCCCATAAGAATGATCAAGCAACTGAACTGCCTCTATGATCATTCTTATGGTGCACAGAATCGTTGGCTGGAAAGAATGATATCTGAATGGTGCCTGTAGCTGCAGGCATTATTTATATATCAGAGCTCAAAGTAAATGACGTCATATGATGTCCATGGGCTAGAAGTGGTTATTATTTTTAGTAATCATGAGATTAAAGTGATTGTAAACGATCACCTTGTAAAACAACCCATTCAGTTTAAAATTTAAATGAATGGTAAACATGTGTATAGATAAAACAAAACAAAAAAAATCATATAATACCTTTTTTTTCTCTGTTTTATAAGTGATCACGTTCCCTCTGTTCTCAGCTGCATAAGAGCTGGGGGGAGGAGGAGAAGAAGCAGCAGAGGCACACTGAGTTTACCAGTGAATGGCTGTGCGGGGGGGGGGGGGGGAGGAGAACATGTCAAGACAAGTCAGACCATTGAAGGGGAGCAGACTGGGTTCCCAGCACAGCTAGAGAACTGACCATGGTGTGCCCTCCTGCCCTGCCTAGTGTGGTCAGTTTTTAACAGGAAAGCAGAGGGCCTTGCAGAAACACCAAGGATTTCACACAAAGGAAGCAGAAAAAGAACAGGTTACTTTTTCACACAAGAACATGGTACAGCAGGAATTTGAAATGCTGGGGTAACAAACACTTTAAGCGTCATGAATGGTGGGGATGGGCAGAGCAAAGATGGAGGGTGGACAGCCATAGCAGCAACTTTATGCACAGAAATGGAACAAAGCATATTAACCACCCCAATGTCCAGTTTCCAACATTTGCGAATCATTCGGCGAAACACCTTAAAGGAATTGGTAAGAAATAATGTGGGTATCAATTCACAGTGTTTGGCGGGAGTACACCCCATCATTGGTAACGGTGGCAATAATGCAAACCCCCAGCACTGGTGTTACTGGCAGCAATAATAACCCCTAGAAGTAGTTTGTTGCAATAATAAGCCCTAGAAGTGGTTTAAGTGGTAGCAATAATTAACTTTAGGACTGGTGTCAGTGAAACCGAAAAATAACCCCTCAATTATTGGTAGTCAGAAGGAACAAAAATAAACCCCTTTTCACTGGTGCTCAAAGGCAGTAATATTAAAGCTTCCCTCTTCATTGATAATCAGTGCTAGCAATGTTAAACTCTTTCATTGGTGGTCAATGGCAGTCATTTTTATCCCCCACATCCCATCATTGGTGAACAATGGCAGTAGTGGTAAAGCCCCAAAATTTATGTTCAGCAAGTTATTTACCCAACCACATACTCTGCGGTCTCTCTCTCTGGGGCAGGGACTACCCTACTTCTACTTTGCGCGCTTTCCAAGCAAGATGCTGGAATGCAGTCACCCAGCTGCCACGCTGCAATGTTCCAGGCAACTGCAGCACCCTTCAAATTGGCGATACCTAGTGCAGGCCCCCCCATTTCCTTGTGCCATCTCTCACCATCCACCTCACTTTGCCTTTCCTTGTGCTCTCCTGCCCTCTCTTTTCCCATCGCTCTTACATATGTATATTTGGGACTGTAAAAAAATGTATGAACAGCACATTTATCCCTGGTTCACACTATAACTTAATCGCACAGGAACCGCATCGCATTCCTGTGCAATTCACATGAGATTCAATACTGTGATTTGAGTCCATTCATTTTGAATGGACTCAAATTGCCCCGCATCGCAGGCACCTTTTTCGGAGCCGCACCGCAACGGTATCGCATGGTCATCTTGTACCAGGCAATCCAGTGCAGGCAAACTGCATTTACAATACTTTTGGGTGCCATTAGCAAACAGTGCGATTGCAATACTGTCTGGGAAAAGTGCAGGGATTGTGGCATATCCAGCACCACATGTGTGAACCTAGGCTTAATCAATGTTAACATTTTTGCTTCAATAAACATCTAGTCCCTACTGTCAGATGAATGAAACGTTCTACTAAAGTCAAATAACCTGAAAGTCTTCCATTTTAGTCTAAGGAGGGTAATTATGAGTCAGAAGAGGGCAAAAGTTACACAAAGAACTCAGATATGTATGGAATCCAGAAAGCCTTGATATGTAATGGCTAAATAGAAAGCTCAACAAAAACAAATGAGCTGCTAATATAAGTAAGTGTAGGAAAGTTTTGGTAAAGTGATAGCGCTAATTGTTAGCTTACAAAACATTTCTCACCATTTCTTATAAAAATACACCCAGTAAATATTTATCACTTTACATGCCCACACTTACATATGTTTATACAGTCACTACAGTTCTTGAGTTGGCCAAAAACCTGCAGATTGTGTCAAGTTAGTGGTAGAATCTCAAAGATCCAAATCTGATTAATGTAGTAGAATCATGCAGGTGGCAACCGTTTCATCTTGGAGTACAAAACAGGACACAGGAATGGTATTGCTATACCACGAGTTTTATGCTGCCACCTTGAAAGAGATTGAACACTGGCAAAATCTTTTTCTATGGCCTCCACTAGAGCATACCCATATATCCCGCTCACTCTGTAAAGCTCCAGTTTTTTAGCAAGTAATAAGAAGTGATCAAGAAACTGAGGATAAAATGTGTCCTGTACTCCAGCATAAGGAATTAACAGGCAAGTCAAAGTTCCCATGATCTTAATCAGTACAGAACACAGGACTGGTAATCGCAGATCATGGGGCACAGCCAAGCCACACAACAGAGGGGTGAGCATTAACATATCCATTTAGAACTGCAAAAGGGACCACAAGAAAAAAAAAAAAAAAAGTAAGAATTTAAAGCCCAACTCCAGGAAATGTAAAAATTATACCTTGCAGTGGGGCTGTGCCTGTACTACAATGGTTAATTGCTCATTTATGTCTGGGGGACATGTCGAAGATCTACTTACCCAATTCTCTGAGCTGCTAGACTGGTCTCCACAGCATCTAATTTTGGGCTGAAATTGGAACTGAAAAGGTGAATGGAGATGCACCGGACCCCTGATGTGAGGTGATGCGTTCTCCAGTGTGAACCCAGCCTTAATGTGCTGAAGAATGTGCCAAATCCATGTACTTGTCTTGAACTTGTACTTGTATTTGGCTCATGCTGCACCACTTTTTTTTGTAATTTTATTTTTATTTGAATTTTTCAAATGAAAAAACATAAGGTACAAAAAGTACAAATTAAAGAAATACATGAAACAAGAAGGCAATGTAAGTAGGTAATTGCCCAAAGTAGCACTGAACATAGAATCTCTGCAGGTTTTTCAGAAGCAACGTTGGCATATTTAGTATATGCAATAGGGAGGTCAAAGGTTAAGTTATTCACAGACTGGCCCCCTGGGGATAATAAAAAAGAATAAATGTTGCGAGTTCATATTCAAAATAAAATAGGCACAAGGAATGTACATTAAATCATACCAATATTTTCAGAAAAAGTCAGAGGCCGGTAAACGAGATCTGAACTATGACTGATCCCAATATTCCCATATTTTATTAAATTGTGAAATGGTATCATGTACGATGGCAGTTAGGTATTCCATTCTCCGAATGCCTGCTATAAGCTGAAGAAATCTAGACCATAAACGGAAGTGTAGTGGACAGCCAATAAAGAATAATAACTCTCCTGGCAGCCAGAAGGATGTAGGAGATCAATAGTTTGGTGGGTTTGGTAATACTGGAGAAGGGGAGATCCAACTGGTAATGCATAGGATCAAGTGGAAGAGGCAAATTCAACACCTTCTGGAGCAATATCATCACCTCATTCCAAAAAGATTGGATCAGATGACGCTGCCAGAAAATATGAAATAGTGAATCCATTTCAAGTCCACACTGTCAACACATAGCTGAGCAGGAGGGATCATATCTATGCATAACCTCTGGAGTCCTATACCAGAACATCAAGATTTTAAAGGACAGTCTCTCTCTGCACCACGCATTTGGAGGATTTAAAAGTAGAGGTCCAAATCGTGTCCCACATCTAGGAGGTGATGGGCCTATGGAGTAGATGAGTCCACCTACGCATGTATAGATGGGTAGTTTCAGTAAGAGGAACAGCTTCATTAAGAATGTGGTATATAGGAGGACACTATATATATTTGATGTGGGCCTTGGGCACACAGATATTCAAAAGAGGTGGGTTTATCCAGGGTTAGGGACGTGGACAGTGTGGAAAAAAATGTCTAATTTGTAAATAAAAAGTAAAAAACATATGGGTAGGCCTGTATCCAGGGCATTATGCGGCCTAGAGACAGACTGTCTGGTATTGTCGGGTTAAACAGTACAATAGCAAGGCCGGGGGGGGGGGGGGATGGTGAAGAGAGAAAGAACCTCGGGAAGCACTTACGCCAAACAGTTAAAAGCATCGGGGAAATGCACAATCGCTTAAATATGGCGTCGTTCTGAAAGGACTATGACCACAACAGGGAACCCGGGTGAACCTGATAAAGGACCCCTTTCTCGATCTCCGACCATTGGTTGGGAGCCATCAGAATGGACAGCCCGTAGGTGAGAAGCATAGTAATATTTAATAATGTCAGGCGCTCCCAGCCCACCCCTCATCCTTAAAGAAAAGACCACTGAACTCACAATACGATGGACCTTTCCATTCCGAATAAATTTAAGAAAACTTCTCTGTAGGGCCTTAGGTTGGGACATTGGTATAGCGACCGGTAAAGTCTCAAAGAAATAGAGTAACTTGGGCAATATGGACATTTTTAAAATGTTCACTTTACCCAGGAGGGATAGGGGGTAATTCGCCCATTGCTGGAGGGATCTAGTAAGGTCTTGGAACAGGGGAGAATAGTTAGTTGAATATAAAGTGAAGTAAGAGAAAGTCAAATGTATACCTAGATATTTGAGAGAGGTATGCTGTGTTAACCTTATATACCAGGGATATGCAAATAGCGAACCTCCAGCTGTTGCAAAACTACAAGTCCCATCATGCCTCTGGGTTTCATGCTTGTGGCCATCAGAGTCTTGCTATGCCTCATGGGATTTGTAGTTCTGCAATATCTGGATGTCTGTTAATTGCATATCCCTGTTATATACCGATATGGCACTAAAATTAGATAAAAGGCAATGCATGGATGGAAGAGATATGAGGTGGTTGGTAAGAGTTAACAGGATGTCGTCTGCACAAAGACAATTTATACTTCCCGCCACATCACCACCCCAGAAATATACGGATATATACGAGTGGCCTCAGCTATGGGTTACAGGCATAGGATAAAAATCAATGGAGGTAGAGGACACCCCTGCCGAGTGCCATTAGTCATGGGGAGGGGGCGATCGGTAAGAGGACATCTACACCTGAGCAGTGATCTGTGAGTATAATGCTTCTAATGCTTTAAAAAAAAGGCCCCTAAAACCAAATTGCGTTAAGGTGGAAAATATATACAGCCAGCTTAACCTTGTAAAG
>BLSH010065565.1:759678-772517 GCA_018402905.1 Glandirana rugosa
GGGAGGGAGGTGTGTGACTTTACGACGATCGACGACACGGAGGAAAAGAGTAAGTAGGTCTCGGCACAGAGCGATTACGTTCACTACACAATTCAAGGAAAGTGTGTCCGAACAGGCAAACCGCCTGAGGCGAACGAGTCACCTCGTAACTAGACGACTATGGACGACTCATCCACTTACTGTCCAGATAGAGGTGAGTGACAGGATATACCCCTCTAGCCTACTTTTGTCTGGTGGACAGGTAAAAAAAGGCTAGGCGGTCTGTTTACCTTTTATCCTGGAGGTACGTAGACCTAAACTGCCTCTCCTTCTGCCTCTATTTTCACCTGGTGATCTGGCCAATTGAGCCCTTTTCACATAGGCTTTCCGTTCAGACCCTCCATTCACTCCTCTAGTGCGGCGGATATCAGCGGAGACATGTTCACTGACACCTGCTGCTATCCGATCCTCTCCGTCAAATCCAGATGCATGGAGGTCCTATTTTCCATTTGTCTGGCGGATCGGAAAAAAATGGACAGGTGGTCTGTTTTCATCCGATCTCCCCATATAGGACAGTGAGTGGAGATAGACCTGTCATTCACCTACTCAGCAGGTATCAGCAGATCAATGCTCCACTGAGCAAGCGGAGTCCGCCAAACGGACAAGCCTGTGTGAAAGGAACTTAACACATCACTTGCATTAGCGAGACACGGCTCTGGATGAATGAGAAAAGGAGGCACAGCAGCTAGCAGCATTTCAGTGTGTGGAGGGAGGGTAGTGTTAAAGGTGTCAGCAGATTTACATACACTGGCAAACTGAAGCCAAACTCCAGCTCACACTATATAATCAGTTACAGCAAACCGCTTTTTCTTTTTGGGAAAAATATTTTACATAAATAAAATAAAAGCTGATCATTATAATCACCCCTGCCAATGTTAAGTGGTTTCTCTCATCCTCATAAACTGATACATTCTGCTGGAGAGCTTGAGCTTTTGAAACAAAATAGACTTACTGGCTGGTTCATCAGATAAATAGAAGGAAGAAAACCTACATTAAAAGGAAACTAACATAACCATCACATCTAAGGCTTCATGCATGCACTTCTTTAGGCATTTGAGCTCTTTTGCAACCCGTGGTTGCAGGAAAGTCAGGCACATAATCTATGTCCTAAATTCATGAAAATATGTTAATCCTGCCAGAAATCTTATCCGCTGAAGGTTTGCCTGCATTGCTCTGTTATCAGTTACATTATGTGCATGCATGCACAAAAGTAAAACTAATGCAACCACCACATTGAAGGGTTTGTATCCTGCAAAATATTACATTTTTTGTTCTTGGGTCTAATTAAAATAATTTACTTGCTAAAAATGCCCTATTTACCACTGGTTTAGTATGCATAGCTTACCAGAGAGAAACAAAAGAAAAAAATGAATAATTCTATGCTATAAAGTGTTACTAAACCCAGGAGCCTGCATTCACAATATCTGGTCTCCCACAGTTCACAGAACATGGAATGCAATTATTTTAGCAAATATAAACTGCTAAATACCTTTACTCAGCAGTATATAGCAGTCTTGTGACTTCTGTCCAGCCAAGTTCTGGCTAAAGATTATAAGAGGAGTTTTCTGACTGTCCTATGAGACTACAGGACCCCTGACCCTCTGCCTGAAAAGTGCTGATTGGCCCTGTGCTGATCACATGTATCCTCCCAAGAAAAAAAATATCTAGCAATACACGCCAAACTGAGCATGTGCGGCCTGATTCAATTGACTATGTTATCAGGAAATTAGGAGTCAGTGGAAAGAGGGGGGAGGATCTGTGCACACAGGATCAAAAACAGCCTTTTTACACAATGCGGAGAATTAACCAATTAGGTTCCACAGTTTAAACATATAGGGGGAAAATTGTGTTATCAGTATTTTGCCGATAAGAGAAAAAGGTGCTGGCAATGGCGTGGAAAAACGCAGGTGATTTTGCGGCAATTTTTTCTGTGATTACACAGGGATTTTGCTGCAAATTTTACTGCGCTTATGGTTTGGTTTCAAAAACATAACAGGGCTGCGATAATGATGCGTTCTTGCTGTGTTTTAAATGCATTTCAACTGGGAGGTGTGTTTTTGGCGCTTTTTTTTTTTACTGACCAAAAATGCAGCAATCAGAATTTTTAACACCACAACGGAAGCGTGACGGACCAGTGTGAAGACCTACATAGAATTTAAAGGGATGCATTTTTCTTGAGCTTTTCTAGTGCTAAAAAGGTGCCAAATCATCCAGGGTTCCCACTGCTGCGAACACAGACATCGCATGTGATTCGCACTGCATTGCTGTGCACATCACGTGAGGTCTGTGCGATGCAAATTCAGCATCTATGGCTGAATGCACGACACATTTGGACTAAAATGGGGCAGGACCCTTTTTTTGCCCCACACTGGAATCGGATCGCATGCCATCCGATTCCTGTACCATTTCATAGTCCACATTGCGATCTGAGAACCGATCTGGCGGTGTCATTAACTTTACATTGAAAACCGCAGCAGTTCGCAGATGTCAGTGTGAATCGTCTGATTCGGGCACGTTTCGGGAACCCGCACAGGATTCGCAGGGTTTCCCGCATCACACCAGTGTGAACCCAGCTTACTGGCTGTCAAATTCATATTCATTTAAATTGATATGAATTAAAAAATCTAATATAATACAATTATATATAAAAGTATAAATGTATTTTTTTTGGTTTTCGGCCAAGCGCATCCATTCGATGCACCTCTAACAAGCATGCTTTACTGCACATACAGCCTGATTTTACTGTTGTGGGTTTAGTAACACTTTAAATGAGGGGTAAATACTGTATTTATGAAGCAGTTAGGTGGGAATCCAATTCTAAAAAGTCCTTTTTTGTAATAAAATCATGTCTTCGATGATAATAATGAATAAGAAAGTTGTATTTACAAATCGAATCCATGACATAAATGTCAAAACAGCATTTTTTTTTAAAGCATATTCTTAGTGCTTCGTGATGCTCTGAAGCTGATAATCATCAACCTGCTACTGAAATTAAAGAGGAAAAAAAAAAAAAAGCACATACCCTCTCTGGCATTCTGGTTTAGCCCAAGGACACTGAAATTGGCTCCCATGTGTAATTTTTGTTAAGTGGTGATTAGTTCACTGTAGATAGGTTAAGCTCAAAGTGAATTATGAGCAGAATGATTAGAGACAAAATAAAAAGGCAATCAAATCTTTTGGGTGACCTTTCAAGCTAAAGCAGTGTCTAGATTTTGCAAAATCATTTTTCTTAGTAAGATAACAGGACAGTGAGATTTGTGGATGTCAACAAATACCAGGCGCCAGATACTTCAGATAGATCCTGTGGAGGGGGCAAAAGAGTAAGTGAGGGCTATTAATGCCCCTTGGGTGATTTTTATCTTCCAGTGAAAGTTCTTCTTTAAAGGGCACTTACCCTTTAAAGTGGACCTGTGCAGAAAAAAGCAACAGGTTCACTTTAATGCAAGACTTCACAGCAGCTTCTACTCCCCTTCCCTTTGCTCCCCTGCCACTTGTCAAAAATGAGAATATACCACATGTAAAGTACACCTAGATAGTTTGCACAGGGCTAAGAACTCTCTATCCATTGGCATGTGATGGTACCTCCAATGTGGCCACCACTGCCACATGGGAGGAAGGGGAGTGTGCCAAATGCCCCTCTATAACTTTTTGGGCATTTCGATTTGCGCCAGAGGGTGACTGTAGCAAGGGACAGCAAAAGAAGGTGCATTTAAGCCACTGCATGACCAGATGTACCGTGAACTTATTGCTATGTCCTGCGTGGGAAGTGTTCTGGTTTTCTTACATGGGATTCATTGATCCCTATTTTGACCCAATTCTAGGTCATTATTATTACACCATGTCAACTATTTGTGCAGCACTTTACAATATAAACTGAGACAATACATCAACAATGCAATAGGGTTAGGAGTGAGTTGCTCCTGGGAGCTTACAATCTAATACAGAGGGGCTGATGGAACAAAAAGGTAATAAATGTGAGGGCTGAACCAATAGAAGAAGTACAAGGATTCTGTTACTAGCTGAAGGCATAATAGGCTTCCCTGAAGAGATGAGTTTTCAGGGATCGCCTAAAAGTTGACAGAATAGGAGATAGCCAGACAGATTGAGGTAGTGAGTTCCTGAGGATCTGGGAGACTCTGGAGAAGTCCTGGAGATGAACATGGGAGGAAGTGACAAGAGAGCTAGAGGTCTTGGGAGGAGCAGAGAGGATGGTTGGGTGTTATTTGGAGACAAAATTGGTGATATGCCTCAGGGCAGAGCTGTAAAAGGCTTTGTATTTTATTGTTAATGTTTTGAATTTTTTTCGTTGGGCAATGGGAAGCTAGTGGAAGGATTGGCAGAGAGGGGTGGTGGACGCTTAACGGTTGGTACGGTGGACAAGTCTGGTAGTAGCATTCATGATAGACTGTAGAGGGGATAGCCTGGGAAGAGGTAGGCCAATGAGGAGAGAGTTACATTGGTCAAGGCGAGCAATAACAAGGGAGTGAGTTGTTTAGTGGTTTCAGCGGTTAAAAAGGGGCCTATTTTGGAGATGTTATGGAGGTGAAGTCTACAAGATTTGAACATTTCATTTGAATGAAAGGACAGGTCAGAGTGCAGGATTACCCCAAGCACCATGGCATGAGTTAGGGGACTGATGGTTGTATTATTGATCTTGAAGAAGTCAAGGGAGTAGAGGGATGCCTTGACAAAGAGTACCCTCCAAACATTGCCAATTGCCATTATCCATTTTTTTGACATGACTTCCTCATGCTGTATTCCAAGCAGTGTCATGGCTGGCTGCACGCTCCTGGGATTACAAAGCGAGAAGAGCGTGCACAGGGTGTCAACATTTAAAATAAAATTTTGTTAGTGTGAGAAATGCTGCAGTGCATACGGATCTTTGGTTGAACCTTTTACGCAGATCTATTGAAAATGGTTTCCCCCAATACCCTCCGCTAAAGTAAACACTCTCTCTGCAAGTCCCCTACAGAAGTATGATAGTTAAAACAAAGCTTCCTTCATAGGGCATTACCTCTAGGTTGCTTTACACATGTATACAAAAACTGGCATAAAGCATTTACATTTTTCTGGTGAAGAGAGTCACCAGTCTCGAAAGTAGTAGGCGGGCCATTAAACATAAAAACACCATAAACCTGTGCAGCACTATGGTGAAGTCTTTATTTATGTGCAAAGGCACTAACAAAACCATTTAAAAGCCGACCGTAGTAACATTAAAGGAACTGTTTTTTTAAAGGCTATGTGCTTAACTGAATGTGGAAACTGAGATGAAGCAGGCCCACCCATTGTTTTATCTAGAGGTTGGGCATTAGTATAGAGCCTAGACTTCCTTTGTTAGAAAAGTTTATGGAAGTGTAATGCAATGCCATACAAAGGCGTTCCTTTTAACAAATGAGTGCACCTGTAATGCAGGGTGTAAGCATGAGAACAGCAAGGACATTAATCAGTGCATAAAACCAATTCATTGAGACGACAGTAAAAGAATAGCACAAAGCAATATATATTGCAGATTTACACACATTACTTTATATATTTGCATTCATTTTTTTTTCTGAACCTGCATTAAAATGTGATCAGTTTCCTACTTAATAAGCAACATCTGACATTTTGCAAGCATTGATCTACTGAGTTTAAGTAATTTATTTAAGTTTACAATATTCCACCCATTTCTGATAATGATGTATAATGACCTAAGGAGTAAAACATTGACCGATCATAGACAGGCAGATCCCTCATAAAATTCCACAAGATTTCAGTGGACTGCAGAGAACCGCCGATCGTAGCTGAGCCTGCAACTTTTTCTACCAATACTCTATAGCAGGGGGTCGCCAAACTTTTCAAACAAAGGGCCAGTTTAAAGGTCCTTAAGACTTTAGGGGGGCCGCACTGTGGCCAGTGAGGGTAGAAAATGTCCCTGGCACAGCATCAGTGAAAATAAACATTGCCTCAGGGTTAATGGTCAGTGGAAGGAATAGTGCCCCGTCGTTGGTATCAGTGGGAGGAATAGTGCCCCGTCGTTGGTATCAGTGGGAGGAATAGTGCCCCGTCGTTGGTATCAGTGGGAGGAATAGTGCCCCGTCGTTGGTATCAGTGGGAGGAATAGTGCCAGTCATTGGTATTACTGGGAGAAATAGTTCCCTATCATTGGTATTACTGGGAGGAATAGTTCCCCACCATTGGTATTACTGGGAGGAATAGTGCCAGTCATTGGTATTAGTGGGAGAAACAGTTCCCCTCATTGGTATTACTGGGAGGAATAGTGCCTGATCATTAGTGTCAGTGGCAGGAGTTATGCCCTGCTATTGGTGTCAGAGGAATGAATAGTGCCTCATATCAGTGGGAGGAATAGTGGCCCAAGGGCCAAATAAAGGCTAGGAAAGGGCCACATCCAGCCCTCGGGCCACAGTTTGGAGCCCCCTGCTCTATAGCATGGGAGCTCAACATGTGGCCCTGCAGATGTTGTGGAACTACAAGTCCCATGAGGCAATGCAAGCCATTGACTGTTACAAGCTTGACTCCTATAGACAGAGGCATGATGGGACTCGTTTCCCAACACCTGGAGGCCCAGAAGTTGAGCACTTATGCTCTATATATTCTAATGCATGCAAGGATTTTTCTTATCTTTCTGGACATAGAGTTGTAAAAAAGGGGAATCTCTGTGTCGACAGTTAAACTGATCCAGTCAATGGCATTCTCTATGTCACAGATATGCAATTAGCGGCTCTCCAGCTGTTGCAAAACTACAATTCCCATCATGCCTCTGCCTCTGGATGTCATGCACATGGCTGTCAGAGCCTTGCTATGCCTCATGGGACTTGTAGTTCTGCAACCGCTGGGAGGTCTGCTAATTGCATATCCCTGTTCTAGGTCAACGCTCAGGAGATTCAAGCTCTTCAAAAGCAAGAAACTTAATGGCAGGTGAACATTGCATCTGGAGCTAATGTGTATCCTAAATCTGGCCATACACAGCTCATTTTTTTTTTCGTTCAGCCAGCCGAAAGGTAAAAACTGAACCGATTTCCCCATCCACACATTTGATGTGGATAGGGAAATCCTTCCCACTGTATCACTGGATTCTGACAGCAGAACTCCCCCACCATCTGAATACACTGATCAGCTCTGCAATTTATTGGCTGCATGCACTGATCGAGTGACAATATGCCAACAGGCCCATTTATGAAAAGTTGATCAATAGATTGACTTCTCATGAATGGGAATGTCCATACATGGATCAAAATTCAGCCTGTCCCTGCGGAAACAGCCGAAATTCAATGTATGGACAGCTTAAAAGAGAAGTTCACCTTTAGTAACATGGTATACCTGTATTCAGGGTGTAACATGTTACCGATCCACCAGCCTCAACAACCCCCTGATCTCCCATTTTGACAGCGAGTGGAGGGATCTTCTCTCCGCTCATTGTCACAGTAAAAAAGTGGGAGTGTGCGGGGCTCACGTAGCGATTACCTGCGTTTTAACACACATAACCTTAGATGCAAAATGTCTGTATACAGGGCCACCCATCCATCTCTAACCACATGTAATTGCTTCTTGTGCTACTACATGTGAGTAGCCACAGCCAATGTTAGCCTGTTATTAATTAGTAGGAGCTGATCGCAAACACTTGGCCGTACTCATCACAGAAAAACACTGATTTGGAGGTGTAGGGCTCTGGACTACCATGTGAATTAGGGTTTACATAGGATTTAATATGTTTGACAACCACATCGACCGAACAGGATACTCTTGAGTCAAATGGGAACATGGCCATTGATGGTAACATCAGGTCTTCCATATTTCCCCATATGCTCACAAATATTGTACTCAGTTTACGCTTAGAAAATCCTCAAAAAAGGTGTCAATTTATGGTTTTGTGGGAACACAATATTGTAACCACTTTGTGAGTATTCAGCTATCGTACGGAATTTCCTTATTCTGAAAGCAATCAGTACCCACAAACTCACTTAAAAGCAGAAGACATGAATACAAAACTTTCATGTTCCTCTACAAAGGATGCCAAAGTAAGCATTTGTCACTGTGTAAACTCCACTTAGAACTTGTGCAATAGGTCCTGGTAATAGTGAATGTGCATGTGGGTTGTACAAACAATAGTGGAATGAGTGAATCAGCCGCTGAAGAATGACCTACTAAACACACAGAAAATGATCACTTTATTAATCACTACAAACTGAATGGATCCTAACTTAAGGTTGGTTTCTAAGGTCCAAGTTTCTCAACTAGAACTGTGAAGTCCCACTAAGGCCTGATTCACACAAATGCATTTTTAGTGCTTTTTGCATTTTGCAGATTTGCACTGCAGTCCATTTACCATGGCTTCCTATGGAACATGTTCTGCAGTGCAAATGTGCAAAATGCAAAAAGCACTAATGATGCATAGGTGTGAATCAAGCCTAACAGTGCAAGCTTTTGCACCTAAAGGTGGTTACACACTATTTTCCAATCAGCGCTGTGCAAACTGTTGGCACTATATAAATCTTGTATAATAATAATCATCATCAGCGCTATCGGCCATCTGCTGAGAGCACTGATCAGGAGTCAGTCGGCTGCTGGTTTTCAAGCATACACGTCTTACAGAAGCCAGGTTCTGTTGGACAGACCGACAAACACAGGCCGAATGTCGGACAGTTTTTTTTTTTTAACCAGCCGTTGTCTTCCGACATTCGGCCCGTGTGTACCCGGCTTAACTGGTAGGGGAATGCTCTGTATTCACATTAGTTTTATGACCTCATCCAAGTCCATGAAAGAATATGGAAGGTAACCTGTGCTGAGAATTATAAGCAGCATACCAAGAAGACACTGCCATTAAGGGCCGGTTCACACATAGGCAATCCGACTTCAGGCGCGACTTTGCTAGGCGATTTGAACGTGACTTCAGTGCGACTTTGGGGCGACTTAAAGCTACCTCCATGGCAGGTGGCTTTGCCTGTGGCCAGAGAAGGGAGGAAGGGGTTGCCTGGGTAACTTGTGGGGAGTACCTTGGTAAATTATTTTCTTTTTCCTGTAAGTCGCTTCAATACAGATGGTGATCCGACTTCCATTGAATTCTATGGGCACAAGTATGATAGAATTTGCCTTGAATTAGAACTGGAAACGTTTTTGAAGTCGGAGCGACTTCAGTAGTGTACATTAAGACAGCTCCTATTAATTTCGATGGGATTTCTTATGTCAAGCGACTTGGGGGCGACACAAATCGGAGCGCAAGTCACCTATGTGTGAGCCGGCCCTGAATGGTTAGCCAATTTAATAAGGGCTATATGTTCATCCGGTCTGACATAAAATATCAACTTCCTTTAAAAAAAAAAAAAAAAAAAAAACGGAGAAGTCCATGATAATTCATTGCAGTGTGCTGTCATCGCAATGATAATACCCTAATCTTATGTAGCCTGTCACTCTCAAACACTGATAAAAATGTCTAAAAATTCACATCCATAGACGCCTATGACCTTCTTGGTGTTCTCACTGGAACTGCCTAGACGGGTGAGAAGTTCAGTGCCATAAATTTAGAAAAAAGTTTTATATATGTCCTAAAACATTTTTTTACCGGGGGGGGGGGGCGGGCGTTGGTGTAACAACATGCTTCATGAAGGTGAGTAGCAGACTAAGTCGCAAAGAAAGAGGGTTTGGGACTTTGAATGAGGTAGGTCTAGCATGGCTAAAAGATGAGTCAAATGTAAAAAGACATGTTTTAGTTGATACATAAAAAACATGACAGAGTAATAATGAGTACATACATGGTAAAACAAGCCCGACCCATGTTTTGTGGTTTCCTACCACATCATCAGGGGCGAGTGCACCAATATATGTCAACTAAGTCTAAACCATGTGAACATGAAAAATGGTGGCTGCTTTAAATGTTCATCCCAGGAGCTGAGGAAGGGGCCCGCAGGAAAGCCGGACACACATCAGGATTGCTTAAAAAACAACATGGTGGGGTAAGATCTGTGCAATATGCTGCTGGAGGTGCTGCCAAGAGGCCCCTCCAGCAGCATACTGCACAGATCTGTAGATCATGTTTCTCTGTAACAGCTTTAGCATTGGAACAGTGGCGGTCCATCCATCAGGGTGCATGGGCGCCGCCCCCTCTCTCCCATCACCCCTCTATGTGATGGATAGATTCATGCCATTATCCATGGCCGCCCATGACCACACCCCCCATTCATGCAGCTGGCCCCTTTGTGGCGCCAGCCGCATGGATTATCGCAGCGGGGGGGGGGTGTCTATGAAGCATCTCACTAAAGCCGTAGACCAATTGGCTTCATTAAAGTGTGGCTTGTGGTGCAAAGCGTGCCGCCACAAGCCCTTACAAAGGCAAATGAAATTTTGCCTAACTGGGAACCGCTCTCAGCCAATCAGGAAGCACCAGTATGTTACCGGTTTCCAAATTGGTCGAGAAGACAGGCGATCCTATTGGACGCCTATCTCGGAGGAGAAGGAGGATGCCGCTGTAGCATGGAGAGCACGGTCTCCGCTTGCAGGCTCTGCACACTGCCAGCCGCCTACTAGATGGGGTAAGTGCAGGACTTTGTCCCGACTTTTGGGGGGGGGGGTGTCTGCAATGTACCCCACCTGTGATACTGGCTGCAATGTACCCCCACCTGTGTAGACTAAGTCCAGTGCGATATCAGACATTGCATGTGATTCGCACCAGCTCCAAGATGCCGATCAGATGCGATGTCTGAGCAGTGCGAGTTCAGACATACAGTTGTTCTCACCCATGCGATTCGATTCATGTGCGAGTTCACAGTTCGCACTGCGATCTGTGAACCAAACTGGGGGTGTCATTAACTTTGTATCGACACCCGCAACTGTTTGCAGAGGGCAGTGTGAACTGCCTGAGGGAAGAATGTGATGCGGGTACCAGCACTGTAATCACGCAGATTCCCACATCGCACTAGTGTGAACCTAGGCTAAGTCGGCTATTTTACTTCCATGAGACTTTAAGGCCTGATTTGCACTTATGCAGGTTGCAGTTTGCATATTCCAGGTGCATTTTGCATTTTTCAATACACATTTTTGATCCATTCAAGTCTATGGAACCAAAAACAAATCCCTGGCCCTTTCCATCAAATGCACAGATGTGAATGTGACCCATAGGAAACCATGTTAAAATGGACTGTAGTGCGTTTCTGAAAAACTGAAAACGCACTAAAAAATGCATAGGTGTGAACCAGGCCTTAAAGTAAAGTAATCTCTGTGCAACTGATGGGGAAAGCAAGTCAGTGTAAAGGTGAACTGTGCTACATCTGAGGCCTGATGTCTGGCATGTTATCCAAAGGAGGTGCAGGAACACATATACTAGTTTGAGCTTATCAATAATACATTACATACTGAGACATACTTCTCTATCCCATCAACAGCAGACAGCATGGATTTATAACAAAAAAATACAGCACATCCATCGAACTTTTGAATCAACATCAGCTAGCTAGTCACAAGTTTCTAATATCTCAGAACAAAACTTTCAGCTACAAAAAAAACTGAATTATGGTTGATCTACTTTGAATGACTGCAACGTGTGACAGCATGAAATGAAATTACTAATTTCATAACTGCCAAAAATATATCAAATTAAAGCCTTGTTTGTCTGTCACAAAGAAGCTAAAGATTTTCTATTTTATTTGTATTTAATTTGGCTTCAGAGATTAAATGAAAGCTATAATGATTTTTAGTAATATGTTTATAAACTAACATTTTAGATCTTAATTTTTTTTCTTTACTAGAATGTACCTTTTTTTTTTTTTTAATTAAACACATTAAATGTATTTGTAGAATACATCTATGACAGCTTCCACAAGATAATAGATAAGATAGAAAAATAGATCAAAAGGTATGTGTATGTATGTATGTATGTATGTATGTATGTATGTATGTATGTATGTATGTATGTATATATATATATATATATATATATATATACACACATACACATACATACACACACACACACACACACACACACACACACACACACACACATATATATATATACACACACACACACACACACATATATATATATATTTCCCTCATGGGCATTTATAATAAAATATTAATAGTATATGAAATTTTATATTTAACATATTTTGAAGTGCTGGACATCCTAGTACCTCATATAATAAAAAGGTTGGGCCAAACATGGACCTAATTTCTACCATTACCATGTAAGGCCGGTTTTGCACGGTCGTCTCCATTAGCGGGCTCCTTTTTGCTCAGTGGGGATCGATCCGCTGAGCCGGCGGATGATAGATCCGTCTCTGCTCACTGTGCGGAGACAGATCTGTCAGAGCCCCGCTCTCCTCTATGGGAAATCAGATAACAACAGACTGTCTGTCCATTGTCATCCAATCCGATGACAGATGGAAAAATAGGGTTTTCCTCCGTCAGACTTTACGGGAAAGGAGCGGTTCAGAGCAGCGGACATGGCTCCGCTGACATCCGTCACTCCATAGGGCTGCATGGAGTGTCAGTTCAAGTCTGCCTGAAAAACCAGACAGGCGGAGCTGAATGGAACGTCCGTGTAAAAGAGGCCGAAAGCTTAGGTCACCTAAGAGAGTGTTTCTCAACTCCAGTCCTCAAGGCACCCCAACGGGTCATGTTTTCAGGATTTCCCTCAGATGAGACGGCTGTGGTAATTACTAAGGCAGTTAAAATGATCAAATCACCTGTGCAAAATAATGGAAAGCCTAAAAACATGACCTGCAGAGGCGCCTTGAGGACTGGAGCTGAGAAACACTGACCTAAGATACGGGAGGTAATTAGAATTATTAAAAACTAAGCATGTG
>BLSH010065565.1:828169-854698 GCA_018402905.1 Glandirana rugosa
CAGTTACTGGAATTTTCTCGACCCTGGTGGCAAAGGTTCCAATGACAACCATTATGTGATTCTGCAGTACCAAACTTTAGTACGTACCGTACCTTCCGAGGGGACGAATTTGGCCCAAAATCTCGCAATACATGGCCCCGGTCATCCTCTCCTTAATACAGTGCAGTCGCCCTGTCCCATGTGCAGAAAAACACCCCCAAAGCACGATGCTACCACCCCCATGCTTCACAGTAGGGATGGTGTTCTTGGGATGGTACTCATCATTCTTCTTCCTCCAAACACGTTTAGTGGAATTATGACCCAAAAGTTCTATTTTTGTCTCATCTGACCACATGACTTTCTCCCATGACTCCTCTGGAACATCCAAATGGTCATTGGCAAACTTAAGACGTGCCTGGACATGTGCTGGTTTAAGCAGGGGAGCCTTCCATGCCATGCATGATTTCAAACCATGACGTCTTAGTGTATTACCAACAGTAACCTTGGAAACGGTGGTCCCAGCTCTTTTAAGGTCATTGACCAGCTCCTCCCGTGTAGTTCTGGGCTGATTTCACACCTTCCTTAGGATCATTGAGACCCCACGAGGTGAGATCTTGCATGGAGCCCCAGTCCGAGGGAGATTGACAGTCATGTTTAGCTTCTTCCATTTTCTAATGATTGCTCCAACAGTGGACCTTTTTTCACCAAGCTGCTTGGCAATTTCCCCGTAGCCCTTTCCAGCCTTGTGGAGGTGTACAATTTTGTCTCTAGTGTCTTTGAACAGCTCTTTGGTCTTGGCCATGTTAGTAGTTGGATTCTTACTGATTGTATGGGGTGGACAGGTGTCTTTATGCAGCTAATGACCTCAAACAGGTGCATCTAATTTAGGTTAACAAATGTAGTGGAGGTGGACATTTTAAAGGCAGACTAACAGGTCTTTGAGGGTCGGAATTCTAGCTGATAGATGGGTGTTCAAATACTTATTTGCAGCTGTATCATGCAAATAGTTGAAAAATCATATATTGTGATTTCTGGATTTTTTTTTTTAGATTATGTCTCTCACAGTGGACATGCACCTACGATGACAATTTCAGACCCCTCCATGATTTCTAAGTGGGAGAACTTGCAAAATAGCAGGATGTTCAAATACTTATTTTCCTCACTGTATATACGGCGGCAGGTCGGCTCTCCTGAGCGAACCGCCGTACCCGTACGGTGGTCCCTGCATGTGAAACTGTGGGGGCCCACAGGTCCAGTGGACTTGATGTTCATCGGCAATCGTGGTACACAGAGGCAGAACGGGGATCTGCCTATGTAAACAAGATTGGATCCTCGCTCTGACAGGGGACACCATGGAGATCTGCTGTTTCCAGTGATTGGGAACAGCAATCTCTGTGGGGTTCCAGTCAGCCCAGCCCTCACACAGTTAGAACACACCCAGGGAATCCCTTGATCGCCCCTAGTGTTAACCCCTTCCTTGCCAGTGTCATTTATACATTGATCACTGCCTTTTTTTTTTTAGCACTGATCAATGTAATAATGTCGCTGGTCCCCAAAAAGTGTCACTTAGGGTCAGATTTGTCTGCCGCAATGTCACAGTCCCACTAAAAATCGCAGATCGCCGACATTACCAGTAAAAACATATACAAAAGGGAGCTGAGGTACTGAAACTGTCCTATAAAAATTTTCACCTATGTAGTCGGAGGCTTAAGAACTCTCCCCTCTCTTTGTCACCCAACGCACCCTTGTGGTTCAATGATGATGATTTGGTTGAGCTTGTCCATTTACCTGATGTGCATCGGTGGGCCCGTGTTGGCCTGAAATATGCACAGCAACTATTTTCTGATGGAACGTTTAAATCATTTGCAGCTTTCAGGGCTGAACTTGGCATCCCTAACACTTATTTTTTTGCATATCTTCAGCTTCGGAATGCGGTGACTGCCCAATTTAGGCTGCGGGATGTCAGACTTCAGCCCTCGGTGCTGAAAGCTTTATTGTATGATGTGGACCACTCTAAACTGAACTCCAGGGATTACTCATTGCTGTTATCCTTATCTACTCCCATACTAATCAAGCTTAAAGCACAATAGCAAAGTGATATACCAGAACTGCAAGATGATATCTGGGAGGAGGTCTTGGGAGATCAAGTAACGACTGTTATAGCTGCAGGTGATAAGGTAATACAAATGAACTATTTACATAGAATATACTACACTCCGGCCCATCTGTGTAAAATGGGGAGATTGGATTCTCCTGATTGCAATAGATGCCACAATGCACATGGAGTAGGGTTGCCACATCATCCCTTTAATCCAGGACACACATGAATTACACAGGTTCTGTGGCTGATTAAGGTGGTAATTAAACTTACTTGGTGCCTTATCTGCATTAAATTAGCCTCAGAACAACCTGTGTAATTCATATGTGTGTGGATTAAAGGGATGATGTGGCAACCCTAACATGGAGACTTCTTCCATATGACCTGGGAATGCCTAAAAATATGTCAATTTTGGTCTGAGGTCACCTCCTATATGCAGGATAAACTCGCTCTACCCATCATATGTAACCTGGCCAGGTGCCTCCTTGGTGCTGTGAAGAAGAGGAGCTTGGAGCTGCCAGGAAGGCTTTGGTTAGGCTTCTTTTCGTTTATGCCAAAAAAGCAATTGCCCTCGGGTTGGAAAAAAACAGAACCTCCCTCTTTACAACTTTGGATAGACTTGGTCAACCAAGCATTGCCTATGTATAAATTGACTTATGTGGCTAGAGGATGCACAAAGAAATTCAATAAAATCTGGTCAGAATTGACCTCTAAGGTCTCAGGTGAAATTGATGTATAATGACACTCTGACTTATACCCCTATGTCTGTACAAATGTATGTAGGTGCCCCCTGCATCTTGTACTACTTAATGTCACATGGTTTTTCTAAATCTAATTTTTGAATGGAGAGCTGTCACGTTAATGAACTGATAAGTACTTTGGATTGAAGACATAGAGGAGTCTTACTCACATGCTGTTTTTTTTTAAATGTCTTTTTATTAAATTTTCAAGTTATTACAATACAACTACTTTGAATTAGCCAATATCTGGTTCAAGAAAAGACATTGTGATAAAATAAAAAGAAATAAACTACATGTTAACATGTTACTTGCTTGTCAATTCCCACCCACCCCAATTGGGTATCTCACATGCTGTTTTTGACCACCCGTAATAGGTTGTAGTGTCAACACTAGATCTTATAGGGTGGCGGTGGTTGCATTACACTTGCCCACGGTGCTAGTTATATGAAGACATCCAATAGAGTTATCTAGAGTAGATAGAGTTATCTATGCTTCATCAATTACTATGCTTCATTATTTTATATGAACTCTGATATGGACTTTTGATTAATATTTCACCTGTGTATATGCTTACCAATTTCACACTTTGAGTCACTCATTTTTTCACTTTGTTGATATAGCGCAACACTATTTTTTAAATTGTACCGTTTTAGTGTGTATATCTCACATTGAGTGTTGCTTTTTAGGGAGATTTTTTCTCCTTTATTTTCTTTTTTATCATTTTGTATTTTTCACTAGAGCAGTGTATTCTTTGTTCCTTGCACTGAACTGATCTACTTACCAGCTGTTATGTTTGTTTATTCAGAGATTCTTATCGGGTATGCTGCAATGGCTATGCCTGTAACCTGTACAATATATATGCTGTAGTTGTAAATTGCATGACAGATACCCTTTTTTATGGAATGTTGTCACTGTTTGTGTGAAAATTACTAAAATACCTTTAAAAAAAAAAAGTCCATAAATCTATTCCATAGTTGGTAGATGCTATAACTTTTGCGGAAACCAATCAATATACGGTTATTGCGTTTTTTTTTTTTTTAACCAAAAATATGTAGAAGAAAATATATTGGCCTAAACTGATGAATACATTTGTTTATTATATATTTTTTTGGATATGTATTATAGCAGAAAGTAAAAAATATTGTTTTTTTTTTCAAAATGATTGTTTATAGGGCAAAAAATAAAAACCGCAGAGGTGATCAAATACCACCAAAAGAAAGCTCTATTTGTGGGAAAAAAAGGACATCAATTTTGTTTGACCACGCAATTGTCAGTTAAAGCGACGCAGTGCCGCATCGCAAAAAATGGCCTGGTCATTAAGGGAGTAAATCCTTCCGGGGCTGAAGTGGTAAAACCAATAATTTCCAGTAAAAAAATACATTTTAGTTTTGGTTGTATACCACAGAGAAATAGTGTACTGTGTATAATATTATCAGCCAAACCCTAATAGACAAGAGTTATGCAACTGTGCTATCACCCAGTAACTGGCTACTTTACTTTTTGTCTGAAACATGTTATTAAGTTCCTATACACACCCTGCAATGAATATTTACTGCTAAATATTATACCAGTTGAAGGTCAAACATCATCTATGTGTTGATAAATAGTTACAACATGTAATCTATTGAGGGCAGTTAAATTACACATTAATCAGCCAAATTCCATACACCAATATATATATATATATATATATATATATATATATATATATATATATATATAAAATTAAACGTCGGGACACGCTTCTCCTTATGCAATTTCCTTTACTCCAGGGTGGAGCCACACAGGTGCATCACAGTTTTTTTGGAAGAAGCAAACCTAAAATAATTAACCATACATAATTATTTTACTTTTGCTTCTTCCAAAAAAACTTTTTGTATAGATCTGCAGAGTTTTGAAAACAGAGGTACATAGGGGTTAAATTGGGATGAGCAACTGATTGATGTGATGCACCTGTGTGGCTCCACCCTGGAGTGTGGGATTTAAGGGGAATATGGGATAATGGGATTTGCACACAGCTTGATGAAGGACAGACAGGTCATGTCTGAAACTGTACAGTCGCATGTAAATTGCTTGTAATTGAAGATATCCAGTAAAGGAAATTGCATAAGGAGTAGCGTGTCCCGACATTTAATTTTATACATAACGGTGGTGAAAACCGGAGTCCACCGTGACACATCTCCTGGAAGTGTCTGAATGTCCAAGATATATATACAGTATCTCACAAAAGTGAGTACACCCCTAAAATGTTTGTAAATATTTTATTCTATCTTTTCATGTGACAACACTGAAGAAATGACACTTTGCTACAATGTAAAGTAATGAGTGTACGGCTTGTATAACAGTGTAAATTTGCTGTCCCCTCAAAATAAATCAACACACAGCCATTAAAGTGGTTGTTAAGCCACTTGTATAAAATGCTCCCATTCCCTCTGTATTAGCACAATAAGTTCCCCTGTGTCTGTGTTATAACATATATATAGTTATCTGTATAGATAATACACAGGCTTCCAAGGATCAGTCGTCATTTTCTCTCTCCTCTGCTTAGCAAAGAATTCCTGAGGGTGGGGCCAGCACTGTTGCTGACCTTAGCTGAAGAGGAGAGGAGAGAGAGGCTTGAGTAGGAAGCCAGAGTGTTATCTATATAGATAAGAATATTTATGATATAACATGGACACAGGCAAACTTCTTGTTCTAATACACAGGGGATAGGAGCTTTAAGCCCTCATACACACGTGTGTTTTTTAATGCCACATTTTTGGCCATTTTTTTTACAGCTCTCCATGTTATTCAATGGCCCTCTAAAAACGCCAACGTTTTTGAGCAGTAGAGGGTGTCGGCGTTAGTGACCTGTAACTAGAACGCGGGACCAGTGCGTTCTGAGGCTGCATTGTTATGGCGTTTTTGACGCTGAGCCAGCAAAACTCTCAATAATAACGTGACTTAACGTTGTATACACAGAGTTAAGCCTCATCAGGCGTTCTATTCAAAATCAATGGTTCCCTATGGGAGCCCATTGATTTGAATGGAAGTTGCACCAGAAGTGGGATCATGCGCGACTTGTGTGCTAGGGATCTTGAAGGGAAACCCCCACAAAAAAATTGCATGGGGTTCCCCCCCAAGAGCATACCAGGCTCTTCGATCTGGCATGGATTTTAAGAGGAACCCCCACGCCGAAAAAACGGCGTAGGGTCCCTCCAAAATCCATACCAGACCCTTATCTGAGCACGCAGCCTGGCAGGCCAGGAAAGGGGGTGGGGACGAGCGAGTGCCCCCCCTCCTGGACCATGCCAGGCCGCATGCCCTCAACATGGGGAGTATGGGTGCTTTGGGGCTGGGGAGGTTCTGCTCCCCCCACCCCAAATCACCTTGCCCCCATGTTGATGGGGACAAGAGCCTCTTCCCGACAACCCTGGCCGGTGGTTGTCGGGGTATGCGGGCGGGAGCTTATCAAAATTTGGAAGCCCCCTTTAATAAAGGGGCCCCCAGATGCCGACCCCCACCCTATGTAAATGAGTATGGGGTACATCGTACCCCTATCCATTTACCTGGAAAAAAAGTGTACAAAAAACACACTACACAGATTTTTGAAATATTTTATTAAATCAGCTCTGACGTCTTCTCCTCTGTCCGGAGTCTTGTTTCTTTGGCTCTTTTGCGGGGTCTTCTACGGGGTTCCTGTCTTCTGCTGCTGTCTCCTCGGCTAGCTTCTCTAGCTTCTCCTTCTTGTTCTTGTTCTTCTTCTCCTTCTCCTTTCTCTTTTCTGGAGATGTTGACTCGTCGCTCTCTGCCACTCGAATGCTGGGTCCGTGCTGCACTATTGCCTTATATTGGCATGGGGCGGGGCCACACGCTGATGTCATCCTGAGCCCCGCCCTTATGACGTCACATCCTGGGGCAGAGCTGTGATGTGATTGCCCGATTGAAAGAATAAAGTTACGTTAAAACCAAGCACACCATTGTTTTTCTTGTGAAATTCCCAATAACTTTGATGTGTCACATGACCCTCTTCCTATTGATAAAACAAAAGTTGGATTCAAAATGGCCGACTTCAAAATGGCCGCCATGGTCACCACCCATCTTGAAAAGTTTCCCCCCTCACATATACTAATGTGCCACAAACAGGAAGTTAATATCACCAACCATTCCCATTTTATTAAGGTGTATCCATATAAATGGCCCACCCTGTATAATGGATCTTCATTTTTCTTGACATTGAGGTTCTGTATTTCTTCTAAGACAGTTTTCTTGAAAACTTCTATATGTTTGTTATATTTTGTAATGGGATTGAAAGTAGATTTATTTCTCAGGTGGCTGTGTATAATTTTTTTCTTTTTGGGGTGTGTTATCGCTGGATCTGATATGGTTATTAAGTACGTATTTTTTAATATTTAATTTACGTATATATTTTTGTATTCCTATGTACGTTTGGAATTTGTTCATATTTTTTATGGGTGCGTATTTTAAACCTTTGTCCAGTGATTTTAGTTCCTCTTGGGTCAGTTCTTTGCCGCTTAAGTTAAATACTCCTTCTCCAATTATTTATTTTTCTTTTGCTGTCTCTTCCCTCCTCTACATCCCCTTTTCTTTCTGGACTCCTTCTTGTCGCTGTACTTCTTTGTTCCTCTCTTCTTCTTGGGATATGATTTTCTATACATTTCCCTAAAAAAGATGAATCATGGGGATGTCGTTCATGCTGGTGGTCATAGGGGTATCTTTCTCTTGAGTGCTCCTCATAATAATTTATATCTACTGGGTAGTACCTTTGATCATAATTTTGTTGTTCGTCAGTCCTTCTTCTGCCTCTGTGGTCATCTCTCAGAGGAGCATAATAGTTGTATGTGGGTATCGGGCTCCTGTTAGGGGGTCTGTATATCCCTTGCTGTTGTGGTTTAGGGTAGCTATGTTGGTATGGTTTATCTCTTCTGTCCTTGGGTCCATTGTCATAATTATGCCAACTGTTGTAGAGTTTTCTGTTTTTCCAGTAGGGTTTACCCCATGTCCTATGGGGTGTGTGTTCCCAATATTCAGACCTTCTTTCGTTTTTCCTGGGTCTGTTATACTCAGGTCTTTCTTCATTTCTAGGTCTTCTCGGGGGTTTCCACATATCTTCTCTTATCGATCAAATCTTTAGGTGTATTGGGTCGATTTGGTCCTCATAGGTTTGCTATCTGCATTCCCTGCCTTGGTGTTTCAAATTCGTTGTATCTCACTGTCTTTTCTGGCGTGGATTGATTTGAGTTGGGTTCCAAGTTCAATTGGCTTTGCCATTTGAACACTTGATCCATTTTGTAATCATTAATATCTCTTGTGTATTTTTTGGTCTTCCTTGTTTTCACCTCTCGGTCTTTATTTGTGAGGTCTCTGTTGAGTTGTGTGGTAAATGCCACGTATTCTGCTGTGTCCTTATATACGTTTAACTGTTCTTTGAGTTCTCCTATTGTAGTTTCTACTTTTCTTAATTTTGTTTGTTCCCTTTTCAGAAGCATTTTTATGAGTTCTACGCCTTTATCGTTAAAAAATCTATACCATTCTTCTATTGACTCCTGATCCGTGAGTCCATCTTAATCTTCATGGTACTATGTTTTCTCTGATGTACCTCTCAAAGGTATTGATGTCCCACCAGAGACTGACTTTTTTCTCCATATTATGTCCTAATTTCCTCATAAGACTCTCTATGTTTCCATTGTTTTGGGGTTATCTGCAATAAAAACGTCATCTAAATTGATGGTTCTTTGTTCTAAAAATGAAAAAAACATCCATGGTGTGCTGCAACAGTGGGTAGGATATTGTGTATAAGAATTGTATAGGTGTGTGTACTCCTGTGCTACCACTGCATCTACCTCTTTAAAAATTATGCACAACTCTGACAGCTGCTTACACTTAGTGTTTATCCATAGGCACTATTGATATGAATATATAATGGGTAGTAAAGCGCTATCAGTATTTGGCTGGACGCAGATCCCCAATTCTCAATACTGCTGGTTGCAGATAAACATGTGTGTGTGTTGAATAACAGTGTGTAACATCAGGTGCAAACAAACTGCTGTGCAAAATGATAAGTAATTGACATTGAGCTATATAAGTGCACATGAATAATCACATAAAAATCACATACAAAAATGTAACCACGTGCGCCCACGCATTGGCCTGCCAATGGCCCCGGATGGTTCCTTACTTTTTCTCGTTACCATTCGTGACGTGACCTACCGCCTATGACAACACATCTGGATCCATGATTTGTGAGGGAACCCTCCACAGCATCTTGCGGACTATTAGTCCACCCAAGGATTTCCCCTCTGTAAAAAAGAGGAGCAGAGAAATGCACTCTTTTAATTTAGAGAAACACAAAACAAACTGAACACCGCTCAACTTCTCCATTCCTTGCTTTAGTGCTTTAGGGCTGGGACAATAGTAGGATAAAAAGCTGAACACACACGACACCTAGAGTCCAGGAACAAAAGAACTCATTAACTACAAACTCATGTTACCAAGCATAATGTAATTAAAAAGACTGTGGGCAGCTTAATAAAACCGAGCAGGGATCAGCCAGGGTGAGACCGTGCAAGACAGATTCACAAGGCTCCTAACTTTGAAAAGACACTATGCGCATAACACCCATCCAAAGAAAGACTGGAAATCGATAACAGATATGAGCAACAATGAATCAAAATTTACAGAGGAAACTCAAAGTAATGACCATATCCTAAATATTCTAGAGGACTTATGGTCAGAAGCACATACAGAAGGATATATGGAAAACCCTGCAGAATATGTCCCAGAAGAATATATCCCTTTTTTGGACCCTGATGTCATACATACCAAGTTTAAACCAGTTTCCACCTTTTTTGAACACAATCCAAGGTCCATATATTGAAACCTATTACCAAGTGGTCTACAAGGATTTCCTACCCCTTTGTGATACTCCCAATGCACAAAATCACCCCAATCTTTCAAAAGCCGAACGCCAGGCCCTGAAAGATCTTGTAACTAATAAGGAAGTCATGATCAAACAGGCTGACAAAGGAGGAAGCATAGTCATACATAACAGAGCAGATTATTTAAAAGAAGCACAACGCTTATTATCAGACAAAGAGACCTATATGAAATTACCTTCGGACCCTCTTTCAAGGTACCAGGAAGAGTTAAAGGGCCTAATTGACAAGGCATACAAATATGAAGTGCTGAATAAGAAAGAGAGGCAATTCTTAACCTGCCCCAAATGCAGTACACCCTATTTCTACCACCTTCCCAAGGTGCACAAGTCCTTGGTGAATCCTCCCAGAAGACCTATAGTGGCAAGCACCAATAGCTTCACTAGCGGGCTCTCAATTTATATTGGTTTCTTTTTACAACCCCTAGTGTGCCAACTCCCGTCCTACATCAAGGATTCGAGTACAGTAATTGATGTCCTCCAACACTACCAGTGGGAGGAAGGGTACATGTGGGCATCCCTCGATGTCACGTCATTATATACATCAATACCCCATGAAGTAGGCCTCAAAGCTACACAATATATTTTGACCAAAGATGGTAATATGAACTCAAGGCAGTCTGAGTTTCTGGTCAAGTGCATTGAGTTTTGCTTAATGCACAATTATTTTACATTTCTTGATAATTTTTGCCTGCAAACCAGAGGCACTGCCATGGGGGCAAATTTCGCCCCCGTGTACGCCAACCTCACCATGGGCTACTGGGAAGAGCGGAACATCTGGACCAACAACCCTTTCGCTGAGCACATTATATTTTACGGCAGGTACATTAATGATATTGTGCTCATTTGGTATGGTGATCCAGAGGTGTTTTCGTCCTTTGTGGCCCATTGTAATAACAACACTGAGGCTAATAATAACCCTGAGCCTGTCTTTTACGCACATACTCGACCCAAATGAACTGGTCTTCTTGGATTTGGTACTAACCCATGACCAAGGAAAGATCATTATGAAGAACCATGTAAAACCTACTAGCGGGAATTCTTACCTTCATTATAACAGCTGACACCACCCCAAATGGAAGAAGAATATCCCTAACGGGCAATTTAACAGACTTAGAAGAAACTTTTTCAAGCTAAATGATTATATGATACAAGGGGAAGTCATGAAAAAGCAGTTTATAGAGAAGGGGTACCCCCCTGAATTTATTAAAGAGGCCTTTCTGGCACAGATGGACCCTTCGATTAAACAAAGAGCTGGAATGGACGAGAAAGAAACTAGAGAGAACACTAAGATTTGTAACCACTTTTAATAATAAATATTAATCTGTCTCAAATATAATCAAGAAACATTATAACATTCTTCTGCTGGATCAACGGCTCGCCCCGGTACTCCCGGAGGCCCCACAGATTACTTTCAAAAAAGCCCGTACAATAAAGAACATTGTGGCTCCCAGTAAGATACAAGCCGCAAACAAGAGTAGGCCCCTAGACATTAGGTCCTACTTTGATAACAGGACAGGAATTTATCAATGCAAGAAGCGAGGGGGCTTGACTCGTCAATTTATCACACATGGGAACACAAAAATCACCACCACAAAAGGCAGTTTTCCATATTAAGCAATTTATTACATGCTCCACTGAGTTCGTCATATATGTCCTAAAGTGCCCATGTAATTTATTATATGTGGGCCGTACCATATGTGCCCTGAGGGCCAGAGTTGGCGGCCACCAAAGATTTATTAAGAAAGGGAACGAGGAGCATAGTGTACCACGGCATTTCCCTCATGCCCATAATGATGATATTAGATGCTTAGAGGTACTGGCCATTGAAACCATCCCAAAGGGGACACTCACTGATAATGAAAGGTTGGCTCTCCTTTGCAGGAGAGAAACCTTTTGGATCTTCATGCTTGAATCCCTTACACCAAACGGTAGGAATTGGAAACAAACTGTCTCATTTAAGTACAGCTAGCCTACACTGAAGTATTTAAATACATATATATATATATATTTTTTTAATATGCGTTTTAATGTGGTTTTTTTTTCTCTTATATGCGGGGAGTAAGGGGTCAATCATTTCCTGGATTGCCCCATAGTCCCACTCATTTCACGCCACTTCCTCCCTTCCCTGTCCCACCCCCTCCCTCCTTTAAGAGGTATAAAATCAATCCACAATCTATGGAGCTTTAGACTTTGAAAAAGCACAGGAGCACAAAACGCGTCAGTCCTCAGCTCTCCCTTCCCTCAGCAGTGTCCACTGGAGCCCTTCTGTAACCCTCTTGGAGACCCCTGCACTTTGCCCCTTGCAGTTGGTTCAGCCAACTGACAGGAGATTCAGGAGATCCAGTCTGCTCCAGCCTCCAGCTTTCAGCCCTACCTATGGTCAGCTGATCCACTCCACATGACCAACCTTGGAGCCTGAAGCAT
Source organism: Glandirana rugosa (assembly GCA_018402905.1). Lineage (NCBI taxonomy): Eukaryota > Metazoa > Chordata > Amphibia > Anura > Ranidae > Glandirana > Glandirana rugosa. Next base: position 840,348 of record BLSH010065565.1, read on the forward strand.
TACAGGAACACAGTGCGGCTGATGCTCTCTTCCACCAGCCTGTATGGATCCCCGGTCTCTGGCAGGCGACCGCGGGAACAGAGACGGCGGCTGGTCTGCCCCCCCACTCTCTCTTTCCCTCCCGCTCCCAGCCAGCATCCCAGTGGAACCATAACAAGGTTATTAAAATGTTTTACAGTCTGCATTTAGAAGCGCCTCTGTCCTTGTTTGTGTCCCAGTGGAACCAGGCACACATCCCGCACTGCAACGGTAATCACTACCAACAGCGGTTTCCCTCTTTACCCCCCTGCTCACCCAGGCAATGATCAGCCTGTCCACACATCACCACTGTGAGCCGGGTGTACAACACGGCTGGGAATCCAGCAAGTCTGTGGCTCTTTCTTTCCCCAGAGGACTCCTGTGGTTTCACATGAGGTTGTGAGTTTACTAGTTCAATTATTTCATTAACACCAAGCACACTGTGATCTACTTTTCAGCCCTGAGATTGAGTAGCATGTTTTTAAACAGCAAATAAATGTTATTTACTTTATCTCTTTGTTCTCTCCAGGGTAAGACTGTGGTGAGTGGGGGCATTGCAGTGTGACAAGCAGCAAGACAGGCAGAAACCAAAAGTGCAGAGCCAGCTGAGACAGGACCACCCCATAGAAAAGAAGGAACTCCTCCAATCAGGGATTAGCCTCCTTCCCGACTCCATAGCCACCAAGGAAGCCCACGGCCACCCACTCCGTCCCCACCCGTCCTCGCCTGCCACGTAACCCACTGTACAGCGAGCTACCTGATGTCCCATCGCCATGACAGAAGGAGGGGGAGGAGACACCCACAGAGCAACAAACAGTAACAGGTAGAAGCTGCCAGCCAAATTTAAAGTACTTTACACTGTATAATAAGATGGGGCCCATAGAAGGTAGGATTTCAAGCCCCAATGCAGTAGTTTATACTGTCAAACATAATGTCCTGCACCAAGGGAACCCACCATCTCAGGGAGATTTACAGCCCAAACAGGGGGGTCTTCTGACCCAGGAGAGGCTGAACCTGGGTAGGATCAGGAATGGAGGAGGAAAAATTAGGAAGACGTTTTTTGGAGCGAGGATGAAAAAAGAACACTGGTGGGGGGGTGGTCATTCTTTATAGGCTAGGAAGGGGTTGTCCTGGAGGGGTCAGAGTGGGCGGAGCTGATCCATGACCCATTTGCATGGATCATGTTCAGCAATACCCACTGAATGCAACAGGCTCTGCATGAAACATGTAGTGTCGCTCTAGGCTGAGACCCTGATCTCCCCGCCAATTGCAGTGAAGGGAGTTGGCGTCAGTGCACCATTCAGAGGTGTAAGATCAGTATCAAAAAGAAAAAAGGGTGCCGCTCAACAACCCAGTGTATTGATATGTAGATGAATGTGGTCTCAGCTAGCATTGCTCCAGCCACGTCCCCCTAACATTTTTCTCCCCGCTCACCGGGGCTTGGTCACAGATAATGATAATTGATAATGCTCTTACACCTCTGAATGTAACATGCTGTTTAATAGTCGCTGTTGCTGTGATGCACATGCGCAGCCCTGAACAGCTGCATGTCAGTGTTCAGATGTGCAACTGGGGGTAGTAAAATGACAGCCCAGCTTCCTTGTTGACACATATAAAGCTGGAATGTGGAAAAGACTAAAATTAGATGCAAAAAAAATCACTGGTTGTGTTAAGGTGACTAAGCAGTAGTGATGGGCTCAGGCGTGTTCAGATCGTAGTCCCAACCCACCTGAGCAATCCTGCCAGGAAGCCCTCACTGCAGCTGTGGGCTGGGAAATGCCTCCATGCCTATGATTGGCAGTGTGCAGTGAGGGCTTCCTGGCGGGATTGCTTAGGTGGGTTGGGACTACTATCCAAACACGCCTGTGCCCATCCCTACTAAGCAGCAACATTGACCAACAACAGGTGTAATCCCTAAATTGAATCAGATGAATGTTTCCTACGCCAGGAAATACAAATACACAGATATATTTTAAAGGCAAAGTTAACCTATTTTTTCTAAAATATGGCTTCCCCATATACCAGTATACCATTAAAGTGGTTCTAAAGCATAATTATGTTTTAGCTTAATGAATTCCCAGCATTAGGGTAAAAAATGTTTAGGTATAAGTATTGCCCCCTTCAACCCCCCCCCCCCACCATACTTACCTGAGTCCTCACTCAATCCAGTTCTGTGCCCAACTGTAGCAGCTCTGTCCTCTCTTCTTGCTCTCACAGGCTGCTGAGGCAGCGGGAGCCATTGCCTGGAAAGGTAAAATACGCCCTATTCTGTGATGCAGTAAGGCAGTGCACGATGCGATAAGAAGCTTAAAGGATGGTCACATGGTGCTACAGGAAATCAAGGCACAGAATGCATTTTTGAAATTCTGAGCAGAGAGGTGCATATAAACTCATTGGGATGGCTTGGGCAGAAAAGACATTAGAAAAGGCTTCTATTTTTTATAAAAATGTAAATAAACAAATTCAAGTTACAATCATGATTTATCCCTCAACATGCCAAGGTAAATTGCTGAAAGAACCAGTAAACCTAAATTCTAAAGCAATAATAGGATCTCCCCTTCTAGGCATAGAGACCTAATATTCCACAATGCCACAAATCAGTATCCCTATGTCCAAGACAGTATTACTGCTCCGGGGTAGGAATATTACTGATTTGTAGAATTTAGCTAGACAAAAAGCTGCTGTATGCTTATCCCTTTTAATGAGCAATATATACCATTCTCAATCTGAGGGGAATTTATCAAAGTTAGAGCAGATAGAATCTGGGGCAGCTTTGCAACCAAATCAGCTTTTATTTTTCATTTTCAAAGCTTAAAGCGGAGTTCCACCCAAAAGTGGAACTTCCGCTTTAAGTCCTCTTCCCCAGCTCCTGATGTTGAAACTGAGCTTTTGGGGAGGAGGGGGGTGGGGATACCCGATTTTTTCTGGTACTTCTGCTCCGGTCGCCTTAGGCGATTAGAAGTGGATGGTCTCCTTCCCCCTCCCTCCCAAAGTCTTCTGGGACACAGGACAGGTCCTAGAAGACTTTGGGACCAATCACAAAGCGCAGCGCAGGTCACGCATGAGCAGTGTGCGCCCGGCCGTGAAGCCACGGCCAGGTGCCCACAGTAGCAATGCCGGCGCCGCGGAGGGGAGGGGGAGAGGAGCGGGGCTCCATGTGGCCCCATCGCTGGACCGGGAGACAGGTGAGTGACTGTTTATTAAAAGTCAGCAGCTACACATTATGTAGCTCCTAACTTTTAATAAACATTCGGAAAGGGTTGAAATCCGCTTTAAAGCTGAACTCTGGCCAATTTTTTTCCCATGCAGTGGGGCTGTGCCCACGCTACATGTGTAAACTACTTGTTTTTGTCCAGGGGATTGGAGAGCAGAGATATACTCACCTAATTCTCCGATCCTCCCAGCACAAGACTGGTCCCTACGGCTCCTGTACCCCCCCCCCCAGTCTAGTGGTCTTGTGTGGTGGACTGTTCCTGACATCACCACACCCATATAGACCAACTGGACATGAAAATCTTAGGAACAGTCCACCACTGGATGTGGGGCAGCCATGTTTTCTGGTGGATCGAAGGATTGGTTCAGTATAGGCTTTGTGTTCACCTCTAGACAAAACAAGCAGTTAACCCAATGCAGTGAGGTTATACAGCCTCAGCTACTCTTGTGGGCCAAGCCTGTGCAGTAGCACCTTTTCCTTGTTGATCGCTTTGTTTTGGCGTTTTTTGACACTCGAAGACAAGCCCAGGCTGATGGACTCGGAAGCTGTCAGTGGTGTGCTTGCATTCCATCAACACTGCCCCGGTCTTTGGCATGTACTTGAGCTATGCACACAGGCAATCTTGGGACACATGGCAGATGCTTCTGGTCCGATTCAGAGAGCAGGTGGCTCAGGTGGGGGTCATCATCCATTGTGAGGTGTTACAGAGATTCTGTGACAGTGTCATTTTAGACATTGGTCTCACATGTATTCTGTCTCACATAAGTCATTGAGATATCCATTAGGATTATTATCACAGTTTTGCTACTTTGTTGCTTTCTGGTCCAGGATGGTTTAACATTGGTTATTTTTGTTGTTTTTTTGCCTTTTTGGTCTTTGGTGCTTTTTCGTTTTGGCTGATTGTAAGGCCCAAGATGGTCCTATATGAAGGGTTAAGGTTTGTGAAGTTTGTTTTGATCCCTCCCTATAATTAACTACTTCCGGACCACCCACCGCATATATACTGCTGCATGGTGGCCCAGCTGCATAAAATCATGTACCTGTACGTGATTTTGTGCATGCGATCTGGGGCGTGTGCACACTGTGTTTGGACACGGTGGGAGCCAATCAGTGTGTCCGGCAGCTGTTATGGCCACCAGGACCCACCGCTTGTTCGGAGGAAAGGCAGAATGGCGGTCTCCCTATGTAAACAAGGCAGACCACTGATCTGTCAGGGAGGAAAAGAGAGATCTTGTGTTTCTGCTAAGCAGAAACATGGAACTCTTTTTTCGTCCAGTGCATCCACTCTCCCCACAGTTAGAAAGCACCCCCTAGGAGCATACTTAACCCTTTGATCGCCCTTGGTGTTAACCCCTTCCCTGCCAGTGCCATTTATACAGTGTCATCACATTTTTTTTAGCACTGATCACTGTTTTGGCTGTCACTGGTCCCAAAAACGTGTCACTTAGGGTCAGATTTGTCTGCCACAGTCCTGCTAAAAATCGCTGATCGCCGCCATTACTAGTACAAAATAATCAAAAACATGTAGCAGAATACATATTGGCCTAAATTGAAGAAGAAATTTAGACTTTTTAAATCTTTTTATTGGGTATGTTTTAGTTACTACGTGTCCAGAAAAAGTCTGCCTCCCCCAGAGCGCTCATGGTAAGGAGTGAAACAAATTGCCTATATTATCTACTGGTGGATTGATCCACACCAAAAACACATGGGCAGCTGCTATAATTCCCTCATAACCATATGAGTTAAAACATTATAAACACACAACACCAGCAGCACTCCTACATTGGCATAACAATGGAATAAATAAAAGTTGGAATCATATAAAAGAAGGTTCAATATTCAAGGCTATTTGCAGATGATACAATCTGCCATTCAACTTTTCATGCGATGACAATGCGCCAAGTGTGTGAAATTAATGGTCAGTGTCTCCCCTTTTTTTTTTTTAAAGATGATTTTATTAATATTTACAAAAAAACATAAAGACAACACTGTGCACCATATAACATATCAATGTACATACAAAAGATGATTTGATACCACTTACACTATATGACATTGCCCTCTTTAGAAAATTCTCTCAAGAGTCCTCAGTAGTGCACATAAAGTAAGTGTAACCAGAACTCAAGCAATACCTCCTCGGTGACCGAGCTTCCCTACTCAAAGATACAAAATCAAACTGCTTGACCAGATGAAGGGACCTCCAAAGGAGGTGGGTATATGCAAAGTTTCAACAAGGCCCCATAAATTGACCAGTGATTAGAGTACCTTAATCGGTTTTAGGTTCAGACCACCGTGATGCCACTCAGACTTCAATATCACCGGACACAGTATTCATCCAACCTGTCCATAATTATCAAATTTCTTGGGATAACCCGTGTGAGGTAAGTTAATTTATACAGTGGCAGAGCTTTATTGACCAACTCAATCCAGATCCCCAAACTAGGAGGGGCTGGGCTCTTCCATTATAATACTATGGGCTTTTTAGTGTAAAAGAAGAGGAGTCAAAGTAAAGATCTTTGGGATATTCTGAGCTCTTCCTCATCTATATTACCCAGTAAACAGCGAGCATGATTACAGATGTTAGGAAGAGCCAGCTTCTCCTCAATAAACGTGCACACCTCCCTTCAAAAATGCCATACCCTGGGCATTCCCAGACCATGTGAAAGAAATCTCCGACATCTGCATGACATCTCTGACAGTCTGTAGATTGGAGTTTCCCCATCTTAAACAGGCTATGAGGTGTATAGTATATCCTATGTAAATATTTTAATTGAATCAATTTATCGCCAGCAGCAATAACCCCAGTGAATTGGCACCCCACCACCTCCTCTCAGGCCTCATCGTCCAGTTCCAACCCATCAGATCTCCATTGCAGCCTCATCTTTTCTGTCCGTGGGGAAGAACCAGCTACCACAAGGGAATAGTATCTCAAAATCAGTTTCATATGATCTCCATTTATTAACTTCTTCTCCAATCTGGAGGGATACAAGTGTACTGCCCTTAAACCACACTGCGCTGCCGCCGCATGTTTGATTTGCATGTAAGGAAATAGATATGTGGACGGGACATATTAAGCCCCAGTTCAGCCCAAAAAATAGAGGAAGATTTAAACTCTCTGTCTGTACAGTTGGTGGGCATAGTTAAGGTCAAATTTAGCCCAACGTTGGACTGCAGATAGTTTATTCATTTCCCCCAAACTCAGGTTATACCACAGCGGTGCGTTAGGGGATTTACTTAGAGATGTTCCCTGCATCCTCTTATTGCAAATGTGAAATATTTTGTAGGAGAATCTCAGAAGTGCTGATATGGGACATTTCTGTATAATAAATTATTTAGCGCCTCATAGGATCCCATTAATGCTGCCTGAATTGTAACTGCCGCATTAGGTAGGTACGGAAAAAAACATGCATGTATGTGCGTTAGTTGGGCTGCTAAATAATAGCTTTGAAGGTCAGGTAACGCCAACCCTCCCCCCTGTGAGGGCAATTTCAATGTAGCCAAAGATATTCTAGCAGGACCTGAGCCCCACAGAAATGATGAGAGAAGGGCATCGATTTCCGAGAAGATTTTCTTGGGGAGATAAATCAGGGCCTGCCAAAATAGAGACAAAAATCTAGGGAGGTATATCATCTTGAATATGTTAACTCTGCCTAATAAGTTCAAGGATAATTTGGACCAGGTACCAAGAGTCTGCCTAAGTCAGTTTATCAATGGGGAGATATTAATGGCTATATACACTTGTACAGGTTGCTGCACCTCCACCGCTAAGTATCTAAATTTGCCAACCATCTGTAAGGTAATTGATGGGGGCAATTTGGGAGAATATTGGGGATCAAAAGAAAAAATGACAGATTTATTCCAATTGACTCCAAAACTAGAAAAGTGTCCAAAATGGGCAATTTGTTTCTGAGGCATTGGTTAGGGAGGTGTCGGCATCTGCTAAATATAGCAGCATATCTTCCGCATATAAGGACATTTTCTCCTCCAGAGAGTTAATTCTGCACCCACGGAAAGATGTCTGCTGCCTCAACAGTACCGCCAAGGGCTCTATCGGCAGGGCAAACAGCAGTGGCAATAGTGGACACCCCTGCCGGTTGCCCCAGTCGATTGGGAAGGGGTCCGTGATATAGTTCTTAACACAGAGTCGAGCCATTGGGGGGTATATAGTAACATAACCCATCTAATAAATGTTGGGCCAAAACCGCTCAAGGACCACAAACAACAAACATTCTATGGAGTCAAATGCCTTGTGTGTGGTGAGTGAGACCACCAGCCTTGCATCTGGGGGGGGTCTAAGGAAATCTGTAAATTAGTAAATAGGCAGCGCAAGTTTATAGATGTGGAGTGGCTTGGTATAAAACTGGTCTGATCTGGATGTATAATCTTAGCAATAACCGTATTTAACTTGTAGAGATCCGCGCTATAGACGAAAGACGTCTACAGCGCGGATCTGAATCTCCGGGAGAACGTCTATAGACGTCCGCCCCTTTACACGCCCCCTGCGCGCACTCACTCGATGTCCGCTCCTGACCCGCGATCGCCTTACAGAGCTGTAGAACGGGGAACCGCCGATGTAAACACGGCGGTTCCCCGTTCTGTGAGAGGGGGACAAGCAGATCTACTGATCCCTGTCACTGGGATCAGTAAGATCTGTTATGTCCCGGCCAACCCACCCCCCCACAGTTAGAACACACCCAGGGAACATTGTTAACCCCTTCACTGCCCCCTGCAGGTTAACCCCTTCACTGCCAGTGACATTTACACAGTAATCAGTGGACATTTAAATTTCTGATCGCTGTATAAATGTCATTGGTCCCAAAAAAGTGTCAAAAATGTCCGACATGTCCGCTACAATATCGCAGTCTCAATAAAAATCGCAGATCGTCGCCATTACTAGTAAAAAAAAAAAAATAATAATAAAAACGCCATAAATCAATTCCCATAGTTTGTAGATGCGATAACTTTTGCGCAAACCAATCAATAAACGCCGATTGCGATTTTTTTTACCAAAAATATGTAGAAGAATATAAATCGGCCGAAACCGATGAATAATTGTTTTTTTTATTTTTTATTTTTGGATATTTATTAGAGCAAAAAGTAAAAAATATTGTTCTTTTTTCAAAATCGTCGCTCTTTGTTTGTTTATGGCGCAAAAAATAAAAACCGCAGAGGTGATCAAATAACACCAAAAGAAAACTCTATTTGTGGGGAAAAAAGGATATCAATTTTATTCGGGTACAACGTTGCACGACCGCGCAATTGTCATTCAAAATGCGACAGCGCTGAAACCTGAAAATTGGTCTGGGCAGGAGGGGGGTTTAAGTGCCCAGTAAGGAAGTGGTTAATAGCCTGGCCAGGACTTTCGCTCCAATTTTTTTATTTATATTAATCAAAGATATTGGACAGAAGGATTCACAATATCTAGGGTCCTTGTTTAGTTTAGGTATCGAAACAATTAGTGCCTCCTGTAAGGAAGCTGGTAAAATGTCCTGCTCAAAGGCTTCCGAATACATTGCTAGCAATTGGGGGGTAAGATATTCTGAGTACGTATAGTACCATTCAATGGTGTACCCATCCAACTCCTGTGTCTTATTTGCAGCCAAAGTGGATATAGCTTTACTTATTTCTTCTTCAGTAATAGGTGAATCTAGGAAGGTACCCTCTTTTGTTGATAAGCCCTTCAATGAGACAGCCTCCAAGTACTGAGCCAACGCATCAACAGTATGTTATTCTGGAGCTATATTAGTCCATATAGAAATTATTGAAAGTACTGGTTATCTCTTTCTTCTGGGTATGGTACACCAAGGAGTCATCAAATATACCAGAAATAGAGGTAGGAGGGTACTCTGCTCTGGACAGATATGCCAAAATTCTGCTGTTCTTACCACCATATTCAAATAGGCATTGCTTCTGGTATAGTATTTTTTGGGGGTTTTCTCAAGCAGAACCAGGTCTAGCAGTTTAGCACATTCCCTCCAGAGACCATAATTTGAGGAGGAAGGATTCTTAATTTACTCCGTGGCAGTAGCTGCTTGTTCGTGAGAAGCCACCTTCCATGCCCTATCCTCTCTCAACCGTTTGATCACCCCTGAAACAGACCCCTGCAAGGTGACCTTCTTTAGCTATCATAAAGGTTTCCTTTGTTAACCAAAGTGGACTCAACCTCCAAACCTTATACCCCTCCCAGGACAGAAGGCTAAACCTGTGGAGCAGGGGGGGAATGATCCGAGATCACCCTGGGGAGGTACCTAACATCCACCACCCTAGGAAATAACTCTGGGGAAACTAAGGGAGGGAGTGATAAGTGGCCGAGTAACAGGAATATTCCCGGCCCCCGCGTGGTGACATCTCCAACAATCCACCAAATTATATCTATCAATACATGTATGTAGGGGAGAGGAGGTCACTGACTGTCTTGAACCTATCCAACTCGGGTGACAATATTGAGTTGAGATCCCCCGCCATTACTATCGGGCCCTCTGCCAGCTGGAGCAGTTGGGACATCCCTGTATCCTAAAATGTGATCAGAAATGGCGGGGGCACATACAGAGCCATAAATGTATATACATCATTATCAATCAGAATAATACCAATGACATATCTACCAAAAGGGTCTGTATGTATAAATTTGTTTGCGCAGCAAAGCGATTTAGCAATGAGGATCATCACACACCTAGCATGGAATAAGTAGAGTGAAAAGTATGGGCCACAAACACCCTTTTAAGCGCTAAAACTTTTGACCCGGTCAGGTGAGTTTCTTGCAGGAAAATAATGCGTGGTTTATGCTTTTGAATAGAGTTAAATACCAATGATCTTTTAACTTTGGTATTAAGGCCTCTAATATAGGATAGAACTGTTAACGTTTCTAAAGACATTTTACATGCAAAGGAATAACATCAATAGATCCATGAGACAGTACAGGGACCATCTTCAGCTGTCCCCCACACAAACCCATCCCCCACCAGCAAATGTCATTAGTCACCATGAGAGGAAAACAAAAAAAACAAACATATCAAAAATTCTTGAACATTGTCCCAAAAAGTAGAGTGGAGAATTACCCTCCCATCCAACTCGTAACCCCAACTTTCACAAGCTTTTGCCCAGAACCAAGAAACCAACAACAGGGGGATAGAAAGTTACTGCTTCCTACAGAAGATCTGTTCCATTAAGGGTAAAAGAAAGGGAGGAAAAAGGGGAATCACTCTCCTAGTCCCTAAAATGCACATGTTGGCCTCTAGGACTGCACATAGGTAGTCTTAACATCAGGGATAATAGCTTCCACAGTCAGAAGAACGTTGGCATTGGTAACATAATTTAGGCACAGCAACAGCAGGCCTCAGTAAATCCTCCTTAGGAGCAGTCTACTTCAGGATTTGCCTAACGAGTCCGGCCACTAATCAGCTTCCCCCCCGGTTAGCAAAGAATTGTGCACGGCCTTTATATACCACCTGTAACCTAGATGGATACAGCATACTGTATGGGAGATGCCTCTCCCGCATACGCCTTTTCACACTGTAGAGGGCTGCTCTTTGTTTCTGTGTGAAAGAGGAGAAATCCGGGAAGATGGTTATGACATTATTGTTAAACTTTATATCCGCTAGCTCTCTTGCCCTTCTCAAAGCACCATTCCGGTCACGGAAATGGAGGATTCTCGTCAGTAGTGGTCTAGGCGGGCCTTCCGGTGGGGGAGCTCAGGAAGGGATCCTGTGAGCCAGTTCAATGGCAAACAATGATGAGAAAGTAGCCTCTCCCAAATTTGTTTTCATCCATTCTGTGAGGAATTCCTCTAACTGTCTACCCTCCGCTCCCTCTGGGAAACCCAGGAACCGGAGGTTATTACAGCGGAGACGATCCTCCATGTCCCCCAGTTTTGCAGCTTTGGCCTTTTGCTCAGCCTGGAGATCCCTAATGGATGCAGGTATGGGGAAGAGGCCATCCTCCAGTAAGCCAATGCGCTGTTCAGCATTAGACACCCTATGGCACAGTTTATGCACATCCTCCTTCAGAAGGGAGAAGTCACTTGGGATCTCTTTCTAATCTCACATATGTGTCTTTATCTGCTAGCAGAATGGATAATTGAGCATGGTAAAATTGGAGGGGGTGTGGTCATCTTGGACAAGCAATTTTACCACACTCAATTATCCACTATGCTATCAGATAAAGACATATATGTGAGATTAGAAAGAGATCCAACAACCCTGATTAGTGGAGTATGGGTACCATTACAGGGCTTTAAATAACAAAGAGATTAAATATCTTGTACTGAGTTTTTGCAGGATTCCCACCATATATACATTGTCCAAGATCCATAAAAACTCTCTTAATCCTCCAGCTTGACCCATTGTAAATAGCATAGGGTCTGTGACAGCAAGATTAGGGCAATATTTAGATAAATTCCTACAAAATAGTGTTCTTGAGAATAAAGATTATTTGAAGGATACTAAAAACTTTTTGCAATTAATTGGAGAGGTGGATCTATCAAACAAAACAGGAATTTATTTGGTAACGGCGGATGTATCCTCTTTATATACCATAATACAACATGACGATGCATTATTAGCCATAAACTGGGCTCTAAGTCAAAGAGAAGATATTCCCTTTGGACAAAAGTTTTTCTGAGGATGGTGATGGACTTCTGTCTATCCCACAATTATTTTTGGTACAATAGTGAATTTTATTTGCAAAAGAGGGGTGTTGCTATGGGCGCTAAATTTGCACCCAGCCTCGCAAATTTGTTCATGGGAGAGTGGGAGGACAAAAACGTGTTTGACAAGAAACACGATGGTGTTTTGTTTTACAAAAGATTTATTGATGATTTGTTTTTAATTTGGGAGGAGTAAAGAACAAATACAACATTTTGATGTTAATGTGTTTAAACAAGGTGACCACTTGGGGACTAAAGTATGTTTAAAACCTACAGATCATAACAGCTACCTGCCACTGCAAAGTGGACACCATCCCTAATGGTTAAAAAATATACCGAAGGGTCAAATCATGAGTGTCAGATAATGAAACTGTACAGAGGAGGAGGACTTTGTCCAACAGTCCAAACTTATTAAAGATAGATTTGTCCAAAAGGGTTATAATGCCCAATGTTTAGATCGATTATTAAAGGAATTAAAGGGATACCATGACAATCAATTCTAGTCGATAAGGAAAGAACAAACAGTTAAAATCAGGAATATGGTTTCATTTCTAATTTCCATTCCCAGGATAAGGAAGTGGAAATCATTTTCAAGAAACATTGGAACGTTTTATGTTTAGACAAAGTGCTAAACAAGTCCTTGCCGGAGAGACCCGTGTTCATATATAGGAAAGCCCCGAACTTTGGAGACAGAGTAGCGAAGGTCTTAGATCTACCTACAAAACCACAGACTTTTTGGGACAAAACAGGTTTTTTTGCCTGCATAAAATGCAAGGCATGTCGCCAAGTAAGTAACCCAATTAGAGGCCTGGATAGATTTATATCCACAGCTAATAATAGGGAATTTGAGATCACGGAGTTCATAACGGGTAATATCACCCACGATGTATATGATATGTCCGTGCGGCCTAATTTACATTGGTCGGACCAAAAGACCACTGCGAGTGTGCATTGCAGAGCATATTCACAAGATTACAATTGGATTTAAATACCACAGTGTGCTATTACACTTCAAACACCATCATAATCAGAGCTCAATAGGTCTAAAATTCTGGGGGATAGATAGAACTCATCCTGCTTGGAGAGGGGATAATAGAGTGACAAGCAGGAAGTGAATTCTACGCGCGTCGACGGCGTTGCGATGTGTGACGTGGCCCTGCCGCTTCTGGACGAGGTCGCGCCGCATACCGCATCATCAGGGGATCACAGCATCCAACTCAGGTCACCGCATCAGTGGCGCTATGGCCGGACCCACCCCCTGGGCTCACAGCTGTACCCACTCACATTCTCAGTGAGCGGGTACTTAACTGGAGGGTACGTAGGGTGGACGCCAATCCGCCATTTTACTGGACATCTTTGGTCCACAAAGGAACGAATAGATACTCCTACCTTGTCTCCTTGGAAAGGTAACCTTTGTACTCCAATATGTTTTACGTACTTTCTATACTGGCTTGGTTACTTCAAATTATTCACTGACGTGAGCATTCCCTAGCTATGAGTAGGAATTTGGATACCACTTACTAGGGGATATTTTCCAGGCTTATGTACAAATCAACATGACATCCACTGGAAAAAATTTTCAAACACACTCAGACAACTCACTTATTTTCCTCAAACACTCATATAACTTATTAAACAAATGGACTTATCTTGTAGGATTACCAATACAGATACCTTTTACTGATGAAAATTCCCTTTTGATTTTTTATACACAGCTTCCTCAGCATATTATTATACTTTTTGCTTCCAAGCAGGAGCTATCCGCTTCAAGGCTTGAAGGATCCTCGTCTGTGGGACAATTTTGGCTGCTCTGTTCCTTTTCCTGACTAGAGTTGAGCGAACACCTGGACGTTCGGGTTCTGCTGGTCCGTCCGAACTTCGGGACAAAGTCCGGGTCCGGACGGAACCCGAACGATCGCACGGACAACGAACCCCATTGAAATCAATGGGGACCCGAACTTTTAGGCACAAAAATGGCTGTAGCAAAGTCCTGGAAAGCCCCAGAGGGCTGCAAAAGGAAGTAAAATGGGGGTAAGGGTAGGGCAAGTGCCCTATAAAAAAAATGGGGACAGGGAAATAACTTTAAATATTTAAAAAAAAATAAAAACAAAAAAAAGCAAAAATGGAGGTGAATGTGGATCATCTTCAAACTGTGTCTGAAAAGTATTAATTAACGGTAGAAACCATATAACTGTTCTAAAATCATCTTCAAACTAGGGCAAGTGCCCTACAAATAAATAGGGATAGGGAAAATAAATTAAAATCAAGTAAAAAAATGGGAAGGGGGGTGGATGTGGAGTAGGAGCCTAGAGGTTGACTAGGCCGTGACCGTGGCAGTGTAGGTGGAAGTGGCGGTGGTAGAGGAGCAGGAGGAGGTAGCCAACATGGTATTTTTTTTTTGTATTGAGGCCTATTCAAAAAAAGAAGTATATGAATGGCTGTGTGAGTCCGGTCTAAATGTTTATTCTGCACAAG
>BLSH010065565.1:861881-877758 GCA_018402905.1 Glandirana rugosa
GCCCCCCCCCCCCCCCCCGCCCCAGGTCACCAGAACCAGTGTCCCCATTGGAAGATTTCCTCTCTATTAATTTTCTGGTGCGACCCATAATTTGGGATGTTCTGTCACTTTCAATGATAATGGTAAACAGGACAAATAGAGAGAGTGAATCTCCCTAATGGGGGCACAGGCAGCAATAAAAACCTGATAGGGGTGCTAATACATCTTCACTTTATTTATAAGTTTTGCCTTTAGTTATACTTTAAATAAATCAGCCCTGATGATTCTGTGTTTTTCCATATTTAAGTTTCTATAATTACTGCTGAGAAACTGACCCAAAAAGGTAGAAACTCCTCCAATAGTCTATTATATTTTTACATTCCTTAAATACCTCATGCCTGGACCACTACTTAATTAACTCATGTATTAATTATTTATTTCCTTAGTGAATTGACTATGGTCAGGTTCACACTTGATGTGGCTCGCAGCAGAGAGGGCCAGTGCGTCCCTGTTCTCTGTTCAGGTGTGAATCAGGTCCGAATTTTTGCCTGAATTCAGACCTGAAACAGAGCCAAAGGTGCACAGGACCAGGAGCAGCCTGCCCATTGAGGGCGCACAGGCGTCGCCACCCCCTATCCATGCCGCTGTCCCCCCACACATGCGTCTGGCCCCTTGCAGGATGTCAGACACATGAATTCCTTTGACGGGAGAGTGGTTTTTTAAAGCACTGATTAGAGCTATAGGCTCTAATAGGCTTCGAAATAGGGGGTGGGCTTGGGGCACAGAGCATTGAGTCCGGGGCCCACCCAGGTGTGTTGCAATAGCAAATTAATATTTGCTATTGTAACACTCACCCTCCTCCCGGCCAATCAGGAAGCGGGTCTGAGACCCGTCACCCGATCGGCTGAAAGGACAGGTGATCCTATTGGATGCCTAGGAGGAAGGGAGGAGATGCACGACCGAAGAGAAGGAGAAGACACAGGAGCCGCTGCCTGATGCCTGCCAATGCCCAGATGCCGATGCTCGCTGCTGCCCCCATCCGCTGGTCGGATGCCCAATGCCTGCCACTTAGATGGGGTGAGTGTCGGAGGACCGAGGGGGGGTGTCCGAGGTGCCTCCGGGGGGGAGTGGTGGTTGTTTGCCGCCCCTTCAAAAAAAAAAAAACACCAGCCACCACTGCACAGGACCCTTTTCCAGTGCGGACCGTGGCTGCCCTGGAGCTGTGTGAACTGGCTCCATTGAGAGCCGGTCACAATCTCCTGTTATGCGAATTGGATGTGAGGAAACCCACATCCAATTCGCATAAGTGTGAACCCAGCCTCAATGCTGTTTTATGAGTTATTTACGTTGTGTTTTTGGTTTGTGAAGTAAATAACTCATGATAGTGATAGTGAATTTACATTTTCAGCGTCTCATGAGATAATTGGAGAAAATGTGTCACCTGATTCAATTATCAATTAATTATGAATTAATGTTTTAATGCTTGAAAAGCTCCACTCCTACTATAGAACTCCTTTTCCCCAGACCCCAGCCCAGGAAACAAACTCCTGAAGCTTGATGAATGATGCAAAAACTCCTGTAAAATGCCTGAAAAACATCTGAAAAATTGCTTTAAAATGACTTGAAATACACTCTGCTTAGCCTCTGCTCGGGTATGAATGCAGGTTAAAATTGATGAGAAATTTAGGGCTGGGTGCAGTCCAGTGGGTTTTTCTTCAGAAAAGCAAGGTTAGTAGGTTATATGGTTTCCAATGGCATAGTGCATATCAGTGCAGTCAGTTTTTAGTGTGTTCCAGAAAAAAAAGAAGAAAATGCATGCGGGTCATCACACTGGGCAGTAGGCACCGGGTCATCGGGCACTGGATCAGTGGGCACCAGGTCATCAGGCACTGGATCAGCGGGCACCAGGTCATCACACTGGGCAGTAGGCACGGGGTCATCAAGCACTGGATCGGCGGTCACTGGGTCATCAGGCACTGGATCAGTGGGCACCGGGTCATCAGGCACTGGGTCATCAGGCTGGACAGTGGGCACCCACCGGGTCATCAGGCTTCGTAGAGGGCATCGGGTCATCAGGCTGGGCAGAGGGCAGTGAGTCATTAGCAGGCATCAGATCATCAGGCACTGGGTCAGCAGGCACGGGGTCATCAGACTGGGCAGTGGGCGCCGGGTCATCAGCGGGCACTGGGTCATCAGGCTGGTTAGAGGGCATCGGGTCATCAGGCTGAACAGTGGGCACCGAGTCATTAGTGGGCATCAGATCATCAGGCACTGGATCAGCGGGCACAGGGTCATCAGGCATTGGAACAGCAGGCACCAGGTCATCAGGCACTGGAACAGCAGGCACTGGGTCATCAGGCACTGGAACAGCAGGCACGGGTCATCAGGCACTGGAACAGCAGGCACTGGGTCATCAGGCACTGGAACAGTCAGCGGGCACTGGGTCATCAGGCTGAGCAGTGGGCACCGGGTCATCAGGCTTGGTAGAGGGCATCGGGTCATCAGACTGGGCAGCGGGCAGTGAGTCATCAGGCTGGACAGCGGGCACCGGGTCATCAAGGTGGACAGCGGGCACCAGGTCATCAGGCTGGACAGCGGGCACTGGGTCACCAGGCTGGACAGTGGGCACTGGCTCAGTAGGCTGGGCATCAGGAGCGAAATCATCAGACTGGGCAACAAGAACTGACTCATCAAGCTGGGCATCAGGCATTGGGTCAGCAGGCATGGCACCAAAACAGCAGGCTGGGCAGTGGGTACCAGAATAACAGGTTGGGCAGCAGGTATATCAGCTGGCACTGGAACAGTAGGCAGGCATGGCAGTGGGCACCGAAACAGCTGGCTGGGCAGCAGGCTCCGGGATAACAGGCTGAGCAGCAGGCTGAGCTTCAGGAACAGGGTCAAACAGGCTATCAAGGAACGGGACCACCTAGCAGGACATCAGGAACAGGATCAGTGAAGTCAAATTGATTAGCCGGCAAAGAGTCCATAGGGCCAAACTGGGTGATGGACAGAAACCCAGTACAGTCGGGTGAAATAGTGACAGG
The DNA here is from genome assembly GCA_018402905.1 of Glandirana rugosa. Taxonomy (NCBI): domain Eukaryota; kingdom Metazoa; phylum Chordata; class Amphibia; order Anura; family Ranidae; genus Glandirana; species Glandirana rugosa. Next base: position 864,905 of record BLSH010065565.1, read on the forward strand.
CAGGTGGGAAGCAGAGGGTCCAATTTCCATGGGTTGAACCAAGGTGGCAGGTGTGGAGGCAGACTGGAACAAATCGGCTGGTGTGCAGGCAGACTGGAACAGATCAGTTGTTGTTGAAGCAGACTGGAGCAGATTGGCAGGTGTGGAGGCAGGATTGGATAGTGGTAGGATTGTGCGGGTTGGGAAAAATTTCTATTTCTTTTTGGGTTTAGCCACTGCAATTCTGTATGGGGATGCAGGGCTGTAAGTAGTGGGTGCAGCTGATGGAGGAGAAGAGTGGGGGGATGGTAAAACAGAGGGAGCAGTTGTTGAGGGGGATTTTTGTGGGATTGTTGCAGGCAGCAGAGAGGAGGTAGGTGGGTTAAAGGCAGGGTAGGTGCAGCAGGTGGAAACAGGGTACTGATATTTAGTTGGTAGCAGGGTATATTGGGCTGCAACTGTGGTTGCTATGGGTGATGGAGAGAAAGACATTTCAGCAACCAGGTGTCTGGCCACAGGACTGGGTGGTTGCAGGCTGACAGAGGCTGAGTGCAATATTTTTGACCATGCTTGTAATAACGGTTGCACAAAATTTAATTTGCATTCCAACAATTGCTCCCTAGTCTGGTCTTTCAAAATCTGGTAACAATAATCCCTGCCTTCTGTTGCAAGCAGTGAGAAATACAAAATCTCCTCAGCATGCATCTTGCAGCAATTAGCAATGCTCAGACCTGATTCCCAGGTGCAGCCGATCTGATTGTATGGCTTCAGTATTATGTCAGGGATACCATATGCAGGCATCCAGCAGGGATGATCAGATTGGTTGGCTGCACTTAAAGGAATCAGGAGCAGATGTTAAAGTGAAAATATGTATAAATTTATTAGGAAAATGACACACTACCAACACCAAACACAAGCAAACATTAACCCCTTCAGCCCCGGAAGGATTTCCCAGGTTAGGACCAGAGCACTTTTTGCGATTCGGCACTGTGTCGCCTTAACTGACAATTTCGTGGTCGTGCGACATTGTACCCAAACAAAATTTGCATCCTTTTTTCCCCACAAATAGAGCTTTCTTTTGGTGGTATTTGATCACCTCTGCGTCATTTCTGATCACCGCTATAAACAAAAGAAAAGCGACAATTTTGCAAAAAAACCCAAATTTCTTACTCTTTGCTAAAATACAAATCCAAAAAAAAATATTTTTTCATCGGTTTTGGCCGATTTATAGTCTTCCTTATATTTTTGGTAAAAAAACCCGGAATCGGCGTTTATTGATTGGTTTGCGCAAAAGTGGCCGCGTTTACGGATGATGAGAGTTAATTTCTGGGGTTTTTATTTTTTTAATTTTTTACTAGTAATGGCGGCGATCTGCGATTTTTAGCGGTACTACATTGGGGCGGACATGTCGGACATTTTTGACACTTTTTTGGGACCAATGACATTTATTCAGCGATCAGAAATTTAAATGTCCACTGATTACTGTGTAAATGTCATTGGCAGTGAAGGGGTTAACCTGCAGGGGGAGATCTAGGGGTTAAGTGTGTTCCCTGGGCGTGTTCTAACTGTGGGGGGACTGGGCTACCATAAGCATAAGATATCTAACTGATCCCAGTGACAGGGATCAGTAGATCTCCTATGCCCCCACTAAACATGGCGGTTCCCCGTTCTTTGGCTGCGGCCGCTCATCGCGGCTCGCTGGCGGACATCGGGTCCGCCTGAGCCGCGGGCACACTCCTCAGGAGTATGGCGGGAGCCCGCGTGCCCCCTAGCGGCCACTCCGCAAATCAACGCTTTTTTGCGGCGATTCGCACTAAGTGTCCACACTGACGCCGTGAATATACGGTAGGCGGTGTGGAACCGGTTAGCACGCAAGTAAAACAAAGTGAACACAGAAAACCCCCAAATGACACCTATCTATCTAACTAAATATAATGTAGAAAACACACATATAAGCAAATAGGGGACCAGGGAGCCTGGTAACTGGGAGCAGAAGGAGAGTAAGGAAGCAAGGAGCAGGTTCCAGGGATCAGGTCACAGGGTCAGGATACAGGACAAGGACGGATCAGACACAGGCAATGACAAGCTTGCAGAGAAAATACTGAAGCGCTGGGATTGGGTGTGAGGTGGGCTTATATAATCCCAGCAGACCCATCAGGAGCAGCCTAACGACCTGTATGATCAATCTGCTGGGAGACACCTGCTGGTGGCCACCAGAATGACACCATTTGGTTTTCCACACAACACTGCCACCAGCAGGTGACCCAAGCAGGGACACAGGTCCTGACACCACCTATTTTGGTCACTCGCCACGTCTCTCAGTCTGGGGGGGTTCACAGTCCCGGTCTCACAGCGGCCTCACAGCACAGCCACCTGCTCCCACACCACACTCTCCTCTCAGCGTCTCTCTGCATGCTCTACTCTCAGTGTCTCTCTGCACGCTCTACTCTCAGCGTCTCTCTGCATGCTCTACTCTCAGTGTCTCTCTGCACGCTCTACTCTCAGTGTCTCTCTGCACGCTCTACTCTCAGCATCTCTCTGCACGCTCTACTCTCAGTGTCTCTCTGCACGCTCTACTCTCAGCATCTCTCTGCACGCTCTACTCTCAGTGTCTCTCTGCACGCTCTACTCTCAGCGTCTCTCTGCATGCTCTACTCTCAGCATCTCTCTGCACGCTCTACTCTCAGTGTCTCTCTGCACGCTCTACTCTCAGCGTCTCTCTGCATGCTCTACTCTCAGTGTCTCTCTGCACGCTCTGCTCTCAGCGTCTCTCTGCACGCTCTACTCTCAGCGTCTCTCTGCCACTTGGGAACCCCCCTCAACATGCAACTCCAGTTCCAGCACATAACAAGTAAGCTGTAGTCAGAGGAATGCTTAGTGATGTAGTACAACCAATTCTTCTTGTTTAGCATTGCTGGTGTGAGCACAACAAAGGTACATGCCCTTACCTCTCCCTGCTTGCTTGATTACTAGCTGTAATGTTGGGCAGCTGTGCTCTCAGGGGTGGGGGCCCTGTCTGACATCACAGCTAGTGTTACAGGGCACCTAGGAATATGATACACGGGACAAATAGAGAGGGTACATTTCCCCAACAGGGGGCATGAACACCAATGAGATCCTGACAGATGTTCTAATCCCTCTCTATTCTATCCAAAAAAAAAAAAGTTTTGTCTTTAGGTATACAATACTTTACCTAAAGAAAAGTCTTGATTATTTCTTAGCAACCAATCAACTTCTCCTTTTTGTATGGCTAGACTAGGTTAGAACATGAAAGGAAGACACTTATTGGTTGCCAGGAAGGAAATTCCTCGCTCAGACATATTATGCATGGCATCTTATGATCACTAACTGCAACACACAACGAAAGCTGATGGATCTCAGAGAAAAGTCTATTGGCCTAGCTGGATGTCCATGACATGTAGCTAATGTTCTCCTGAGATAAAGATTGTGCTGGCAGTGCCTGCCCAGTTTAATATGAAAGTGATATATTTATTCTTTGATCTGTAAAAAATAATTTGGCGGTTGTCCAGCCACAGCCTAATATATGGTCAGACTAACCCTTTGGCTGTTGGCCAGGAAGAGATAGTAAGGGCAGCTGTGAGAGGGGGGAAGAAAGAAGAGAGAAACTTTGTCAGTGACAGGAATTTAAACAGCTGCAGTGCTGTAGCATTCTAGTGTCTTCAGAATGTATGTTTGTATGGGTGTTCTCTTGTGTCAAATATTGCTTTTATCAGTCATTTATAAATAAAACATGTTAAACGTAAAATACCAAAAACAATTATAGTAAAAGCCTAACTCCCAACTTTAAAGTGGAATTACACTGCATCTGAGCACCACAGACCAAAAATGCTGTTTCATTTATTAATTTATTCACTTTGAAAAACACCCTCTAGCATTTCTGGTTATGGCCATCTTGAGCAAGGGCAGATTATTCTATAGCATTTATTTCCTGGAATCCATCTGCCCTTTGTTTAGGCATGCAGGCAGGAAGATGTGCTTAGCTGGGAAAACATCTGCTCCCCTCCTGAAGACTCCTGGGATGTATGACGTCATTTGCCTAGGCCTGGAAACCAGGAAGTAACTGAAGAAATGTAAAAAATACAGCAAATTGTATCAAATACTTACTATAATTTTACTTTCCCTTTGCCAATCCATGGCAACATACATGTGATATAGCTCTGCTCCTATATCCACCCACAGGACCTGTTTAAATCTATAAAAGAAAAGCAAGAGCAACCTCCCACATTAAACTAAGATTAAATAAAAAAGGGAGGGTTCATATGCTGCCATGGATTGACATCAGGAAAGTAAAATTACCGTACGTATTTGATACAATTTTCCATTTTCCTGACGCCAGCATGGCAGCATACATGTGATGAATAACAAACTAAACAGGGAGGGCTAAAAATGTATATAATCAAACTTTATTACAATGGACATGATAGCCTGGATCATTCCAATGAAGTCCATTGACATACGAGCCCCTGGATCTTCTCTGTAGCACCTGAGACAGGTGCACTATGGCAACCAACCTGCTGCTTTGCAGGTGTCTCCATGAACTTTGCATACGTTGCCCTGAACTTAAAGGTGAAGAGATGCACCTAGCTGAATGAGCCTCTAACACTTCTGGAGGCTCTTGCCTTGCCTTGACACTCCATGATGACAAGGTTTTGCTGTAGCCTCCTCCTTCAAATTTGCCTGATGGAAACACGAACAGCCTCCCGGAGGATTTAAACTAGGAAGTGACTTGAAAGTAGGCATTTTAGACACTTGGTACATCCAGCTTGTGTAGGTTAGGTACTGTCTCTGCCAGAAAGGATGGAACTGCCACTTTTTTTGTAAGATGAAAACAGAAGCCACCTTGGGAACAAATGTGCTGAAGGGGCATAGGCGCCAATTTGTCAGGAAGGAATAAGATGTAGGACTCTGTAGCTCCAAGTACTTGCAGATCAGATACTCTGCCCCCTGAAGTTATTGCTTGAAGTTATCGAGGGACATTGCCTTTCCAGTGATGTTCCACTATGGCAGTGGTTCTCAACTCCGGTCCTCGGGACCCCCCAACAGGCCAGATTTTAAGTATTACCTAGGAGAGATGCAGACTAGAATACTGCAATCACTGGGCAGCAAATTATATCACCTGTGATGTATTTCAGTTATCCTGCAAACCTGGCCTGTTAGTGGGTTCCGAGGACAGGAGTTGAGAACCACTGCACTAAGGACTGCTTTTGATGGTGCAAACAATGTCCTGGCAAGGAAATCCTGGACCAGAATAAAAACCCACTGGGTAACATTATCCATACTCAGGACAAAGTCTCAAGAGTGACCTTGTGAAGCTTTCCCCTGGCAGCTCACACGCCCATTTTTCCTGGTGAAAGCTGAAATGGCGGAAATTTGAGCCCTTACAGAACTAGGCTGAGCCCCAAATCCAGATCCATGTGAAGAAATGGTAGCAACCTCCTGGTTGCGAAGATCAAAATTCTGTTCAACTGCAAAGACTGTGAACCTGTTCCAGAGTAAATAGCATTTATTGGTATCGTTTCTGGAACCTTGCCAGGACTGAACCACTTCCAGAATACGGCCCAAGTACTCCAATCCTTCCCTCTCAATTTCCAGTCCATCCTGGGACAGGTGTTGTGGAAATATTGGGATGGGATAGAGTGAGGATCCACTGTTACAACATCAGTGGTCCCTGAGCAGGGGTTGTACGAGAGGCCTCCCTCTGCAATTCAGGCTCAACTGCCAGGCACGTGACCCTCTCTGAGGGAGGACTTAGAATCATTGCCCTTTGCAGGTGTATAATATTGATGTACTGAGAGAGAGCACCAAAAGTAACAGAGTTTTACCACAGAAGGCACCCATGGATCCAAAAAAAAAAATGGGCTTTACCATCAAGTGCTCCCTGCTTCTCAACATGAATTTCTCAGATATCCATCAATTCATCGATCAAGGACACAGCCAACAGAAACTGAATCATCTCTGGGAAGAATAATACTCCTGACCAAATGCATAATGTTAGCATCTATACTTTTGCAGTAGGGTGCAGTGCTGTAAAGTGTGTGTTACTGCAAAGCATGTTAAGTGCGTTAGCATGCTGCAGTGCCATTCTTTTCACCAGAAAATTGTCATTTCCCTCCAGGGTAGGGAATAGTTTTTTCATTGCTTACTTATGTAAAACTTCATATCACTGCTGCCACTCTTGGATCAACCTCTTCACCGTTCCACTCATTGGGGAACATGGAAGATCGTGCCTTGAAAACGAAAAGTATGTTCTGACTTCAAAGGCAGTCATCTGGGTCATCCCATTCCAGGCCTGCTTAACCACCCTAATGAATGACCGGACCCAAGAGAGACTCAAAACCTTCTTATCCTCTTCAAGGCATAAGTGGCTAGAGAACTCCGTTAGATACTCACTAACTACTTGCCCATGAATGGCTATGAATTGCTGGCTCACATCGATGAATTGCTGGCTCACAGCGTCTTTTGCCCTTAGAGAGGTCTTGGTGGCAATATCATGTTAGTCTGGAATTAGGACCGCACAGTAGGCCCAACTCTTCTAACCCTTTTGTGGCTGTTAGCGCTCAAGGGAGGAGGAATGCCGACACTCACTGGTAACTTTCTGCTCCTCCTGGGTGAGACCCGCGGGGCAGGATGAGCCGCAGACCATACTAGACTTGTCATGACATGGAAAAGCTCTTTTAGCTTGACCTTAAGCAAGAGCATAGATCGGTATCACAAACAGTATTACATAATATGTTAGCATAAAATGGTTAGCAGTTTAGGTTACAGGGAGTACAATAAGTATTATTTCCGGACTTATTCATACAATCAATAATTGGAAACAATAAAGAAGTGGGGGGAGGGAATTCCACCCCTCAAAGTATGACATGTAGGTAAACATTGAGGAATTTCCAGTGCATAAATTATAGACAGGTATTCACATTTTCCAAGCAGAATAATAGCCCACTACCCAGCCTCCAATATCAATTCCCATATATTACCGGAGACAGAAACTGGGGAGCGGGTAAGCAACCCAGGCCCGCCCCCAGCCGAGGGAGACCCCCCATCCTGGGCAACCTCCTAGGGTGCATGCTCTAGCTGCAAGCATTGATCCACCCGGACCAAACCTTGTCAAACTTCTGGGGACATTGCCTGCCCTCGTAAGTCAGCTTATATAAAGGGAGGGCTAAGTTGACCAACTGTATCCAGCTGGTACATGTGGGAGGACTCGGCGAGTGCCACCTTAGCATGATTTCCCTTCTTGCATAGAAGAGCATGAAATTAATACATAGTTTAATGTACTAGTCCCCCTGCACTTCCTCCAGGTAGCTCAGTAAAAGAACCAGTGGGTCTAGGGGTATATTGGTTCCGCTGACCATACTCAGAATCTTGGCCACGTCTTCCCAGTAGGGTTGCAGTTTGGGACACAACCAGACCATGTGCCAGAATGTGCCCCTTTCCGCCAAGCATCTGGTACACTCAGGGTTAGCTTGGGGATATATACGATCCACTCTTTGGGGAGTATAATAGGCCCTGTGAATAAATTTCAGTTGTATAAACCTGTCTTTTGCCGCTATTATGGTAGGGAGGAAAGAGGTTACGCAATCCTCCCAGATCTCATCATCCATAGTCGGTAAGTCTGTTTTCCATTTGTCAAATACTCTATTCGGCTTGATGTCTTAAGCTAGCGCCAGATGAGGATAGAGGGAGGACAGAGGTCTATCCATTACCCCCAAGGTTAGAAGATGGTTGATCTGGTTAGGTTCTAGCACTATAGGCTCTGGGAATTGGGCTTGTATAGCATGACAAAGCTGCATGTACCTGAATTGAAATGTTCTGGGGATTGAGTATAGACTAGCCAGGTCCCAAAACTCCATTACCCTGCCTTCCCATACAATATGCTTTAATGTAGTGACCCCCAATCTCGCCCACCCAGCCGGGTCCGAAATAGATCTTAAATGGGGGAGCCTGGGGTTTCCCCATAAGGGAGTGTGTGGGGATATATGAGAGGGCTTTTGGTAGGTTGCCCTGGTGAGCTGCCAAGCCCTGAGAGTGGTTGCCATGAGTTTGGTAGTCTGGGCATGTGCCCTGGGTCCCCTAAATGGTAAGTTACTTAGGGCAGCATATGAGCCTAGAATAGCTGCCTCCAGCTGAACCACCGGGTTCTGCCTAGGCTGAGAGAACCACCATCGTATCATGACTATAACCTTCATCCAGTAATATAGTAGGACATTAGGGAGCGCTAGTCCGCCACTTGATAAGGGGAGACACAGCACTCGCTTCGACACTCTAGGGGGCTTCCCTGCCCAGATAAATATCATCACCAGCCCATCTAGCTTATTGAAGAATTGTCTGTCAATATGAATAGGCGTGTTATGTAAAAGATATAAAAATTTGGGCAGATAAACCATTTTTAGCAGGTTCACCCTGCCTACTGGAGTTAATGGCAGATTCCGCCACACTGTACATTTATGTGTGAATTGGGTTAGTATGGGGTCTATATTTCTTTCCCTGTAGGTCTCTAGGTGTTCGCCAACCCGAATTCCCCAGTAGGTGAACTCTTCCACCCAACGTAAGGGTGTACTGGTGTCTATTTGTGGGACCGATAGGTGCAGTGGGAACAGCACCGATTTGTCCCAATTGATTCTTATACCAGAGAATCTCCCGAAGCTGTCGAATTGGGCCAGGGCTGCCCGAAGAGAAGAGGTGGCATCTGCAAGATACAATAATGCGTTGTCCGCATAAAGGGACAACTTTTTCTGCCAGGGGACCAACACTGATTCCCTTCACTGCAGGGTCTGAGCGTATAAGGATTGCAAGGGGTTCCAGGGCCAACGCGAATAGCCCCGGCAACAAGGGATATGCCTGACGGGTCCCCCTTCCCAGTTGGAAATTCTCAGATAAATTACCATTGGTACGGTACTCCCGGACCTGCCAAAGCAATGTGCGTGTGTAGTCGCCTAATATTGATGTCAGTTCCTCTCCCTGGCATGAATCCAGTCTGGTCCGGGTGTACAAGTGCAGTGATAACCGTATTCAACCTGTTTGCAAGGATCTTGGACAGTATTTTAGCATCCTTTTTTTCCTTCTTACTTACCACACTGATGGTCCCTACATGAGCACATGGAGGTCTTGGCTATGTGGCAGAAAGTTCATATTGGAGCAAGGATGTCAGCACTGCGCAGAAAGAAAAAAGAGACTCAGAGAAAGAAGCAAACGGATTGTAAACATGTGTCAAAATTGCCTCCCCCCCCCCATTCACCTTCAGCATAAGCAAGGTAAAACAGAAGATGATTCCAGTGCAAAACCCACCTCACGCATGTGTGGACCTGCTTTCCTTTTCTAGATTTAACCAGTTCCCGCTCCACCTATAGCAAAATGATGGTTGGGTGGGAATTTCACCATTCTGGGTGGACATCATATGACATCCTCTCAGCACGTGTCTGCTGTGCAGCGGTGTGATCTGTCACCAGCTGTGTCCACCAAACACAGCTGATGATTGATCACTATACTGACCTGCTGCCAGCACCATGTGATCGCTGTGACCAATCACAGCAGATCACATGACTATTGTAAATAATGGGTGGCTTTCTTTCATGCCATCCATTGTATATGTAGCACCCCCTATGTAGGTAGGTGCTTTAGAGAAGTTTTTCTTTGTCAGGAGCGGCAAAATTTAGTCAGGCCTGACTTTGTGCAGGTCTGATTGTTGTTATTCTGGGCAGGAGAGTGGCCCAGGGAGGTGGGTTGACTGTGGGTAGTGACACTTCTGGGAACGTTTCTCCTTCTGAAGTCTAGAAAATGCTAGAAAGAGGGAGTGAATCCAGAGGTGGAGCTATCTGGGCTTTTTGGGAAGCTCTGATCAATCCCCAATCTGGATTGGCAGGGGGCAGCCCTCCTCAAATAGCCTGGGTCAGCCCTGGGAAGGAGAAGATGTTCAGGTGGAGAAACTGAAGATGGAGTAGTGTGGAGGTTGTCGTGGTCAGGGGAGCTCCCAGTCTGGAGGGGTGACCCTGGGCCTGGAGAACTCGGGTGCAGCCAGAAGGTGTGAAATTCTGGTGGTAGGCGCAAGGGTGAGCGGAAAGGACAACAGGAGAGAACACTATTTGGGAGAGGTCTTCAGGGAGAAACTTCAAGAGTGGGTGAGCAACTTACCCCTGGTGAACTGTTGAGGCAGCCTGGAGCAGTTTGGAGTGAGAGAGACAGTCTGGGAAGGATGCACGATACAGAGGGGAACCCACATGTTGCTATGGCAGTGAGACAGGCCAGTGAAGTTGGAAGAGCTGGTGGGGCCTGGGAGAGGATGGGCTGGGAGCAGTAGTCCATTCAACTTCTAGCTAGCACAACCATTTTCTACACAGGGGATTAGCACCCCCTACCTGTCATGGGTTGTTCGGAGACCGAGCTAAAACTACGGCTGGTCTCAATTTGTCCTAGCTAGGCGCCGGCCTAGTAAATATCCCTCTAGGCTGGAAACTTAAGGACTGTGCAGGAGTGAGAAGGAGTGGCAAGTGAAACTCAGCAAATGTCAGTGCTGGAGGAAGATGTATATACGTTGGAGTGTATAGACGTCCCAGTTAAGTTGTAAAGAGTCTTGGGCATCTCATTATCAACCCTACCCTATCCAAGTTTAACCAGTTGCCGTCCGCCTGCCATGGATTGGCGGCGGCAACAGGGTTTGATATTGCGAATCGCCATCACCTGACGGCGGCAACAGGGTTCGATATTGTGAATCGGCATCACCTGACGGCGGCTGCGAGACCGCGCATTGTGGGCGAGCATCGCCGGCGGCGCTCTCGCGCTCTCACTGTGTTACGGGGGAGCCAGGGAGCGGGTAGGGCGGACTCGATGTCTGCCAGCTACCCACGATCGCTCCCCCGCAAGTGACAGACCAGGGATCACTAATGTAAACAAGCGGATCCCCGTTCTGTCAGTGGGGAATGTGATAGTAGGCTCCCTGTGTATGGGAGCCGCGATCACTCTCCTCCCCCAGCCAGCCCAGCCCCCACACAGTTAGTAACACTATACAGGGAACACAGTTAACCCTTTGATTGCCCCCTAGTGTTAACCCCTTCCCTGCCAGTGACATTTATACAGTAATCAGTGCATTTTCATAGCACTGATCGCTGTATAAATGTCAATGGTCCCAAAAAAGTGTCAAAATGGTCAGACATGTCCGCCGCAATGTCGCAGTCCTGCTAAAAATTGCAGATCGCCGCCATTACTAATAAAAAATAAAAAAAATTATAAAAACCCCATAAATGAATTTTTGTCATTCGTAAACGCGGCAACTTTTGCACAAACCAATCAATATACGCCAATTTAATTTTTTTTTACCAAAAATATGAGGAAGGATATATATCGGCCAAAACTGATAAATAATCTTGTTTTTTTATATATATTTTTTGGATATGTATTTTAGCAAAAAGTAAGAAATATTGTTATTTTTGCAAAATTGTCGCTCTTTGTTTGTTTATAGAGCAAAAAATAAAAACCGCAGATACCACCAAAAGAAAGCTCTATTTGTGGGAAAAAAAGGACGTCAATTTTGTTTGGGTACAACGTTGCACGACCGTGCAATTGTCAGTTAAAGTAACACAGTGCCGTATCACAAAAAGTGCTCTGGTCCTAAAGGGCGAAATCCTTCTGGGGCTGAAGTCGTTAAACCCTACTAAAACAAAAAACAAACTCTCCAAGGAGAACATGGCTACATATATAATTGCGTTGCTAGCTGTAATTGGTCACAGTGATCACAAGGTACAGACAGGGCCAACCACTGCCCATCTGTACCATGTGATTAGCCTTGGCCAATCACAGCTAACCACAACAAAAGACACTGAATGAATCAATTTAATTCAGTAAAAACGGTTGCTTATACCAATGAAATTTACTGGTATAAGCAATCATAATGTGTAATCATGTTAACTTTACATTTACTTTACTATGATAAAACGGTATTGCTGTGGTCACAGTGTGTTAAAAAATCATAAAAAGAAAAAAAAATGTAATAATAAAGAAAAAAAGAAATATTTTTTTTTTTTACAATCTGTCACCAATCAGTGTCCCCAATCACCGCCACATCAATTCTATGATAACGCTGTACTCCATTGTGACTAAAAAAGACTGCCAATTTTGAATAAAAAGCAATATTCCTTACTTTCTGCTATAAAACATTCTCAATAAAAAAATCAAATTTCTTCATCAGTTTAGGCCAATATGTATTCTGCGACATATTTTTGGTAAAAAAAATCCCAATAAGTATTTATTGAGTTGATTGGTTAAATTTTTAGTGTCTCCTTAATGACTAGAATAGTACCACTGGATTGGCGTAGGGCCAATGTGGTGCCCATATTTAAAAAGGGATCAAAGTCTTTACCAAGTAACTATAGACCCATTAGTTTAACTTATATAGCTGGGAAGATACTGGAGAGTTTAACCACTCCAGATCCGCGCTATTGCCATAGTACGGCTCCAGCGCGGATCTGGAATGCCCGGACGACGTCCATGGACGTCGCCCCCTGTGCGCGCTCCTCGCGCGCCCCCTAGTGGCAGCAGCGGCGCGCGCGTGCCCGTGCCTCGGGCGGACTCGATGTCCGCCCGGACCCGCCGATCTCCTTCAGGAGCCTCAGAACGGGGAACCGCCGTTGTAAACACGGCGGTTCCCCGTTCTGTGACAGGGGACATGCCAGATCTACTGATCCCTGTCACTGGGATCAGTTAGATCTGTTATGTCCCGGCCAGCCCTGCCCCCCCACAGTTAGAACACACCCAGGGAACATTTGTTAACCCCTTCACTGCCCCCTGCTGGTTAACCCCTTCACTGCCAATGACATTTACACAGTAATCAGTGGACATTTAAATTTCTGATCGCTGTATAA
>BLSH010065565.1:913691-928186 GCA_018402905.1 Glandirana rugosa
CACGAAACGGGTCACGGGACGTACGTGAAAATATAATATATACAGTAAGAAAGGCGGACCTTTGAACTCTTACAGGTACCGTCCCCGCCCGCCTATCCCCAGCGTCCTCAGCGGTACCGCTGGCCCGGGGTACGACCCCCCCGGGTATTCCCGGGGGACATACGGATCTAATCCACTCCCCTACTCCTGACCTCGCGAGGCAAGGAGTCGGCTTGCCGCCCCTCACCTAATCTAGGCATACAGGGGGCCCTTATGGGCCCCCCCAGCATGGGGCCCGGTCGCCATGGCGACTCCTGCGACCCCTATCCGCCCGCCCCTGCCATGGACATTCTCAAGTTTCCAGGCGGAAAGAATGACATATATAATATAAAAGTGCATGCAGGGCACTGGGCAAAGCACTAGGGATAAAAGGGTTGTGAAATGATTTGATACAGTAATGTAATCTTACAGATTACAGTGTACTGAATGTGTTATGTGTTTTTCACTTTTTGAATTTGCCGCCGGGCTCCGCCTCTATGCGTCACAACGCTTGCAGGGAACGGACACAGTACTTTGAGTGGAGGACACAGTGCCGAATTGCAAAAAAGTGCTCTGGTCCTAATGTGGGAAATCCTTCCAGGGCTGAAGTGGTTAACCACTTTGTGGTGTGAATGAGGCCATAGAAAATTATTCTTTTCTATGTGCCCTTGCAGTGACTTACAATGATCAGGTGTAGAAAACTCAGGTCACTGCATGTGGTGTGAAGGAGACCTTAATCTGAGAACACTAACAAATGCCTGCACAGCAAAATGTCATTAGCAAGCTGCCTGTTGTAAATGATTTCAGTGTTCTGGTTGTAGCAAATAAAGCTAGGCATGGGCAGTCTTATGGTTACACCCCACAAGGAAGGAGTCAGCTTACCCTTGTAGCATTTGACATTTACAGAAAGTTTCCCAAAAGAGGGTACACAAAACTGCAGAACTCAAAAGGGTTGCTTGTTATGTAGCTGATCTCTCAGTGATTGAAAGCACAGCTGGACATGACTTCAATTCAAAGAAATAGGGTAAATACAATGTAGAAAAATACATACTACAAGCAAACAAAATCAAGCTGATTGGGAGCCAGTCGGTACACCTTTTTTGGTCATACCCCTTTGACAGAAGCTGGCCGAACGGTTGGCTTCTGTTGGACCAGCTACAGTACACACGGGCTGAATGTCAGTCGGTTTCTATTGAACCGGCCGATGCCGCCCGACATTCGGGCCATATATACGGGGCTTTAGCCTGGTAAAATCATAGGCTAGGAGTTACTAAGGTCTGCTGCACCTGTCACACAGCACAGTGAGGAAATGGCAAAAATGGCAGCAATGTCTTACATCAAACTGCTTTAAAAATGGTCAGATCTAGAAAGTTCTAGGAATTGCCAATTACCTAGCAAAATTCATTTCACATCTTGCTGTTGTTTAACGACTTGAATATCAGACCTTTTTCTGACACTTGTATTTTTTGCTACAAAATTACTTAGAACCCCCAAACATTATATATTTTTTTAGCAGAGACCCTAGAGAATAAAATGGTGGTCATTGCAATATTTTATGTATCAGTATGTCATTTATGTATCAATAAAGCCAAAGAAATGCCGCTCTAGGTGAATGACTGACTCTCACATGTTGTGAACTGGAACCCAGGGTGCTGCACAGCTCATCTGTGAGATCCAGTAACATGCAAAATCCGGAATCTTGCTGCACTCCTTGGTATGTTTATTGAAGCATTAAAATCACATCACAGGTATGACAGAGAGATGGTACAAAGGTACCGCGTTTTGCACTAAAGTTAACGCTTACTTGAGTAAAGTGGAAGTAAACCTCAGATTTTTTTTCTTTTTTTTAAACCACTTTAGGACCAGAGCACTTTTTGCGATTCGGCACTGCGTCGCTTTAACTGACAATTGCGTGGTCGTGCGACGCTGTACCCAAACTAAATTTGTGGCCTTTTTTTCCCACAAATAGAGCTTTCTTTTGGTGGTATTTGATCACCCCTGCATCATTTCTGATCACAGCTATAAACAAAAAACGAGCGACAATTTTGCCAAAAAAACAATATTTCTTACTTTTTTCTATAATACATATGCAAAAAATAAAAAAAAATTTTTTTTTTTTTCATTGGTTTTGGCCGATTTATATTCTTCCTTATATTTTTGGTAAAAAAAAAAGCACAATTGCCGTATATTAATTGGTTTCCGCAAAAGTCACCTTGTCTATGAATGATGAGAATTAATTGATGGGGTTTTTTTTTTTTTTACTAGTAATGGCAGTGATCTGTGATTTTTATCGAGACTGTGATAATGCGTCGGACATGTTGGACCCTTTTGACACGTTTTTGGGACTCTAAGTGGTTAACCGTGTTCCCTGTGTTCTAACAGTATGGGGGCTGGGCTGGCCGGGGGAGCGGAGAGATTACGGCTCCCATACACAGGGAGCCTGCGATCACATTCCTTTCCCCTGTCAGAATGGAGATCTGTGTGTTACATACATACATACATACACGGACCCCCATTCTTTCACTGCAGGGGAGCAATTGCGGGTAGCCGGCGGACATCGAGCCTGCACTACCCTTTCCCTGGCTCCCTCAGAACACAGTGAGCGTGTGAGCGGGCCTCTGGCGGTGCACGCTCACGATACACCATCTCGCGGCCGCCGCCAGGTGACGTTGTTTGGCGATATCGAACCACTTTGCCACGTCAGATGATGGAGGGCGGTCGGCGGTAAAACAATCATTAAAACCCAGTTTGCAAATACCTTTTTTTACTTAAAAAGATATCATCTTCCGTAAATCAGCAGCTCCATCTTTACTATTGATCTCTGTCTCTCGTGTGGACATAATTTCCGCCCTTACTTTGTTCCCCTGTCTAAATCTCGCGTGTAAGCCAAGCCTCTATCTCGATATCTACTACGGCAGTGTTTCTCAACCCTGTCCTCAATAGAGTTGCCATCTCATCCCTTTAAAACAGAACACATATTAATTACACAGGTTCTGTGGCTGATTAAGGTGGTAATTAGACTTACTTGGTGCCTTATCTGCATTAAATTAGCCTCATGACCTGTGTAATTAATATGTGTTCGGCTTTAAAGGGATGAGGTGGCAACCCTAGTCCTCAAGTACCCCCAACAGGCCATGTTTGAAGGTTTTCCTTTATCTTGCACAGGTGCTTTCATTCAGAGTCAATAGCTTAGTATTTTGGACAGCTATTTTATCTAAGAGAAATTCCCAAAACATGGCCTGTTGGGGGTACTTGAGGACAGGTTGAGAACCACTGTAGTACGGTAACCAAGCTAAGCCGTTCATAGCTGCTCTGGTTCACTCCCCCTGTGTGATGTCTTATATAGTCACAAGTGGAGAACCAGGAAGCTGAAGAGGAGGGCACACTATCACTAAGCTTCCTTTCTGTGCTGTTTAGAGTGGAAAGAACTGACCCGGCATGCCTGAGGATATAGAAATGGCACACATAGCGTGCCATGAACGAAACTACGGACTGTGCATGCGCCTGTGAAGTCTTGAAACATTGCAGAACGGATTGTGAGGAGACTGTAAAAGTAAGTGAAGTTTCACAAGCATGGATCAGCAGCCAGTTTGAACCACTTTAAAGTAGAACTTTACCTTAATTTCTTGTTCCATAGCCAAACAGGAAGTGAGAAGAAATCCCTACAAATTGAGGGAATCTCTTGGGCCCCCCCAGGTCACCAGAACTAGTGTCCCCATGGGAAGATTTCCTTTCTATTAATTTTCTGGGGATGACCCAAAATTTGGGATTTTCTTTTACTTTCAATGATAATGATAAACAGGACAAATAGAGAGAGTGAAACTCCTTAGCAGGGACACAGACATCAATCAAAACTGACAGGTTCTCTAATCTCCTCTCTATCCAAAGCTAAGAAAAATGTGTTGCCTTTAGGGTCCTTTCACACATGTGGACCATTCATCAGTTCATCAGTTCTGTCTCATCAAAACGGATGAAATATTCATCCGTTTTTCATCCGTTTTTCGTCCGTTTTTTCATCCGTTTTTTTATCTGTGGTCATCAGTTTTTCATCAGTTTTTTTTACATCCATTACCAATGCAAAAACGGATGAAAAACGGACCATTCGTCCGTTTACATCCGTTTTTCGTCCGATCCGTTTTTTGACGGATGAAAAATAGGACTTTCATCCGTTCAAAAAAAAGGGATGTTGACGGAAGCGGATGAAAACGGATGCAAATGAATGATCATCCGTTGTCATCCATTTTTCCATAGAGTTGCATTGATGTCCTTTTTTCATCCGTCAACGGATGGATGAAAAACGGACAAATGATCCGTATGTGTGAAAGGGGCCTTAGTTATACTTTAAGGTAGTTCCCCGACTTAGGCCCCTTTCACTTGTGCGACTTGTCCTGTGATTTGGGACTGCAAAGTTGCATGACAAGTCGTAACCCATGATTTCCAATGAGTACCATTCATATCTGTGCGACTTCAAGATTACACAGGCATTGCTTCAAGTCGCGTCAAAGTCACGTCAAGGTTGTGTCAAAGTCGAGCGGCAAAGTCTCATCAAAGTCAAGCGACTTTCAGGATGCACAAGTGTAATAGGGTCTTAGAGATGAGCCTTGTCAATGTGTGCAGTAAAATTCTGAAAAGTGCCTTCTCACATGTCACTACACATTGTAACTTGGTAGATGTTACATTTGGAGGGACATGCTGAACCTGCGCTCACTCCACCAGTCCAGCGTACCTCCGTTACCTCACTCCCAGCAACAGAATAGGGTCCCGCCGTGTACATAGTGTGGACCTCATGCATACATTATCTCCTTCACTTCCTTAAACTATGATCGGAACGTGGGTTCGGTTCTGGTTGCTACTGGAAACCAACTGTTAGGGAGGGAGCCACACAATGACCCCCTCACTACCGGAGGACCTGTTACTTTACCAGGTACCATGCCTAATGACTGGTTGCTAGATTTCTTGAACTTGTATGTGGTTACTCCTAGAAACTATACACCTCTTCTCCTTATCTTGCCAAGTTAACACTTTGTAGTGGTGTTACTTCATACCCCGTAGTGCTTTACAGTCCCTGGATCTTTAAATAAGCCAGTACCAACATGCACACTTTTGAATAAATTCAGATCAGGCTCAGAATAGTTAATGTACCTCTAATGAACAAGCTGCAGCATAATAGTTTAATATGAAAAATGTCCTTTTCTCTAGGCTAACTACTCTAGTGTGGCTGGCCAGGCATACCTCCATGAGGTGTTAGTTAATCTTGACAATCTTGATGGTTTGGATGTCTCCAAAAATCCTGGTGCCTTCAGCAGACTGCATGACGCAGCAGTCCCAGTACCTCCAGCCATGACTGGGAACAGAACCAACCAAAAAAAGGGCTCCTGGACCTCAGCCTTCCCCCTTTTTATAGCATAGGTGGGCTAGCACCAAAAAGCCTGGGAACTTAGCATACAACAGTTAACTCTTTCCCTGGCCTGAGCCAACCGCTAACTCCCTAAAACAAACATATTTCAACCTGCCTACAAGCTCAATGCTAATATTGTAACATTAGCTTACTATGACATGGTAAATGCAGGGTCAATTCTGGTAGATTCTTCCAATCAAGGTCCTGCATTCCTACAAGAAAGTAAACTCATGATTTGTGCCTCTAAGTCACCGACTGCAACATAATAAGTTATGTGAAATAGAGAAAGAGATGTATGACATTTTATTTGAATGTGAATATTTCTGTCAATACATATAGCATATGGGTCAGGAATCACTGTGAAATCACATAAAAAACATTTATTTATTACAGGTATTTATATAACGTCATCAATTTACGCAGCGCTTTACACATGTATTGTACATTCACATCAGTCTCTGCCCTCAAGGAGCTTACAATCAAACATATGGAAATAATCATAAAAAAGAGCCTTGCAACAATACCAGCTAGAGCACTATTGATGAAACATTTAAAGAGATTGTAAAGGTTCAGCTTTTTTTTTTTAAATAACAAACATGAAATACTTACCTCCTCTGTGCAGTGGTTTTGCACAGAGTGGCCCCGATCCTCCTCTTCTGGGGTCCCCCAGTGGTGCTCCTGGCTCCTCCCTGCATTGAGTGACCCCTCATGGAAGCTCTTTCCCTGGGGTCACCCGTGCGGGCGTGCTCTCGTGTCCTGCTGCTGCATTCATTGACACAGACAACAGGACTCGGCCCCGTCCCCCGCGTCATTGGATTTGATTGACAGCAGCGGGAGCCAACGGCTGCACTGCTATCGATCTATCCAATGAGGACCCGAGACACCAGCTGGAGCGGGTGTGCTCGTCCCCGGCACGGGAACAATCTGGCTCAGATAAGTAAATGGGAGGCTCTGGGGGCAGCTGCAACACAAAAGGTTTTCTATGCATTCATGTGAAAAACTGTGAGGGTATACAACCCCTTTAAGATTCAAGCGTCTTTAAGTATGCCTTGCATTCCCATTTCAGATAGGAAAATGAAACATCTGAAAGATAACAGTGCCAAAGACCTCACCTTTTAGCTCTGACAAATGGCATACTAAATACATGGCCAAAGGCAAAGCATTTACTGTTTTAAAATTTTTTATGAAGATTTTGCTATTATGGATTATCTAACTTACAAAGGTGAAAGGTTTGTTGTTTCCCACATCCATGAGAAATGGAAAACAAATGGACCACTCATATGGGATTTGAGACAACTAAGCTGGGGATATTTATATTCTGCTGGCCAAGAATGATTGTTCAAATGAATGGTGTTTAAATTTCCACTTTTCTTACAGTATTGAACTTCTAAGCCAGGGGAACCTGCATTCTCACTCGTGGTGTCCACAAGGAGAAAATGTCATAAGGTCATTTTGTGCTAGACATGCAAACTATATTCTGGTTGTGGACTATTATGGCAGATTTTTTTGAAACAGTAAGGCTCCATTCACATTTGGCATTTTGGGCAGAATGGCTGTGATACTTTCCGCAATCTCAAATCACACAGAAATCGCAAAATGCATGTTCAGGTGCCATTCATGTTTAGGTGTCATTTTCAATGTGCGTTTTTGGTGTGATTATTGCATGATAAACAGTGTGGCAATCTGCAACGCGCAAATCTTGTCATCCAAAAAGAAGCAGGAGCTTCTTGTGGGTGACAAGATTTTCCCATTGCGGTTTGCCATGATTGCAGCGCAATAATCACAGCACAACTACACCGCGTTTAGGTGCCATTGAATATGAATGGCACCCAAACATGTGTTTTGTGATTGTAGTGCGATTTGACATCGTAGGCAGAATCCCAGCGATTCTGCCCCAGGTCCCAAAAAGCCAAATGTGAATGGAGCATTATACACCTGGACATTTACTGTAACACAGAAAATGAAAGCATTTATTTTCTAGACATGGAATTCCAGAAAAGTGTCAGTGCCCTAAAAGAGAAGTTCGGTAGTTGAAAAAACAAACAATTATAGTCACCTAGATGGATGCATTTGTCCCACGCTGCTTTTAAGACTGAGAACTGAGCGATCAAAGACTGTCAGTCATTCAGTTTTCAGGAAGCAGAGAGAGGTGACTGACAGTCACCGGCTCTCCTCTCTGCCTTTCCAGTACTCACTGGAGCTTCGGACTGTGGAGGGGGTGGGAGTAACTGGCTCAGTTTCCCAGTGGCTTGCTGATAGGCTGAGTCAGCTGCTGGTCCAGGCATCTGGGTGCATCCTGACTGTAAAGTCGGAATCGATCCACAGCCTGGACCGTCTGTCAGCGGACTTTACCCCGCTGGCGGCTGAAAACAGGTCAGAACAAAGTGTCCCACAGGAGAAGTAGGGCCAAAAGTTGGCCCTACTTCTCCTTTAATTTTAAACATGAAACTTCTAGTATTATACAAATACATTGTGCTAAGTGAAATGAACTGGTGAAATAATACAAACTTAATATATAAACATATGAAATAATTAGACATATCACATAAAGTCCACAGAAATTCCAATTCATTAAGTCCAAAATAGTAGTGAAAATATGCTCATTGGAAAGGTTCTACAGCATGCCACCAGCAGCCAATGTCACCCAAGGTGTAGTAAAGTGCTTGCTCACCAGATTACCATGACCTTCTTTGTCAAGAGAAGTCATGTAATGATTATGTATTCACAGCAGGACTATCACTCAAATCTCCCTAGCTCTGTCCTGACATCTGGATCTTGACCACTAATCAAATCAACTAGGCTCCACACGCGGGTTTTCATGAAAAGACAGAAGAAAAAGCACCTTTCCATAGTGCAATAAAAGCTGGTACTATTTATATAATAAACTAAAATACATTCACATAAGGTGGCATTTAAACAAAGACGCCAAGCTGGCATGGACCTCGAGTTCCAGGTACACAATGTCGGCACAGGGCTCATCTCAACGCGTTTCATCACAAAAGGTCATCCTCTAGGGCCCCAGTGGACGTTCTTTTGTGATGAAACACTGGTAAACACGTACCTTACGAGAATAAAAAATAACTCCTGCGCTCGGATACATCAACCGGAAGCGAAAAGGGCCACAAAAGGATTTCTTTATAGACATAACGTTCATTCAGTACTTGATGGTCTTGCTGCCCTCCTCAGGACCATGGGAATACAAAAGAAACTGAAGAAAAACACAAAAGAGAGGGGCGCACCGACCTATCATAAGACCATTTATTAAAATTACAAGAATAAAAAAATACTCACAAACAGAGCAATATGGAAGACATGTAAACAATTGATGGAAACTTCCTCCAAGGAACCAGTCAATCTCCACTGTACAGGGGGACCGGACAGCGTCATATACCAGGCTACCAGGCTAACGTGTTTCCAGGGCGAACCCTCTTCCTCAGAGCCTCAAGAGCCTGGTAAATGACGCTGTCCGGTCCCCCTGTAGAGTGGAGATTGACTGGTTCCTTGGAGGAAGTTTCCATCAATTGTTTACGTCTTCCATATTGCTCTGTTTGTGAGTATATTTTTATTCTTGTAATTTTAATAAATGGTCTTATGATATTGCATTAGGTCGGTGCGCCCCTCTCTTTTGTGTTTTTCTTCAAACACGTACCTTACTACACCTTGGGTGATGGTGGCTGCTGGTGGCACTTCATGCTGTGGAACCTTTCCAATGAGCACATTTTCACGACTATTTTGGACTTTATGATTTGGAATTTCTGTGGACTTTATGTCTAATTTTTTGTTATGTTTATATATTAAGTTTGTCTTAGTTCACCAGTTCATTTCATTTACACCTTTATATATGTATGCTCATTAAGAGGGATACTTTCCCTTATGTGTTTGCAGCTTATTTTTTTGTATTGTATTTGCACAAGTGTGTGGTTTCTTTTCTGTGCACAAACTTCTAGTATTATGTAAATACTACTACATAACTTTAAAGTGGTTGTAAAGGCAGAAGCTTTATCTTAATGCATTCTATACATTAAGATAAAAAATCTTCTGTGTGCAACAGCTTCCCCCAGCCCCCTAATACTTACCTGAGCCCATCTCTATCTTGCAATGTTGCAGGAGAGACTCAGCCAGTAAGGAGGGAGAGCCCCGGGCAGCTGAGACAGCAGCGGAGCAACATTGGTTCCTGCTGCTGTCAAAGTCAGTGAGCCAATGAGGAGAGAGAGGGGGTGGGGCCTAGCTGCGGCTCTGTGTCTGAATGGACACATGGAGCTGCAGCTCAGCACGGGTGCCCCCATAGCAAGCTGCTTGCTGTGGGGGCACTCGGCAGGAGGGAGGGGCCACGAGCGCCCAAGAGGGACCCGAGATGAGGAGGATCTGGGCAGCTCTGTGCAAAACCACTGCACAGAGCTGGTAAATATAACATGTTTGTTATTTTGAAACACAAAAAACGGGACTTTAGTATCACTTTAAGGGGATTTTCAATGTCATGATGTAAAGACCTGGTGGAACATAGCTGCCAAGTAAAGTAACCTGTTAATTACAAGTTCCTAGATCTTGACTGGTGAAAACTGAATGTAGTGTAAGCAGAATTAGGGTCCTTTCACACTGGTGCACTTAAAAATGTAATATGCATTTTTTAAAAATGCATGTCACGCTTTTAGCAATGCGGTGCACTTTTAATGCACTTTTGATAAATTCCAATTGACTCACGATGGAGCGTGCCCTTTTTGGTGTGCTTTTGAAAAACTGCACCAAAAATGCAACAAGCAGGACATTTCAAACGCAGTGTACCTGCAGTGCAGTGATGTGTGAGCAGCTACATAGGATTTAAAGGGGAAAAGAGTGGCAAAATCACACTAGTGTGAAAGGGGCCTTACGATAAGACAGCTGATCAAACAATCACATTACTGCAGTGGTTCTCAACTCCGGTCCTCAGGAGCCACTAACAGGCCAGGTTTGCAGGATTACTGAAATAGACCACAGGTGATATAATTTGCTGCTCAGTGATTGCAGTATTCTAATCTACATCTCCACAAGGCAATACTTAAAATCTGGCCTGTTAGTGGGTCTGGAGGACAGGAGCTGAGAACCACTGCATTACTGCTTTCAGATGGACTAGAAGAGGAATACAATCTAAGTGATCTACCAGATGCACAAGCGGTCCCTCAGGGACTAGAAACTCAATCTGTAGTGGCACAAGAAAACAGTAACACACATGCTACAAATTCATACCAGAGTTGAGTACTTACTACTTTCGTGTAGTAAAGCCACCTTTGTGTCTTGAACCATAAATATTTACTGTGATTATAGTACTTGTTTATGCTATTCTTTGCTTGTATGTCACATTTGTATTGTTCTTTTGAAAGAAGGAAATGCAATCTACTGGAGAAAACACCAATGCCTCGTACACACGGTGGGACTGTTGTACGACCGTATGCTCAACAATCGGTTGTGTCTAGCGTACTGACATGAGTCAAGTAATCGGCCAACAAAGTCGAATATAGTGACTTGCTACGAGTGTATAACAAGGAAGTTCAGATGAATGTGATTTGTGAATTAGGAACACAGGTTTACCGAGCACTTCCTGGATTCAGAGAATGCTTGTTTGCACTTTCAACTTTTGTTGGGCCAACTTCTGTACACACGAGTCAACAGTTGTACAACGGCTTGTTGGCCAACAAAAGTTTTATAGTTTGTTAAGCCAATTTCTGTTGTACGACTGTTGAACGTCGGCTGTTGTAATCGTGCGTACTAACGGTCGGATTATCGTACAACAAGCTGTTGTACGACCGTTGTTGTACGACAGTTGCACTGTGTGTACGGGCCATAATAGAATGCTGGGGTTGAATTATTAAAGGCAAATAGGTTGTTCACTTTAGAAAGGAATTTTAACTTAGCTTAGTGAATGTGGTGAAAATTGACTTTGCAAAGAATACCCAATCACACGAAAGTGAAATAAAAATAAACAGTATTTTTGTTTGCACATGATTGGATGCTGGAAGTCAGCAGAGCTTCACTTCATTCACTAAGCTCTGAGGCAAGTTCCCATGCAAAGTGCAACTTCACTTGCAAAGCAAACAGCCTATTTGCATTTAGTAAATCAACCCCAATAGGATTATGACATAATTTTACATTGCGACTTGTTTGTAAGGATGTTCCTAGAGCCAGTTTATTGGTAAATGCTGAGTGCACTGTTTTATGTAACAAGCATGTCTTCTGTGTTCTGTTTTCAGATTCAAAGTGCTCTGCAGGAGAACATTAGTGTACCTGAGAGCTTTGAGGAAATCTCATTGTAAACAATCAAAGTCCATCTTGTACACACCTCAGGAAGATCCTGGGGAAAATTGCATGAAATAGCAAATAGTGATGCTTTTACATCAGAAAACAGATAATGCTAGTTCTACAAGGATATGATAAAGATAAACTCCTTTAACCAGTGTTAGCACATCCTGGAGTTACTGACAGTGTCTGTTTTCCATGCAAAAAATGCATCCAGCCATACATGGATCAAAATATGGTTGGCTCAGCAGGGTACTGACTAATTTTGATCCATGTATGGACAGCCTGGTTGTACAGAAGTCAACCACCCTGTCAGGTTTTTCCGGGTCGTTCAGTGCCACTGGCCATAGTTGGAAGCACTGATCAATATTTTCTGATGGCAGGTAAGTTTCAGAAGTGTCTGGGGGGGGGGGGGGATAGTTAATGTGCTATTTTTTACCTTAGTGCAGGAATGCATTAAGGTAAAAAAATTCCCATCCTTTAAAACCACTTTAAGGAACCCGTAAAACCAACCTTTTATGCATTTTACCCCCTTGGTGACCAGGCCTTTTTTGTTATTCAGAACTGTGCTACTTTAACTGGCAATTGCTCGGCCATGCTGCAGAGCTTTCTTTTGGTGGTATTTAATCATCAATGCTTCTATTTTTTGCTATATAAACAAACAAAATACTAACAATTTTGAAAAATAAAAAGCATTTTTCTTACTTTCTGTTATAAAATTTTGCAAACAAATAATCTTTCTTAATAAATGTAGGCCAAAATTTAGTCTGCTACACGTATTTGATAAAAATAACCCAAATCAGTGTATATTATTTAGTCTGTGTGAAAGTTATAGAGTCTATAAACTATGGTATATATACTGTATATATATACAGTATCTCACAAAAGTGAGTACACCCCTCACATTTTTGTAAATATTTTATTATATCTTTTCATGTGACAACACTGAAGAAATGACACTTTGCTACAATGTAAAGTAATGAGCAGTGGCAGCCCGTCCATCAGGGCGCACGGGCACCGCCCCCTCTCTCCTGTCACCCCCTCTGTCATGGATAGATTCATGCATATGTGTTTTTCCCCAGCGTTAAATTGGATCTGAATTGTTATATTTCCAATTACTAGTTAAGAATGATCTATCTTTTTTACGAACATATGTATCATTATTATCTATATTTTGAACATTATTTATATGTTTTGATTGCCATTTGTAAACGTTCCATCCAGGATCCCGTGAATCGAGTTTTTCTAATGTCCATGTGAGATAGTGTCTGTATGTTTAAAGCACTATCCCTAAATTTGTCTTCAATAACAATTTTTTCCTTTTTTGAACACTCCGATTTTCATATCAGAGTGTGTTTTTTATATGGGTTTTTCCATATTCCTTCATGCATAGCATATATATATTATGAAGTTATAATATATAATTTCTCAAAATACAGTCCATCAAGCACACGGTAATTTTTATTCATATTTTTATGATGTTTTATTTTATAATAATTTTTAGTAATATTTTATAAAGCATATATGGTTTAATTTCAAAAACCTAGTTTAAGGAATGATAAAGAAGCCAAAGTTGTCATTTCGATATTTATCACACTTTCCCAATGTTGGGCAAATAATGTGGTTAAATTAATATCCGGGTTTTGGTTATTGTGTTTTTCCCCAGCGTTAAACTAACATCCGGTTTTTAGCTATTCGTATCCCTAGCAGTACTATCTTTGCAGACACCAAATTCAATCAGGCAGCATGAAGGCAGAGTCATACAATCACTGCTGATTGGTTAGGGATACTGTGATGGCCCGTCATTGGCTGGATGTGAGTGGAGATTCTGTATATATTGGGAAGTGACGTCGGATATCACATGTCCCTCTGATGACGTCAGCACGTTGACTGACGAAACGCCGCGTAAGGGCATTGTGAATCCTACGTCATTTCCGCTCAATGATACGCAGGAGGAGCGCAATCGGCGTCCCCTGCATCCCTTTGACTAACGTAAGCTTTTAATATTTTTATTACTTTTTGCAACTTTAAATAAATTCAACCTAGAAGTACTTCACCATTATCGGCTCCACTTTTTTTTCACTCCCCCCTGTGTATGGGAAGTGAGTGCCCTGTAGAAATTACAGCGCAGCCAGAGATCGCGGGCTTCCATCCCAGGATGATTGGAGGAGAACCCTGACAGTTCACAGGCTGGTTTGATTCCCGTAATAGGAATCAGAGCATCTGGTGAGTAAGGCTAACTCACTGGGTGAAAAGGTGGAGGATCGTTTGCTATTTTCATATTTAAAAACAGCGATGGTGAAGATATGGTTGCTAGATGGCCACTGACACATCTATGTTTTTATGCATGAAGCATGAATATATTTTGGACTTTTAAGTTATAAGCAAGTTTCACATTGTGCATGATTCCATTTTGATCTTATAAATACAAGCACTTTTTTGCCTTTTTGCACGCCTATAACACATTTCCTATTTGTAGGCACAATTTCCAAAATATGTTGTATTGTCTGTCGGATTTTGTTCATTCATTTTTTTACAATACCATCAACAGGATAAACTTTGATGTGTAGAAAGTTCACCTTTTTTTTTTTTAATTTTAAATGGTTTATTGGAATTTTACATACAGATTGTAGAACATGCAAAGTAGCACAACCGATGTTCCATCTGGAGCATACTAATATATTCAACATATTCAACACAGGGAACACAGTACAAGAGAAAGATCATTAAATCAATGTGAAGCCAAGCAAACTTTTAATCATGAAGGTAGGACCATGTCCCCTTTTGGATTTGGAGGGGTTAGGGATGG
>BLSH010065565.1:928196-938455 GCA_018402905.1 Glandirana rugosa
CCCCGGTCGGCGTACTTACCCCCCCGACAGTCCCAGTCGGTACCTATCTAAGTAATTATTATTACTTGGCGCGAGGGGGATCACTAAGTTTTCCACTTGAAAGCTCCGGTTGTTGGATGTTCGTCTACAAGAGAACCAGGTTCTCTGTGTAAAACGTAATAGGTTTTGTGGTAGTAAGTTGGACTTTTTGAAGGTGGTCTAAGATAATCGAAGGTTGTGTTTTTTCTTCTTGCCTCACGACTATCGAAAGGCTCTGTGCGAGGTTGAATTCGACGTGGTCTGTTGCTAGCTGTGGTTGCCTTCTATAAACTATCAGAGGACGCTATAGTTGTTATGGGGTATGTGGGAAGCTAATAGAATCTGGTGGAAGTTTTTCAGGTTGAATGATGGTGTTTTGGATAATGCAAAATGTGTCTCTTGGACCAAGAGAACATCTGCTTGTAGGTTGTTGGCCTCGAAAGTTCACCTTTTGAATCACTAGGGGGAGCGCGGTTCATTATTATTAATGAATCTATCCATGGCTGACCCTGACAGCCCCCCCATTCATGCGGCTGGCCCCTTTGTGGTGCCGGCCGCATGAATTACTGCGGCTGGGGTGTCCATGAAGCATCTCATTAGTAGGCTCTAATTGGCTTCAATAGAGTGTAGCTTGTGGCGCAAAGCGTGCTGCCTCAAGCCCTTAGAAAGGCAAATGAACAATTGCCTTTCTAACTGGGAACCGCTCTCAGCCAATCAGGAAGCGCCGGTATGTTACCGGTTTCCTGATTGGCGGAGAAGACAGGCGATCCTATAGGATGCCTATCTCGGTGGAGAAGGAGGATACCGCCAGTCGCCGGAGCATGGACACTGGGGCACTGCACACTGCCAGCAGCATGCTTTCCGTTTGCGGGCTCTGCACACTGCCAGGCCAGCCTACTACTAGATGGAGTAAGTGTGGGACTTTGTCCTGACTTCGGGGGGTTGTCTGCAAAGTACCCCATGTGTGATATTGGCTGCAATGTACCCACACCTGTGATACTGGCTGCAATGTACCCCCACCTGTAGTATTGGCTGCAATGTACCCCTACCCGTGATATTGGCTGCAATGTACCTCACCTGTGTTACTGGCTGCAATGTTCCCCCACCTGTGATACTGGCTGCAATGTACCCCACCTGTGATACTGGCTGCAATGTACCCCACCTGTGATACTGGCTGTAATGTTCCCCACCCTTGATACTGGCTGCAATGTACCCCACCTTTGATATTGGCTGCAATGTACCACACCTGTGATACTGGCTGCAATTTACCCCACCTGTGATACTGGCTGCAATGTACCCCACCTGTGATACTGGCTGCAATGTACCCCACCTTTGATATTGGCTGCAATGTACCCCACCTGTGATACTGGCTGCAATGTACCCCCAACTGTGATACTGGCTGCAATTTACCCCACCTGTGATATTGGCTGCAATGTACCCCACCTGTGATACTGGCTGCAATTTACCCCACCTGTGATACTGGCTGCAATTTACCCCACCTGTGATACTGGCTGCAATTTACCCTACCTGTGACACTGGCTGCAATTTACCCCGCCGGTGATATTGGCTGTAATGTACCCCAACTGTGATATTGGCTGCAATTTACCCCTACCTCTGATACTGGTTAAAATTTATCCCACCTGTGATATGGGCTACAATTTACCCCACCTGTGACACTGGCTGCAATTTACCCCTATCTGTGATACTGGCTGCAGTTTACCCCACCTATGATACTGGCTGCAATTTACCCCCACCTGTGATATTGGCTGCAATTTACCTTCACCTGTGATATTGGCTGCAATTTACCCCCACCTGTGATACTGGCTGCAATTTACCCCACCGGTGATACTGGCTGCAATGTACCGCCACCTGTATTATTGGTTGCAATGTACCCCACCTGTAATACTGACTGCAATTTACCCCACCTGTGATATTGGCTGCAATGTACCCCCACCTGTGATATTGGCTGCAATGTACCCCACCTGTGATACTGGCTGCAATGTACCCCACCTGTGATATTGGCTGCAATGTACCCCACCTGTGATACTGGCTTCAATTTACCCCACCTGTGATATTGGCTGTAATTTACCCCCACCTGTGTTATTGGCTGCAATTTACCCATACCTGTGTTATTGGCTGCAATTTACCCTACCTGTGTTATTGGCTGAAATTTACCCCACCTGTGCTATTGGCTGCAATGTACCCCCACCCGTGATACTGGCTGCAATGTACCCCACCTATGATACTGGCTGCAATGTACCCCACCTGTGATACTGGCTGCAATGTACCCCACCTGTGATACTGGCTGCAATGTACCCCACCTGTGATACTGGTTGCAATGTACCCCACCTGTGATACTGGCTGCAATGTACCCCCACCTGTGTTACTGGCTGCAATGTACCCAGCCTATGATATTGGCTGCAATTTACCCCACCTGTGATATTGGCTGCAATTTATGCCACCTGTGTTATTGGCTGCAATTTACCCCACCTGTGTTATTGGCTGCATTTTACCCCACCTGTGTACTCCTGACACAATATGTGGAATACAGGGGATGGAGTGGGTGGATTCTATAAGGGGTGGGGCTTATGGGAAGTAGGAGTGGTCAAAAAGGAAGGGCGGGGCTGGGCCCCCCCATCCTAAAACTTCACCAGCTGCCACTGGTATTGAGTATACAGCTTGTATAACAGTGTATATTTGCTGTCCCCTCAAAATTACTCAACACACAGCCATTGATGTCTAAATACCTGGCAACAAAAGTGAGTTTTGTTGAAAATGAAAGTAAAAATGTTCAAATTGGGCCCAAAGTGTCAATATTTTGTGTGGCCACCATTATTTTCCAGCACTGCCTTAACGCTCATGTGCATGGAGTTCACGAGAGCTTCACAGGTTGCCACTGAAGTCCTCTTCCACTCCTCCATGACGACATCACGGAGCTGGTTAATGTTAAAGACCTTGCGCTCCTCCACCTTTCATCTGAGGATGCCCCACAGATACTCAATAGGGTTTAGGTCTGGAGACATGCTTGGCTAGTCCATCACCTTGAGGCCTCATGTACACTGCTGCTGATAAACTGACGTCTTGGAGCAGTTGGGCATTTTTTTCAGCTCCCCTGAACTCTTCTCTATGTTATCCTATCAGTACATGTACCCAGGATCATGTATAGTCATTTCTAGGCAGTTGAGTTTAGAAGCATTTTTTGGAAACCAAAAAAATGCATTCAGGACGGATGTTCAGAGGCATTTGAAACGGCAGATGCCTGTAACTGCTTGTAAACGCGCCTAAACGCAGTAACTCGCATTTAGCGGCGTTTTGTTTATAGGCGTCTTTCATTTAAAAAAAAAATGCTTCTAAATGCAAACGCGGCTAAACGCAGCATGTAAAGCAGCTAAACTGATGTTTTAAATATTGATTTATAGCGGTCAAGTTAAAATCATTCAGTGGAGGTTAAACAACATCCCGTGTACATTAAGTGGCATCTTGGCAGTGGTCATCTTGGAGGTGGGTTTGGGGCAGTGGTGTATTTAGGTTTTGTGCTGTCCTAGGCCTGACTAAACTTGTGCCCCCCCCACAGTTGCCGGACACCGGCTGTCCACCCAAAAACTCATTGGTTGGGGCCCACTGCCTGGGCCCTTCTGGATGCCTGGACCCCCACATATGTATGGCCTGTCCCCCTCTGATGGCGGCCCTGCCTGTATTATCATACTGGCAGCACTACAATTGCAAGCCGGCGGGGACTCTTTTCGTGCTGCCCCCCTGCAAAGTGCCACCCTAGGCCTGGGCCTTGTTGGCCTAGGCCAAGATACAGCGTTTGTTTGGGGTTGTTATCATGTTGGAATACTGCCCTGGGGCACAGTCTCCGAAGGGAGGGGATCATGCTCTGCTGTAGTATGTCACAGTACATGTTGGCATTTATGGTTCCCTCAATGAACTGTAGCTCCCCAGTGTCGGCAGCACAAATGCAGCCCCAGACCATGACACTCCTACCACCATGCTTGACTGTAGGCAAGACACACTTATCTTTGTACTCCTCACCTTGTTGCCGTCACATATGCTTGACACCATCTGAACCAAATAAGTTTATCTTGGTCTCATCAGCCCACAGGACATGGTTCCAGTATTCCATGTCTTAGTCTGCTTGTCTTCAGCAAACTGTTTAAGGGCTTTCTTGTTCACTATGTTCAGAAGAGGCTTCCTTCTGGGACGACAGCCATGCAAAATAATTTGATGCAGTGTGCGGCGTATGGTCTGAGCACTGACAGGCTGACCCTCCACCCCTTCAACCTCTGCAGTAATGCTGGCAGCACTCATACATCTATTTCCCAAAGACAACCTCTGGATATGACGCTAAGCATGTGTACTCAACTTCTTTGGTCGACCATGGCAAGGCCTGTTCTGAGTGGAACCTGTCGGTTAAACCGCTGTATGGTCTTGGCCACTGTTCTGTGGCTAAGTTTTAAGGTCTTGGCAATCTTCTTATAGCCCAGGCCATCTTTATGCAGAGCAACCATTCTTTTTTTCAGAGCCTCAGAGAGCTCTTTGCCATGAGGTGCCATGTTGAACTTTCAGTGACCAGTATGAGAGAGTGAGAGCGATAACACCAAATTTAACACACCTGCTCCCCATTTACACCTGAGACCTTGTAACATTAATGAGTCACATGACACCGGTAAGGGAAAATGGCTAATTGGGCCCAATTTGAACATTTTCACTTAGGGGTGTACTCACTTTTGTTGTCAGTAGTTTAGACATTAATGGCTGTGTGTTGAGTTATTTTGAGGGGACAGCAAATTTACACTGTTATATAAGTTGTACACTCACTATTTTACAATTTAGCAAGTGTCATTTCTTCAGTGTTGTCACATGAAAAGATATAATAAAATATTTACAAAAAGGCGAGGGGTGTACGCACTTTTGTGAGATACTATGTGTGTATATATCTATATATATATATATATATATATATATATATATATATATATATACTGTATATAAACATTTCCATCTAGGGCTCTTTTGCACTGTGCATACTACATCAGTGTCCCGCTGGTCTAGATACTATACCTGTTCTATTGGGTGAAACATTTTTTTTTTCAACAATGTTTTGTGTATTATATTATATGTCTTAAGTTGTACTTCTGTGCCCTTCTTCCCCTCTCGCCTCCATCATGGTGGTTGGATATGAACTTTTTCACACCCTGGTTTGGCACTCCACATGGTCATTTGCCTCAGGTCCCTGGATTAGGTGCAAATTTATATACTGTATTGATTGCTCTGTTTTTGTCGTATCTTGCCCCTCCACAGACCAGAAGGCAACCCATGTCTTGTACTACCACACCTAATATAATTGTTTTCATTTGTTAGCATATTTCTGTTGTGGTTTTTTTATATGTATATTTTTGTATGCTATTTTCCATTTGTATGTTTCCTTTTGGCACACCAAAATCCATAGATGTGGTGTGGATCTTGAAGAACCGCACAGCCACGAAACGCATTGACCTTTACTGCCATACTTGACTTCATGTGATTATGCCCATCTCATAAATGTAAAGTCATGCAATTTATTGTCAAAAATTTTTTTTGTATATTGATGGTGTTATTATAATTGCTTTTAAGGTCCTATTTTATATAAGAGATGTAATAAAGTTGTATGTTGAGCCCTTTTAAATGGTTGTGGAGTTGTCTCCATGTGGTACAATAAAAGTCTCATTATTACCCATCCCCTCCCTTTCTCTTTAGGTAATAATAATTTCCCTCTAGGATTAATAAATGATTCTGAATCTAATTTAGGAGGTTTGGAGGTGGCTTTCCTTCTTTGTTGTCTGTCTTTAAGAGATGGAATCCATGAAGACGGATGTGCATGCGACATAAACCCAACTTTTCACTTATCTAATGTTCTGGTACAGGTATCGTGTATCCATCAGCTTGCATTGGATTTCATCATTATGTACAGTAATGTACTGTATGATAACCTTTGTGCTGACATCTAGTGTCAATTAACTGTAACTACAATTTGTTATTTTCATGCTTGTAAAGTACTACAATTCAGTTTACCAATGTGTTTAGATTTGTTTGGTTTAGTCCTTAGCTAGACCTCTCCCTTCTTCTTCATGTTCCCTCGGTTAGTTTCCAGCTTCATAGTGGACACAAGGTGTAGAATTTAATTGTCAGTTTACACTTTGATATGGCTGGAAATATAGTGCATCTTCACAAGTAAACTACAGTGGATTAAAATGCCATGTTTTCCATTTAGCTACTGTATTTAACGGTGCCATGGCTCTAAAACACTTCCCCAAAGAAATAGTTCAAGCAATTGTAACTACTCTACCCAGGCCTGATAAGGACCCCACCCTTCCTAGTAACTACAGGCCAATTTCTTTGTTAAACTTAAATTTATGTCAAAGTAATAGCGTTAAGAATTCTCTATATTTTACCCACTCTAATTGATTCCGACCAAGTCGGCTTTATCAAAGGTAGGCAAGGTCCGGACGCCACCAGACGTATACTTAACATGCTTCACTATGTTGAAATACATAAATGCCCAGCTCTTTTCCTAGCGCTAGACACAGCGAAGGGCAGGGGTGTAACTACAGGGGTTGCAGGGGTTGCAATTGCAACTGGGCCCCATGCTCCAGGGGACCAGTGTGCCTCCCTTGTACACCTGAATAGGAGGGATGGGGGGTGGCATTTAGAGGAACCAATCTCCTCCATTTTCCTCCTAATGGAGAAGATCGGTTCCTCTATATGCTGTCTCCGCCGCCCCTCCTATCCAGGTTGCTTGTCTTCTACTGTTCCCATGGTCCCTGTGTGCTTCCCTGGTCCCCCCAGAGAGCTGCTGTCTTCCCCCCTCATCTCTTCTGCCAGCTGCTGATGAAGATGTGCCATGATGGAGGGATGGGAACTGGTTGGTAAATTTGTCATTTACTGGCTCCTTCCTTTTCTGAATGGACAGAGTCAGTGATTGGTACCAATTGGTTCATTCATAACTGAAGCATAGTAATTGGTTTTTACTATACTTCCGTTTCTGAATGAATGGGAGGCTTGGTACACAGCTATTCCTGTCCATTCATTCTGTGCAGCTGGGGCTACACAGATGGAGATTGAGGGCTGAGGTTTGTTTAGACCCCTGATATCTCATCAAAGCCCCCCCAATAGGGCTCCTAAATTTTTTTTAAAAATTGTAAAAATAAAATTGTAAAAGAAATAAAATGAAATGGTAAAAAAATAAAATAAAAATTAAAATTAAAAACTACTGATGCCAGTGAGGGAACTCAGGATTGCATTGGCTTTTCACCACCATAGGGAGACCCGAAGATGGAAGAAAGGGGGGCCCGCTGCA
The DNA here is from genome assembly GCA_018402905.1 of Glandirana rugosa. Classification (NCBI taxonomy): domain Eukaryota; kingdom Metazoa; phylum Chordata; class Amphibia; order Anura; family Ranidae; genus Glandirana; species Glandirana rugosa. The sequence goes on from BLSH010065565.1 coordinate 935,554, forward strand.
GAACTTGTGAAAGGGTCCCACTGAGGGACCATAATAAAGGGCCCCAGAATCAGTGGGAAGAGGGAAGGGCCCTGGCTAGGGGTCAGGGGGGCCCTTCATAATTTCTTGCACCGGGACCCTGAAGGTTCTAGTTACGCCTCTGGAGAAGGCCTTTGATCAGGTGCACTGGGGAGTTTGGATTTACAGGCCCAATACTGTCAGCTATTATGGCTCTCTATTAATGGACTACATCAAAAGTACTTACCTCCGGAATCCTATCGCAATAATTTACTATATGAAATGGCACACGCCAAGGATGCCCCTCGCTGTCGCTTATATTTGCACTACTAATGGAGCCCCTAGCGCACTCGATCAGGGCACCTCCTATCATAATGGGAGTTCATATAGGTCTGACCTATAATAAAATCTGCCTCTTCCCGACTATGTCATTTTCTTTATCCCTGACCCAATGACATCACACCCAGAAGTGCAAAAGCTCCTCACAACCTACAGTGCCCTCTCCTAGTACAAAATAAACAACATTAAATCTCAAATTGTAGGTATAAATGTCCAGCCTGCAATGAAAATCAGCCCTTAGTTCTTCCTTCCCTTACACGTGGACCCCTAACTCGCATCTTGAGATCTACAAAACCTCTCTAAATTCGAACTTTCAATGATTGGCACAATTGTTCCTTTGAAATGCAACTCCCCCCAAAAGAAAACTTCTTTACTTTAGGACCATACCTATGCATATACCACACTCTTTTTTAAAATAAAATATGTTCTACCCTAAACCACTATATATAAAAAAGGAACCCCCCCCCCCGATGCTCCTACATCATTATGACAAAACGTAAATCAGTAGGTGGTATGTCCCTGCCCAACATACCTCACTACTATCTAGAGGCCCTATTGGACCATACTTGTTATTGGTGGAATCCACTGCCAGATAAGCTATATTCACATATTGAAGAGACTGTAATGCTCTGCTCCTCTGCGCATACTTTCCTGCTCTCAGTTCAATCTGGAGACCAAACTGTATCCTAAACTTTCTCCTCCATCCAAGCCACTATTAGAGCTCTAAAACAATTAGGCTCATTGTCACCATCACCAGAAATTAACCAAACTCTCTTGTTGCCCATCAACATGTTGGAATTATATATTCCTCACTTAAACTTAAAATCCTGGGTGAGATGAGGTATAACATTTCTACATGATTTATTTACACCTACACAACTAAAGTCCTTTTAAGAATTAAAGGATACATTCTCTATACCTTCTAATGACCCTAGTCCTACTGCTATCCACGTAGATCAATCTCTATACCATTATTATGAACCCTAAGTCATCGCAAAAAAGAATCTCGTATTTTTTTTATAACAACCTACAACATTAATCTTAGTTTACAAACTTCCTTCCTTCGTAAAATGGGAACACGATATAGACGATATAGGTAACAAATTCTCTTCTCATTAATGGCTTCAATCATACTGGTCGTTATATGCCTCTTCCCTTTGTGCTGATCAGTGGGAATTAATGTACAAAGTGACATACAGGTGGTACCTCACTCCCTATAAACTAGCAACATTTTATACTAGTGGCTCCTGCCAATGTTGGCACAATTGTGGATCTATAGGTTTTCTTATACATACAGTATACTCTTGTTCGGTAATTCATTACATTCCTACTGGAATTGCATATTCAACTTTCTATCAGAGCTTACACCTTCTCCCATCTCTCCTATGGAGGAGATGGCATTACTAAACCTCCCTTAACATTGATGAGATCCCTACTTCAGCTAGAGCGATTCTAATGCATTAACAGCAGCGAAATGTAACATTTTGAGGAGATGAAATACTGATCTTTCACCGTCCTTTGCTAAAACTATTGATGATTGTAATCGATATTGTGCTCTTGAGAGAATATTTGCATTAAGAAACTCTGCTATGTGTAGATTTTGTTTCAAATGGAACTTATGGCTTATACACCCACGCCGTACTGTACTATATCAATTGACCGTTTGGCCCCTTGATACACATTAACCTGGAGTCTAATGACATATGATCCATGGTATTGTCACATTCTCCCTCCCTTGATTTGAATGTACTAAGGAGTTCCTGTCTTTCCCTTTCCCTTTTCTTGTTTTCTTGTTGTATTCAGACAGCTCCAGGATAATGTCTCACCTGCATTGTATTAGATAGCTTCTTTTGACTTATGACATGTTATACAATCCTTATTATATCTACTGACATACAGTATGCTGTCAGCCACTCTATGCCCTGTATTTGTATTCCTTTCTAGAATGTTAAAGAACAATTGAACCATAAACTGCCATGTCTTCTTGGAGACTTACCCAGACAGCAAGGATAACTTGTCACAAATCTAGGGCAGTGTTGAATTGTAAGTCTTGCTAACTTGCTGCACATTTTCACTGGCAAGTTGTACACTTGCAGAGCACTTGAAGCACAAGTTCTAGTTGACACTTTTCCAATTTGTAGCAAATTTGCATGGCAAGTCTCTAGCAAGAGCAAAGTTGCAGTGGAGCGCCTGTCTCCCTTAGCGGAGCAGACTGAAGCCGCCTCCCCTCCTCTCTGTTTACATCTACACAGGAGGAGGGAGTCCGAGGATACATACTGCTGTGCATATCTCCTGAATATCCCCTGCTATTTTGAGGTCTGTACAGTCAGTGCATTGTAATCTAGATGGACATGTGCAGGACAGGGCGCTATGGGAGGGGAGGGGGGTCTACTAGCTCTTGTGGAGAGGGGAGTCTGCACTGAGGGGGTGTCTATACAGATGGAGGAGGGTCTGCACTGAGGGGTGTCTATACAGATGGAGGGGGGTCTGCACTGAGAGGGTCTATACTGATGGAGGGGGTCTGCACTGAGGGGGTGTCTATACTGATGGAGGGGGGTCTGCACTG
>BLSH010065565.1:1012067-1033708 GCA_018402905.1 Glandirana rugosa
GACAGAATAAGCACCTCAAAATCCAAGACAGGTCTCGGGCTCCTCCTGCTTCCTCTTCTGCTGATGCCTCGGCCTCTTCCTCCACCTCTACAGTGACAGTGTCACCTGTCACCCAGCAAACAGACGATGTGACAGCAACGCCACCATGTCCGCCACCATCCTCAATCATTTCCACATGGTCCCATGGAAGCATACAGCTGTCCATCTCCCAAACACTGGAGAGAAAGAGGAAGTACCCCCCTACCCATCCGCGATCCCTGGCCCCGAATGCCAGCATTTCAAAATTCTTGGCCTTTGAAATCCTGTCATTCCGTCTGGTGGACACAGACAGTTTTAAAAACCTGATGGCGGTGGCTGTCCCACAGTATGTGGTTCCCAGCCGCCACTACTTTTCCAGGCGAGCCATCCCTTCCCTGCATAAACAAGTTGGGGACAAGATCAAGTGTGCACTGTGCAACACCATCTGTGGCAAGGTCTACATAACCACTGATACATGGACCAGTAAGCACGGGATATATCTCGCTAACTGCACACTGGGCAAATGTAGTGGCGGGTGGGCCTGAGGGGATAGCAGTTTGGCGCATGTCCTTCCGCCAACGAGGATTGCAGGATATTTCTCTTTGCCTCCTGTTGCCTCCTCCTCCTATGCTGCTTCCTCCTCCTCTACCACCTCCTCATCCGGTCAGCGTAACACTTTCACCACCAACTTCAGCACATCCAGGGGGAAACGACAGCAGACTGTTTTAAAACGGATATGTTTGGGGATAAACCCCACACTGCGCACACTAGCTTGTTTGATGCACATCCCTTGCCTGGTGCATGTGCTGAATTTGGTGGTGTAGAAATTTCTAAAAAACTATCCGGTTATGTCAGAGCTGCTGCAGAAAGTGTGGGCCGTCTGTGAGCGCTTTCAGCGTTCTCACCCTGCTGCTGCTCGCCTGTCTGCGCTGCAGCGGAACTTCGGCCTTTCCGCTCACCGCCTCCTATGCGACGTGCCTAAAGGTGGAATTCTACCTTGCACATGCCGGAGAGACTGTGCGAGCAGCAGCAGGCAATAGTGAAGTTTCAGCTGGAGCACGCAGGGGTAAGTCGCTCTGCGGAACAGCACCACTTCACCACCAAGGAGTGGGCCTCCATGCAAGACCTGTGTACCATATTGTGGTGTTTCGAGTACTCCACCAACATGGCCAGTGCCGATGACGCTGTTCTCAGCGTTACTATCCCACTTCTATGTCTCCTTGAAAAAACACTCCTGGCGATGATGGAAGAGGATGTGGCACAGCAGGAAGAGGAGGAGGAAGAGGGGTCATTTCCATGGCAGTCATTCACAAGTGGCTTGGAAGGTGGGTTCCTGCACCAGCATAGGCCAGGTAAAAAATTTTCAAGCCAGGGCACAGTTCTGGAGGATGAGGAGGAGGAGGAGGAGGAGGAGGAGGAACCGTGTTCACAGCAGGGTGGCACCCAACGCAGCTCGTGGGCATCACTGGAGCGTGGCTGGGGGGGATACGGAGGACACAGATGATACACCTCCCACAGAGGACAGCTTGTCTTTGTCTCTGGGCAGCCTGGCACACATGAGGGACTACATGTTTCAGTGCCTGCGCAAGGACAGCCGAGTTGCCCACATTGTAACTTGTGCTGATTACTGGGTGACCATCCTGCTGGATCCCCATTACAAGGACAACGTGCCGTCCTTAATTCCCTCACTGGAGCGTGAACGGAAGATGCGTGACTACGAGCGCACGCTGGTAGACGCGCTGCTGAGGGCATTCCCAAATGACACTGGGGCTCAGTGGAAGCACAAGGCGAAGGCAGAGGAGGAGGAAGAGTTCGCCAATGCAATTGTGGCACTGCCAGCACCTCAGAAGGCAGGGTTAGTATGGCCGAAATGTGGAAAAGCTTTGTCAGCAGCACGCCACAACAAACAGCACCACCAGCTGATAGTCAACGTCTTAGCAGGAGGCAGCATTTCAGCAACATAGTGGAACAGTATGTGTGCACATGCCTACACGTACTGACTGATGGGTCTGCCCCATTCAACTTCTGGGTCTCCAAATTGGGCACATGGCCTGAGCTTGCCCTTTATGCCTTGGAGGTGCTGGCCTGTCCTGCAGCTAGTGTATTGTCTGAACGTGTGTTTAGCATGGCAGGGGGAGTTATCACAGACAAGCACAACCGCCTGTCCACAGCCAACGTGGACGAGCTAATGTTTATTAAAATGAACCAGGCATGGATCCCACAAGACTTGTCTGTACCTTGTGCAGAATAGACATTTATACCGGCCTCACACAGACATTGGTATACTTAAGTGAACTTATTCTTTTTTATTTTTTTATAGAACATAAGTCTTTATTGGAATTTGTAACAGGAGAAACATGAAAAATAAACCATGGTACATTTTATATGGAAAAAGTGATCCCGTGCTAGAACATCTCTGGATTTGTGTGCAGATAGTGATCTTTTTTTTTTAATATGTCTCAATATTTTGGGGGCTACCCCAATTAGAAAAAAACAAACAAACAAAAAACGGTGTTGGCTACCTCCTCCTCCTCCACCGCCACTTCCACCTACACCGCCACGGTCACCGCCTCCTCAACCTCCTACTCCACATCCACCTTCTCCTCCATTTTTAATTTTTTTTATGTGATTTTAAGTTATTTCCCTATCCACATTTGTTTGCAGGGCACTTGTCCTACCCTTACCTCCATTTTACTTCCTTTTGCAATCCTCTAGCCCTTTCCAGGACTTTTTTAGAGCCATTTTAGTGCCCAAAAGTTCGGGTCACCATTGACTTCAATGGGGTTTGGGGTCAAGTTCGGGTCAAGTTTGGGGCCGAACTCGAACTTTTTCGCAAAGTTCGGCCTAACCCGCCGAACCCAAACATCCAGGTGTCTACTTAACTCTAGTAGTCAAGAAATGAAATGTATTTTATGTCCCTAGAACGCCTGATGGTGCTCCCTGCATCTTGGGCCACTGTATGTGGCTAGGCTGTGTAAAAGTCTCACACATATGGTATTTCAATACTCAGGAGAAGTAGTAGAATATGTTTTGGGGTGTAATTTGGGGTATGCATATGCTGTGTGTGAGAAATAACCTGTTAATATGACCATTTTCTGAAAAAAAGGAAAAAAAATCTTAATTTTGCAAAGAACTCTGGGAAAAAATTACAACTTCAAAAAACTCACCATGCCTCTTACTAAATACCTTGGAATGTCTACTTTACAAAAAGGGGTCATTTGGGGGGTATTTGTACTTTCCTGGCTTGTTAGTGTCTCAAGTAATTAGATAGGCCATCAGTACATCAAGTGTGATCAATTTTCAGAGATTGGCACCATAGCTTGTAGACTCTAACTTTCACAAAGACCAAATAATATACACTAATTTTGGGTTATTTTTACCAAAGATATGTAGCAGTATAAATTTTGGCCAAAATTTATGAAGAAAAAATACTAATTTGCAAAATTATATAACAGAAAGGAAGAAAAATGCATTTTTTTTACAAAATTTTCTGTCTTTTTTTATTTATAGCGCAAAATATAAAAAAACCCAATCTTGATTAACCGCCTGCCGACCAGCCGCCAATGTTATATGGCTGAAGGCTGGCTCTCCTGCACGAATTGCCAGGGCTGTAAGGTGGCTCGCTCAGATGCAGTTGAGGGCGGGAGCATGCCGCCGGCAGCGTGCTCTCGTGCCCGCGGGTCGGGCAGGCTTGATTGCCTTTTACAGAGGCAGAATGGTAAACATGGCATATCCCCATTCTGTCAGGGGACATGTCACAGATCTTCTGTTCCCAGTGATGGGGAACAGTTAGATCTGTCAAGCCCCTGTCAGCCCAGCCCCCACAGAGTTAGAACACAGTGAGGGAACACAGTTAACCCCTTGATCGCCCCCTAGAGTTTAACCCCTTCCCTGCCAGTGACATTTATACAGTGATCAGTGGCTATTTAACCACTTCCATGGACGCCTGACATCTTCACTTTGAGACAAGAAAAAGGACTGAGGACACATATTCCCCAGTCCCTTTCTCTGCAGCCTCAGCTGCGCTGAAAATGAATGGACACAGAGACTCCTCTCCATTCATAAACTGAAGCATCGTAAACACAGTTTATGATGCTCAGTAATGAATGGGCAGAGTCAGTGTGTAGAATCAGAGTCGGTAAATTACATATATACTCCTTCCTCCGCTCTCCATCTTGACATATCTGGGGGGGAATCGGAGCAGGAGAAGGACACCGGAGAGAGGGAGGAGGACCCGGGGTGCCAGAGGAGCGCACAGGGGACAGTCGGGGAGATTGTATTCTTCAAGCTGCACCCACGTTACCCCGCTGGGTTCCTGGACTCACAGCTAATCACTGCATCCCTCTGGCTTGACTCACAGCTAACCGATGTACTTATCTTCAAGGTTTACTTGCAGCTACCCACCGTACTCCTTCAAGCTTTACTCACTGTATTCCTGGCTGAGTCTCTACTATAGCTTTCCCACTTACTTCACCGTCCCCGGCTAGTGAAGCGTCTGCTCTGGTACTCCTTCAGAACTTAATCCCTTCTGCACTGGCCTCCAATAACAGGAGTTGTCATCCCTTTGTGGCAACTGCTTCTCCTTTACCTCTGGCAAAGATCACGCTCCCCTCGGGCTGAGCCTCTGTACACGTGGTTAGACCTCCGACTTTAGGCCTAACCCTCTGTTGCTGCTTGGAATCCTGGATAGGCTCCAGACAGACCTAGCAACCAGGAGCTCCTGGAGAGGCCTCAGGCTTCAGGTCTAGCAGCCAGGAGCAATACGACACACATCCACCCAGACAGCTTCCCAGGTGGAAAGAACCCTGATCACCTGGCTCTCTCCAAATAAATAAACTATCCCAGCAGCCTCAGTGGCCAAAGAAACTCCTGCTGATTGGCTGACAAAGCATATTCACTAATAACCTGAATTCACTGTAATCTGGCTTACTAATGCCAAAAGCAACAGTGCCACCTATTGACAGAAGAGAGAATCACAGTTCCATTAGGAATAGGAGGAAACCATATGACCCAACTACAAATTAGCCAGGCTAGTTACCACCCAGCACAACTAAATTTGTTAGCAGCCCTGTTTAGGACAAGGGTACACTTGTAACTATCAGCCTCGCAATGCCTCATGGAACTTGTGGTTTCGCAACAGCTGGAGGGCCGTCAGTTTGAGACCCCTGCTCTAAAGTGTTCTGTACAAAGGTGTTGGGTTGATCCCTGCCCTGGGTAGATGGGGCTGGTGTCCTGATGGTGATCTGCTGCTGCTACAGGTAGCCTAAGAGCATTGAGATTATCAGCAGCCCTGAGTCACAGCAAAGAGGCCAGCAGCTTGTCATGAATCATCATGATGCGGTGGAGTGGAGGGCTCATCTGACAGAGCAGCAAAGGAGCCGAGGTTGCATATAGGAATGGGCATTACAGCAGCTTGTGCTCCCCCTGGGGCAGCAGGACAGCACCCTGGATCTGTGGGATGCCAGGATTTTCTTGAAATCCCAGGACAGTCTCATAAAATCTGGGGCTGCTCTCAGGTTTGTGGTATGCAGAAACTTATTTTATCAGTCTGAGAGAAAACAATGTATAACTAAATTAAAAGTTTGTGAAAGATTTCTATCTGCAATTGCTCTAGTGATAAAGGCACACAATACTACAGGTCATCTAGGACCTAGACATTGAGGCTGGGTTCACACTATTGTGAATTGGATCCGGTTTCACCGCATCCAATTTTTAATAGCAGGAGAATGTGACCGTCTCTCTATGGAGCCGGTGCACATATCTTCACTGCAATGCTGGTGCAAATTTGCACAGGAACCCTGTGTGTCTTTTGGTCCATTTCAGGTCCGAATTCAGCCAAAAATTCAGGCTGAAATCGGACCTGAAATGGTGAACAGGGACGCACCTGACCCCTGCTGTGAGCCGCATGCGAAGAGAGTTTGAACCCAGCCTAACAGATTTGTATGCAATTTCTTTGCCTGATTTCCCTGAAATATCACCGCACGTTGATGGTGGTTTATGGAGTTAATTAAACCATCAAAAATTGAAGTCATCAAAGAGAATGTTCCCCAAAGTCTAGCACAACAAAATAAGTATAAATTTGATGACAGTTCTAGCATAAACCAGGTTTTCATAGAGAATGATTACAACTGGATATTAGCTTCTTATATTTCTGACATCAGTTTTGTGGCAATTGTTGTTGGTGATGTATTGTACATATCTGTAATGCATGAGTCACCACTAAATTCTGCATAATAAAATGTATATTATTATATTAGAACTGGTGTTCTGTGACGTTATTCTTTTTTTTCTTTTACTTTTAAAAGGCTTTATTAAGACGGTTATGTATTTTCATGTATTCATTTGTTAGCAACTCTTGCTACACTTTTAATATCTGCAGTAGCCAACACAATATCAGGTGAACTGACAACAAGCTGACAATGAGATGAATTGACAACAATGTGAAATTCATCACCAACAATATTAGAAAAATAATGTACTCACGGAGCTGTATGCCAATTATACCCTTACATACAAGCGCTAGCCTGTGTATGTTTCCCAGCATCACTTTACTGCCAGCAGTGCCCTACATACCCAGCTTGATCTTTCTTTGTGCTGCATCCCCTCTCACATGTGGAGCTGCTTGCGGTGAGGAGGGGTCTTGGGGTTCTGGCAATCAGAAGAACCACATTTTTTGGAGAGGCTTCAAGGTGGATGTTTCAAAAATCACCCACTCTGAGGAAGCAGTAAAAGACATATTGTATCTCCTAATAGTGCTTGTATTCACCACGCTGTACTGTCATCTGGATGGTGGGGCTGCTTTGAGGAGGTTGCTCACTGTTCCCACAAAGAGGGCTGGGAAGCTCGAGAGTCTTTCATTTCACCCTGTGGGAAATACACCAGGAGTGAGCAACAGGCTGACCTGAAGTTCAAGAGAAGAGTGGTTGCCTGTAGCACTGGCTGTGTTTTCAAGTCTGCAGACTGGGTGAGAAAGACGGACTATGTGACTGTGCACACGGGAGTGGAAGTGACCCCAAATGGGAGATCCCCTGTCTGTGCTAAAAAGGACTTGCCTTGCTGCAGTGCTCTGTTCAGTGGGGAGGCAAGTGTTAAAATTAGAACTGACATGTGTGAAAATGCAAAGCTTGATGTCTGGAAAGAAACTCCATCTGCTCATGGTGGTGAGTGTGGGGTACTGCAACATGGTCTGGTTAAAAATGTATTGCCACAGTACAGTTTAAACCAAACTGATGTGTTTAATGTGTCCGTTGATGAGCCACTCTGTCCTGTGTCTCCTTGCACAGTTGAAGAGGTACTGCATAGTACCTCTGATGGGAGCACAACCGGTGCAGACTAGGATAGTATGACCAGAAGGCTATCAGCTTGGTGGAAAGAACTTTTTGTAGGTAAAAGTGAGATCGACACTATGGCTGTTGTGCCAGGAGATGGGGATGAACAGCCTATAGGCCAAGGTGCATTAGCTGTTGCAGAGATTAACCCTCTCATGACTGAAGAGTCCGAGCGAGTGTAAACGCACAGCAGAAATTTTGTCCACAATGCATAAAAAATTTGTATTTTGTAACAGTTATGCTTAAAGAAATGCTAGCATCATGGAGTGTACAGCTGGTGTATATCTTGCCATCCTTTCCTACATTTGGATAACTTGTACCACGGGGTACTGCTGATTGGAGCTGGATATTGCAGGCTGTACAGTGCAGAGATCGCCAATGCTGGAGCAATTTAATGCAATGTTTTGTGTTAATATGGAAAGTTGTCTCTCAGTGGGCTGGATTGCTTCATACAGAGGTTATGTATGACAGGCACTCTGGAGCACTGTTGGACAGATGTATTGAAAATACCAGCAGTAACAGAAATTGTAAAAGAGACTGGTGTGGTGCAAAAACAGTCATTATTGGAGTGTTGGACAACAGGGGGCGATGTGAAAACTGGGGGAAGGTCCCTTAGAGAGTAACTGCTTGCCTGTGTGTGTGGTCTCTTCTCAGACACTGTCCTAGCACGCAATGGGACAAGAGTTCCTGGGAGTTTTGAATTGAGTATTTTTGAGAAAATTGTTGCCAAGGGTAACCACACAGGTATCAGCGAACCTGACACACAAAAAGTGCTGGTTGAAGTTGAGCCAGGTAGTCAGAGAAGTCAGTCCCTGACAGATGTTGTAGAAGTAGCCCCCTACAGTCCTGAGGGAGTAGGTCTGGGGTGGTGAAAAGAATGGGAGGACCCCAAAGATTAGGAAGACATGCTCATGGAAGCCAACTGGAAAAAGGTGTGGGTGGAGTGCCCCTTTAGGAAGAAGGTCAGACAGGTTTGGACCCCTGGGGGTGATAGTAGGCACTGAGGTGCCAGTGTGAATAGTGATATATTTCTCCATCCAGTGCAAGACGCCTGATTTGTTCACAGGCAGTCTAATTACACACCTGTGGGCTGGGTTCATATTCATCCCAGGGATAGGGCTCAGGGCTCCCACTTGGAGACAGCTCCACCCAGGCAGATAGAAAGTATGACCCAGGAGTCAGGAGGACTCCGCCCTACAGACACAAGGTCTGTGTATGAGAGTCAGGAGGGCTCCCATGTTCTTTAGGAGAGAGAGGCTGCAGGTGGCAGCATGAGCATACAGGTCTGAGGAGCAGACCTAAGGCTTAGGCGTAAGGCCTGAAGTAGTGGTGTCGCTAGTCAGTAAGTCAGGAGGCTGAATGAACAGTATACAGTAATGGTGGAATCCCCTGCGAGGGAGGGAAATTGCTGTTGTTTTGAACTTTATATTTCCTAGCGCTTAAAGGATTGTAAAGCTTCATTTTAAAAAAAAAATAACAAACATGTTATACTTTCCTCCTCTTTGGAAGGGTTTTGCAAAGAGTGACCCGGATCCTTCTCTTCTGGGGTCCTTCCATGGCGCTCCTGGCTCCTCCCCACATCAAGTGACCCCATGGGGAAGCGCTTCCCTGGGGACACTCGTGTGGGCATGCTCCCGAGTCCTGCTGCTGCGTCCATTGACACAGACAGCAGGATTCGGTCTCGCCCCCGGCTCCCGCGTCATTGGATTTGATTGAGAGCAGCAGGAGCCAATGGCTGCGCTGCTATTAATCTATCCAATCAGGACCCGAGACACTGGCTGGAGTGGGTGTGCTCATCCCCGGCGCTAGAAAGACCGGGTTCAGGTAAGTAAAAAGGGGGCTCGGGGGGGGGGCTGCTACAATGAGGTAAAAAACCCTTTAATGACCCTGGACATCTTACAATACTGTATATATCTATCTATCTATATATATATATATATATATATATATATAATATATGTTATATGTATAATTTATGAATTATCTGTTTGCACAGTTGTGTAACAGAAAATAAAAAAAAATGTATTTATTTCAAAATTTTTGCATTTTTTTTCCCTTTATGTAGCAAATAGTAAAAAACCCAGTGGTGATTAAATAACGTGAAAAAGAAAGCTATATCTGTCTCAAAAATTAGATAAAATTAATTTGGGTACAGTGTTGCATGGCCAAGTAATTGTCATTGAAAGTGTGACAGCATTGAAAACTGAAGAGTGGCCTTGACCGGAAGGGGGTTTAACATACTGGTCTTCGAGTGATTAAATATGGTATGATACTTGGATTTTTGGATCGCTGATATGTTACAGCATTGTCCTTGGCAATCCCTAATATTGTATACTGTACTATGGTGAAAGATTAATTAAATATTATTAAAAAAATAGAGATATCTTTTCACTCTAAGGGAGTTCCTGTCCTGCTCAAGCTAACAGTCAGGTACAGCAAGGCTGTAAATAAAATGTTTACAGGTAATCCTATTAATGTACTATTTGTGAACTATTGGGTGTCAAATTTGAACCACTGGCTGCAGATGTATGGTAGATAAAGGCCTGCAACTCAATAGCTTCATGCTTTGATGAAAGCCTAAGGCCGAAAAATGTCAACATTTATGGATGTTTTACTGCTGTGATGCAACAATAAAGTCCTTTTGATGAAGGTAACGAGTTGCTGGCATTTATCTACTATACATCTGCTTTGAGTACCATTGGCCAGAGCACCGTTCACTCTGCACACTCCATTTGATCCACAGAAGCGGTAGAGCTTGGGTGAGTTTTTTCTTTTACTGGCTGCAGATGGCTCAATGTACACTGTACTAGCCAGCCCTGTGCATGTGTCATGTCAAAGGGGTCCTTTGCTGTTGCATTTAAAATTTGTGGCTGAAAAGCTTCATTTTAATAACATGAGTTGAAAATGTTTTAGGGTGCTCACTGTTTTAGCCATCAAATTCACAAAGTAGCACTTGGCTGATGATGGCCCAACATACTCTTCAGGTACTAGCTTGCCCTCCTGCATGTGTCATGTTTGGACAAGCCTTCGGTGAAGCGGGTGAATTTGTGACTAAGAAGCTGCATTTTAATAACCTTAGTAAGGGTATTTTTTTTGGTGCACACTGTAATACTAATCACATTCATTAATTATGGGCTGTCTTGGATGGAACATGGGCTGAAGGAGCCCACCCTGCACTTCAGGTATCAGCCTTCCCTGCTGCATGGGTCATATTGGAGTGGGCCTTCAGCAAAGCAGGGTAAATTTGTGACTAAGAAGCTGTATTTTAATAACCTAGTGTGAGGATGCATTATTGGGTGTCTAGGCTGAAGCACATGCTGAAGATGGCCCAACAAGACTTCAGCCTGTCCTGTAGCATGTACATATCAGATATAGACATGTGCACGGCCGAAAAATTAGTTTTATTTTTTGTTTGGTTTTTTTCCTCGTTTTTTTCCATTTTCGTTTTTTCTTTTTTTAATTTTTCCTTTTTTCGGATTCTTTGTTATGATCGAAATTTGGTTACATAGTTAGTCAGGTTGAAAAAAGACACAAGCCCATTTAGTTGAACCAAAAAAAAAAAAAAATAAAACATATAAATAACCATACAATCCCATATACACAATCCTTCACCCACAATTGATCCAGAGGAAGGCAAAAAACCCCAGCAAAGCATGATCCAATTTGCTATAGTGGGGAAAAAAAATCCCTTCATGATCCCCAGTCAAATTCACCCTGGATCAACTTTACTTATAAATGTTAGTACCCAGTTATGTTATGTACATTAAGGAAAGAATCCAGGCCTTTTTTTAAAATAATCTAATGTGCTGGCCAGCACCACTTCTGAAGGGAGTCTAATCCCTTCAGAGATACTTCTAATTATTATTATAATACAGGATTTATATAGCGCCAACAGTTTGCGCAGCGCTTTACAACATGGGGGGGGGGGGGGCAGACAGTACAGTTACAATACAAATCAATACAGGAGGATCAGAGGTCCCTGCTCATTAGAGCTTACAATTTAGATATATATTTGTAAGTTCGGAAACATTCAAATTCGGTTTGTTCTATTCGTATAGATGAGGTATTCGTCATTATTGGTAATTTAGGAATTCAGAAAAATTTGAATTCAGTTCGTTCCATTTGTATAGATGTGGTATTCGCTATTTTCGGTAATTCGTGAATTGGGGTAAGTTCAAATTCGGTACATCCATTCGTATAGATGTGGTATTCGTTATTATCGGTAATTCGGAAAAATATGAATTTGGTTTGTTCCATTCGTATAGATACGGTATTCGTTATAAATGGGAATTCGGAAAAATTAGTTCACTAACAGGCAGACAAATTTGAAAGGAAATGCCAATACCTAACTAATTTAATAGTTTATAACTATTATTATGGTTTTTAATATTATTATTTATTATTAATAAATAATAATAATAATAAAAAAACTATAATAATGGTTAATAATTCATTACATTCACTAACAGCCAAATTTGAAAGGAAATTTCAATACCTACTGATAATTTAATAGTTTATAACTATTATTATAGTTTTATTATTATTATTATTATTATTATTAATAATAATAATAATAATAATAATAATAATAATAATAATTAATAATAATAATAATTAGAAAAAACTATAATAATGGTTATAAACTATTCAATTATAGGTAGGTATTGGAATTTCCTTTCAAATTATATTAATATAATTATAATAGAAATTATACAAATGCTTTTTGTTCTTTAGGATTTTCAAATTTTCGGATTTTCGTTCTTTCAAATTTTCTGATTTTTGTTCTTATTTTCGGATTTTCGTTCTTTTGAATTTTTGTTCTTACTGTCGGATTTTCGTTCTTATTTTCAAATTTTTGGATTTTCGAATTTTGGATTTTCGTTCATTCGGATTTTTGTTTTTTTTCCGATTTTCATTCTTTTCAAAAATTAGTTTTTGGAAAAATTTGTGAAACGTTCTCTCATTATTCGGATGTTTCCAAATTAACGAATATTCTGAATTTTGATGAAAAACAAATTAAGGACGAAACAAATTGCACATGTCTATCAGAGAATGCCATCACCCCAGTATGGTGAATTTGTGATTGGGAAGCTGTATTCAATTGGCCTTGGGTGAGGGTGCGCTGAAATTTGGGTCCACAGTGTTTTCATTTTGTTTTACTTTTTGAGGGGGGGGGGGGGAGTTGAAAGGATGCAGTGAGGTGCTGGGACAATAGAGGCATCTTTTGAACAGACTGTCAGCAATGCACATTAATGTGTTCATGCTGTGATTGGATGCCACAAATCACAGGCATAACTACAAAGTCAATGAGAGTGGCTCAGTACTATTTGATCGCTGTGACCAACCACAAAATCTCAGAATGTAAGCAAGGGCTGCATAGCCACCCAGGAACAGGTTGTTTGTTATTTGCAAGGTTACTTGGTGTAAATAAAGAAAAAGAAGCTTGAAAAAAAAAAACAAATGCAGGCACCACAACAAGGACTAGTGAGCTGCCATATATCACATTTTTGGTTTTGGGTTTTAAGCACTTTTTAAAAGCTGCCTTTTGAACAGGACCCACTTCAGTTAGCTTCTTATCAGATTAACAGGGTGTAGCAACTTCACAAAAAAAAAAAGCCAAAATATTGCAGTGACTACAGGAACAATATTTAACCTGTACAGAACCGCGCTATAGCCGAAAGACAGCTACAGCGCTGCTCTGAAAATCCGGGAGGATGTCCATGGACGTCCTCCTTCGTGTGCGCCCCCCGCGCGCACTTGCAGCCTGCGGCAGCGCGCTCTCGCGGCCGCCGCACGCTGCGTGGGCGTGTCCGCGGGTTGGGCGGACTCGATGTCCGCCCGAGACCCACCGATCACCTGTAGCAGCCTCAGAACGGGGAACCGCCGATGTAAACACGGCGGTTCTCCGTTCTGTGAATGGGACATAGCAGATCTACTGATCCCTGTCACTGGGATCAGTTAGATCTGTTATGTCCCGACCAGCTCCACCCCCCCACAGTTAGAACACACCCAGGGAACATTGTTAACCCCTTCACTGCCCCCTGCTGGTTAACCCCTTCACTGCCAATGACATTTACACAGTAATCAGTGGACATTTAAATTTCTGATCGCTGTATAAATGTCATTGGTCCCAAAAAAGTGTCAAAAACGTACGACATGTCCGCCCCGATATCGCAGTACCGATAAAAATCGCAGCTCGCCGCCATTACCAGTAAAAAAAAATAAATAAAATAAAAACGCCATAAATCAATGTCCATAGTTTGTAGGCGCTATAACTTTTGCGCAACCCAATCAATAAACGCAGATTGCGATTTTTTTTACCAAATATATGTAGAAGAATATATATCAGCCAAAACTGATGAATACATTTGTTTTTTTATTTTTTATTTTTGGATATTTATTATAGCAAAAAGTAAAAAATATTGTTTTTTTTTCAAAATTGTCGCTCTTTTTTTGTTTATAGTGGCGATCAGAAATGACGCAGAGGGGATCAAATACCACCAAAAGAAAGCTCTATTTGTGGGGAAAAAAGGACGCAAAATTTGTTTGGGTACAACGTCGCACGTCTGCGCAATTGTCATTCAAAGAGCGACAGCGCTGAAAACTGAAAATTGGTTCGGGCAGGAGGGGGGTTTAAGTGCCCAGTAAGGAAGTGGTTAACCACTTGACCACTGGGCACTTAAACCCCCTTAACAACCAGACCAATTTTCAGCTTTCAGTGCTCTCACATTTTGAATGACAATTACTCATGCAACACTATACCCAAACTAAATGTTATCCTTTTTTTCACACAAATAGAGCTTTCTGTTGGTGGTATTTAATCACCACTGGGGTTTTTTTTGTGTGTTTTTCCTTGTTCTGTTATAAAATTTTGCAAATTAGTAATTTTTCTTCATACATTTTAGCGAAAAATTTATGATGCTACATATCTTTGGTAAAAGTAACACAAATAAGTGTATATTATTTGGTCTTTGTGTAAGTTATAGAGTCTACCAGGTATGGTGCCAATCATTGAAAATTGATCACACCTGATGTACTGACGGCCTATCTAATTTCTTGAGACCCTAACAAGCCAGGAAAGAACAAATATCCCCCAAATGACCCCTTTTTGGAAAGTAGACATCCCAGGGTATTTAGTGAGAGGGATGGTGAATTTTTTGAAGTTGTAATTTTTTCCCACAATTCTTTGCAAAATAAAGATTTTTTTTTGATTTGTCATATTAACAGTTTATTTCTCACACACCACATATGCATACCACAAATGACACCCCAAAACACATTTTACTACTCCTGAGTGTAGCGATACCACATGTGTAGCGATACCACTTTTACACAGCTTGGCCCCATACAGAGGCCCAACATGCAGAGAGCACCATCAGGCGTTCTAGGAAAATAAAATACACATCTAATCTCTTGACTACCTCTTGCACTTTTGAAGGTCCTGGAGTACCAGAACAATGGAAACGTACAAAAAAATTACCCCATTTTGGAAAGTAAACACCCCAACATATATTCTAGGAGGCCTAATGAGTCTTTTGAACATGTTATTTTTTTCCACAAGTTTTTGGAAAATGTAGAAATAAAATGAAAACGATTTTTTTTTTTTACACAAAGTTGTCCATTTATACAATATTTCTAACACACAGCATGTACATAGCAAACATTACACCCCAAAATATATTCTGCTACTTGTCCTGAGTTTGGTGATACCATATGTGTGAGACTTTTCCACTGCCTAGCCATATACAGAGGCCCAACATGCGGGGAGCACCATCAAGTGTTCTAGGGGCATAAATTTCATATCTAATTTGACTACCTATTACACTATTGTGAGGCACTGTAGTGGCACTGATGGGCACTGTAGTGGCACTGAAGTGGCATGGATCGGCACTGTAGTGGCATGGATGTGGCATGGATGAGAACTGATGTGGCATGGATGAGCATGAATGAGGCATAAATGAGCCATGGATGGGAATGGATGAGCCATGGATGAAAATAGGTGAGACATGGATGAGCATGAATGAGCCATAGATGTGGATAAGCTGTGGATGGGGATGGTTGAGCATGGATGGGGATGAATGAGCATGGATGGGGATGGCTGAGTATGGATGGGATGGCTGAGCATGGATGGGATGGCTGGGCATGGATGGGGATGGCTGAGCATGGATGGGGATGGCTGAGTCTGGATGGGGATGGCTGAGCATGGATAGGGATGGAGGGTGGAGGGTGGAGGATGGATGGCAGAGGATGGATGAGAATGTATGGCTGGATGGCTGAGGATGGATGGCAGAGAATGGATGGCTGAGGATGGATGCCTGGATGGCTGAGGATGGATGGCGGAGGATGGATGGCTAAGGATGGATGGCTGGAGGGCTGAGGATGGATGGCTGAGCATGGATGAATGGATAAGTGGCATAGAATGGGCACAGATCAGCGAGGTGGACACTACATATCCAGCCCACAGCGCTGCTGCATCTGATCTCTCCTCTCTCTCTCTCCTCCTGCACTAGACTGATCGTACAGAGAGAGGGAGAGATAAGCCGGACACACCCCGGCTTTTTTTACATTGGATCGGAGGCTCACGGATACTCCCGGGTGCGCGCCCAGGGGGCGCGCGGGAGCGCGTTTTTGGGAGGATGTCGCTGTACGTCATCCCAGGGTTAACAAACCGTGCTGCAGCCGTCATTGTGCTATGGCACGGTTGTTAAAGCAGAGTCTTCTGCTGGTCGGATTCCTCCCCCCTCTGGTGTCACATTTAGCACCTTTTGGGGGGGGGGGTAGGATGGAGAGGATACCTGACAAAGACAGGTGTCCTTTTCCCCACATCTGGGAGCCTGGCTCCCTCCTCCTCCTCCTTCGACGCCAGCCAGTGAGAAAGCGCAGCAGTGGCTCGCACATGCACAGGAGGGTCCCGGCGTGAAGCCGAAAGGCTCTGCTGCCGGGGTCCCTTACCCTCAATGGTGGCGGCAGCACTCGCCCAGCCGATCCGAAGATCGGTGGCGGTGCCAACATTGCCGGACTCCAAGACAGGTAATTGTTCTACATTTAAAAGTCAGCAACTACTGTATGTGTAGCCGCTGACTTTTAATTTTTAAAGGGTCGGCAGACCTACGCTTTAAGTGGTTAAACACTTTCATTAGGCTGCATGAAGACCATTGTAACAGCAAAGTTTTCAACTGTTATAAATGGGTTAACCATTCATGACAGCTGTGATCATTAGGGATCTGTGATTGGCTACAGCAAATCACATGGTATAGGGTGCTGTAATTGGCCCAGGTACCATGTGATAGCTGTGGGCCAATCACAGCATAGGAACACAGCTGTTATGAATGAAATCATAACAGCTTTGTTGACATTGTGATCATGTGATCGCTATATGGCGGACACAGCAGTAGCAAGATGGGGGGGGGGAGAAGCGATGTGCGCTCCTAAACCCGGTGCAAGCACATGATACACATGTTGTTTTACACTACTGTATTATACTTCTTGAAGTAAATCACCTGATTGTAGTCTTTGTATATGGCACATTTTGGCCTATTATCAGTAAACTGTTGCTGGCCAGCTTTTCAGTGCCGTATTTTCTGCAGTATCTCAATTCTTGTAGCAAAGCACCAGTCAGTCTCTAGTATATTTTGGCCAATTCTTCCTCATAAAAATGTTATGCTGCTGGCCAGCTTTACACTTCTGCATCATCTATTGCTTCTTAATATGATATGACATGACCTATGGCATATGCCTAGCTTCTCATGTCTTTTTTTTTTACCGTAAATTGTCTATTAACCCTAAAAATGGCCAGAATTTAACAAGAATCATGGACTTCAGTAGGGTTTGTCTCCTAACATTGAGTTTGCTGAATTTCAAACAAAATTCACTGAACTCTTAGCAAATTGGACCCAGGTTAATTTACAGATTACTATTTTTAATCTTGGCCTGATAATAAAGAAGTGTAATATAATTACCTACCATTAACACATTACTTGATTACAAGGATGCTGTTTATAACACATTTTTTAATTTTGAAAGTCATTTTTCAAAAATGGCAAGCATGTTTGTTTGTAGTATAATCCCTGTTGTGTGGAAATTGCTAACAGACTCATTTTTCATGGAATATTACTGGTCAGAATGAATTATCTTAATAACCTTAGATAATGCTTACACATGGTGCTTAAAGCAGGTAGGAATACATTCAATTATAAAGAAAGTCTAATGATCAGGTCATTTTTGCTATTATCTACCACAGTGTAACATTTCCATGGTAACATAGATATATATATATATAATGCCTTCAAACCAACACGGAGGAAGTTATGGTATAAGGAATTATTTTAAACATTTGTGTTCAAAGTTGTTATTTTCTTAAACATTTTGAAAAAGCCACATGAAATTAAATTATACCATCAGCATTACAATGCTTCTTTTTGCTAGAAACTTTTTTATTATATTTTGTTATAAAAGTAATAGTTATAAATAGTAATAAATATAATATTATATTAATTCCTCTTGAACCTCCAAACAGTTTAAAGATAAAAATGCTAATTAATACAGGATTCAGGTTTACCTGTTGCCCAGTACTGGCACAAGGTTATCTGGAGCCAAGGGCGAACGTGCCAAACTGTGCTCCCCCCACCCCCTAAGATGTATGAGATTTATGTGTCCCCACACAAAATCCCCCCACAAAAACACTGAGCACTAATTTGCATGCTTAGCCCTATGCATAAATTCCCCCTTCCCCAAATACAAATCCGCCCCCTGCTGAAATCCCCTCTCAACAAAAATCTTTTCCCCCCCATCCCCTCAGATTGAAAGCAACCCCCAAAAAATGCACCCTTCCTAGTGCAAACTCTCTACCCCTAAGACATCCCCTCCTAGTACACCTCTTCTCCTCCCTACTTTAAATTTACCCCTCCCAGCACAAATTAAACCTAAATCCCTCCTCCTAGAATAAATCGCCCCCCCCCCAATTTCTCCCCTACACAAATCCCCCTAAATCACCACTCTTAGCACTCCCCCGCCAAAAATGTAATACTTACCCCCTGCTGCCCCACAAATCCCCCTTCCAACACAAACCCATTCCCACAGTCTCCTTGAGACTCCTCTGCAGTTTCTCTACCTATGGTATCTCCAGTGTCCACTCAAGACAATCCATCTTGATTTCTTTCTCTTCTACTATCAGCTTTATATAGGAGTATATTTGCATCTGTTGGCAGGACACAATATTCCTTCAGATGAGCCAGTTCTGGTGGTACTCACTGATCAAGTCACTTCGATGTACAGTCATGGCCGAAATTGTTGGCACCCCAGACATTTTTCCAGAAAATCAAGTATTTCTCACAGAAAAGTATTGCTGTAACACATGTTTTGCTATACACATGTTTATTCCCTTTGTGTGTATTGGAACAAAACAAAAAAAGGGAGGAAAAAAAGCAAATTGGACATAATGTCACACAAAACTTCATAAATGGGCTAGACAAAATTATTGGCACCCTTAACTTAATATTTGGTTGCACACCCTTGGGAAAAAATAACTGAAATCAGTCACTTCCTATAACCATCAATACGCTTCTTACACTTCTCATCTGGAATTTTGGACCACTCTTCCTTTGCAAACTGCTCCAGGTCTCTCTTATTGGCTTTGCCTTTTCCCAACAGCAATTTTAAGATCTCTTCACAGGTGTTCAATGGGATTTAGATCTGGACTCATTGCTGGCCACTTCAGAACTCTCCAGCACTTTGTTGCCATCCATTTTTGGGTGCTTTTCGACGTATGTTTGGGGTCATTGTCCTGCTGGAAGACCCAAGATCTTGGACGCAAACCCAGCTTTCTGACACTGGGCTCTACAGTGCGACCCAAAATCCTTTGGCAATCCTCATATTTCATGATGCCTTGCACACATTCAAGGCACCCAGTGCCAGAGACAGCAAAACAACCCCAAAACATCATTGAACCTCCACCATATTTCACTGTAGGTACTGTGTTCTTTTCTTTGTAGGCCTCATTCCATTTTCGGTAAACAGTAGAATGATGTGCTTTACCAAAAAGCTCTATCTTGGTCTCATCTGTCCACAAGACGTTTTCCCAGAAGGATTTTGGCTTACTCAAGTACATTTTGGCAAACTGTAGTTTTGCTTTTTTATGTCTCTGTGTCAGCAGTGGGGTCCTCCTGGGTCTCCTGCCATAGCGATTCATTTCATTTAAATGTCGACGGATAGTTCGCGCTGACACTGATGCTCCCTGAGCCTGCAGGACAGCTTGAATTTCTTTGGAACTGGTTTGTGGCTGCTTATCCACCATCCGGACTATCTTGTGTTGCAACCTTTCATCAATTTTTCTCTTCCGTCCATGCTCAGAGAGATTAGCTACAGTGCCATGGGTTGCAAACTTCTTGATAATGTTGCGCACTGTGGACAAAGGCAAATCTAGATCTCTGGAGATGGACTTGTTAGTTGTTGCTTAGTGTGGCACACACAGACACACAATGCAAAGACTAAAGCCCTGTATACACGGGACGACAATCGCATACAACAGGTCATACTAACGACCGTTGTATGCGATATCGATCGTTGGTATGCGCGATTTGAACAGTCGAACATACGACAGTCGTACAAGGGAGTTGTATGAGCAGACTAGAAAACTTGGTCGTACCAACAAGCTCTCATAAGACCGTTGTATTATGTGTACAGAGCAGTTGGTACAACAAAGTTGTATTGTGCAAAACACGCATGCTTTAAAGTCAGGAATGGCTGGATGCTAATTACATGCACCTGAATGTTCTTCTGTGCTCATACAATCGTGTAGTGCAGTCAGTATGCTGCATACAACAGCCAACATACGATTTGACACGATAGTATGTGCGATCGTCATCCCGTGTGTACGGGGCTTAAGTGAACTTCTCTCCTTTTTATCTGCTTTCAGGTGTGATTTTTATATTGCCCACACCGGTTACTTGCCCCAGGTGAGTTTAAAGGAGCATCACATGCTTGAAACAATCTTATTTATCCACAATTTTGAAAGGGTGCCAGTAATTTTGTCCAGCCCATTTTTGGAGTTTTGTGTGACATTATGTCCAATTTGCTTTTTTTCCTCCCTTTTTTTGTTTTGTTCCAATACACACAAAGGGAATAAACACGTGTATAGCAAAACATGTGTTACTGCAATACTTTTCTGTGAGAAATACTTGATTTTCTGGAAAAATTTCTGGGGTGCCAACAATTTCGGCTATGACTGTAAGTGCAATTTAAATTTTTTGATAATAAAGGTGTTTTTTTGCTGTTTGTGTCCCAATTGGATCCATTTGCCCTCATTATCTAATGCTGGGGACATTAGTATATTTAAATAAAATATAGTATTTTTGTAAAGGCATGCATTTGTGTTTGGAATAGCAAACACAGAATTTGACATTACCCCCATCGATATGAGCTCTAAGACCAACAGCCTATACGTTTTCTTATATACTTAATAAAATCATACCATGTTTGTTTAACCAATTCAGCCCCGGAAGGCTTTCCAGCTTTAGGATCGGAGCACTTTTTTCAATTTGGCACTGCACCACTTTAACTGGTAATTGCGCAGTCATGCAAAGCAGTACCCAAACGAAATTTGCATTCTTTTTTTCCCCACAAATAGAGCTTTATTTTGGTGGTATTTGTTCACCACTGCGCTTTTTATTTTTTGTGATATAAACAAAAAAAGAACGAAAATTTTGAAAAAAAAAAATATATTTTCAACTTTAAAATTTTGTTTATTGCATTTTTGTAATAACATAGTCATACATTTTTGCCAAAATGCATTTAGCCACATGTCTCAGGTAAAAAAAAGTAAATTAGCGTATATTTGCTGCTTTGCACAAAAGTTATAACGTCTACAAATTAGGGTTCATTTTCTGGAATTTCCGCAACTTTTATTTTGTGACTGCCTATCTCATTTCCTGAGGTGCTAAAATGGAGGGACAGACAGTACACCACATGACAGACAGGGAGGTAAAATCGTGGAGTCCTTTACTCTATCCGTCAGTGTTTTATTTTCAACGCCTTTAAGGTCTTTTACTTGGGATTAAACATCTGCAATATTGAAAACACGTTTCGTCGTTTATATGCGATTAAATGAAAAAAAATGGACTCTGTACACCGATTTACGTAAAACCGTTTTTACATACTGATACAATAATGTTTTTACGTTATTTGTTTTAAAATTTCAACTTTTATATAAAAAAAAAAAGTTTTAAAAGCAAGAAAAAAACAAATATAGTGTTTTTTATTTTTCGCGTCACCACTTGTTTATGGTGGTTTTATTTCGAG
>BLSH010065565.1:1047954-1059994 GCA_018402905.1 Glandirana rugosa
AGGGGTAATCTTTCTTGGATATGACTTCAATGATATTCAGTGGGCTGGAATCTGACCAAAGTCGGACCAAAGTAGTACAGGAACCCTTTTCCAAAGTCGGACCGACACAAGTCAGCTCTCATAGAGGACCATTGATTTATACACGTCATGCGACATGTGCTCTCAAAGTTGGAGCGCATGTCGCACCAGTGTGAATCAGGCCTAATGGAAGTTGCCTCCAAGTCGGATCCTTATCTTAATTGATGTGATTTGGATCCAACTTTACAGGAAGATTACCCAGGCATTCCCTGAAGTTGCTTTAAAGTTGCATGCCAAAGTCGTGCCGACTTTCAGGTCGTGGCAGTGTGAGCCGTCTCTCTTCTCTTTTATACTCTGTAGCTCTTGAAGTGCAGGTTAATTTGTTTTATTTTTACAGTACACTTAATACTTTTGTAGTCCTGTGATTATTTTTATTTGAATAAATGGTTGTGGAAGGAATAATCTGAGTTTCCATTATTTCTAATGGGGAAATTCCCTTTGATATACGAGTGCTTTGGATTACAAGCATGTTTTCAGAGCAAATTATGCTCGCAATCCATGGTTTTACTGTACTTGTTTAGTATACAGAAGAAAAATAGTAAGTATTAGCATGTTTAGGTTTAGGTTGTGTAAATGAAAAACTGGTAGGTAATTCTTTTTTAAAATTAATTTGTAAATATTGGTTGGACTATCTCTGCTTACTTCTATTTTGATGTACAAAAGAACTAAATTGATGATTTGCAGCTACGAACTGCTGTACGCATCCAGAGAATGCCACCAATGGGTCTAATGCTACTTTAGTTAGCTAGAATGAGCACATGAAGCTTCCATTCATGCTTTAGAGCTGCATTGTGGTGCCTTATTGAACAAAAGTCACCTTTCGTATCACAATACTACAGTTCTAATGTGTGAATAAGCTAACTGGTAGGAAAAAACCTGTGCCTGACAATGGAAATGGACCATTAATAATCTGGCTCTGAATTCAAGGATTCATTAACACAAAAAATACAACAAATAAAACAAGAATAATAAAGTTTGTGTGGGGTTATAGACACTGTAAAAAATGTGTCAGTTAGCAATTGGTACCACTGTTTTGGCAAAAGTACATTTTGTAGGGTAAGTTGCTTTGGGTGCCTACATTTTTGACAAAGGTAATGATAGTTGTGCTAATGATTATCAAAACAATCATTCAATGAAAACACTAAAATCATTATTATTGCAAACAAATGCAACACACTATATCTAAAAGATAAAACTGCACTCGTGTTAAATAACAAACATTTGTAAATGTTAAGGCTCCATGCACACTGGGATTAAAAAACACCAGTTCCCTTGGCAGAAAAAAACCTCTCATATAGAGCACTTTTGTACTGTACACAGTTTAAGCGAGTTTAGCAGAGATTAGCATTTTATTCTGCTAGAAATCTCCAATCAGACAAACCTTATTATAGGCTTACCTATAGGTAAATATCAACCATGGGAGTTTACTTCCACTTTAAAGGCAAAAATTCTATTCAATTCGCAAGGGTAGTTAGTAACTGTGATGAAATTTTGCTTTGAAAAGAATACCCAATTATGTGCAAGAAAAATACAAAAAAACTAATTTTTGCTTGTACACAATTAGATGATAGAAGTTAACAGAGCTTCACCTCTTTAAGCAATATCTGGGGATAGCTTCCTTGCAAAGTGCAACTTCACGTATAAGGTAGCTGCATAGCATAGTCTCTGTAAGACCCTATAACAACTGGACGTACCTTGGTAGCATTTGGGGCTCCCCACAGTTGGGTCTTCTGGAAAAGCTGCATTTAGGCGCTGGCCCATCTGCCTGCATGCTGGTTCTGACAGCGGAGGGCTGCTCACTTGTCTACAGATCACTTGCCCTACTACTTCTGATTCATTAGGCCCCTCTAAGCAGCTGAGGGAGGAAGCTGAGGAATTTATACCCAGGAGCTAAAGGGGCTTGAGCATTCCATAGTAAGTAAATTGGCACTTCCCTACACAACATGCATAGCATACAAAATAGATTGATAGAAAAAATACAAATGTATTTAGTTACTTTTCCAACACACATTTTATAAATAAATAAATACCAGGACCAGGACACTCCCACCACCATGCTTGACTGTAAGCAAGACACACTTGTCTTTATACTCCTCACGGGTTGCCACTACACACACTTGACACCATCTGAACCAAATAATTTTATCTTGGTCTCATCAGACCACAGGGCATGGTTCCAGTAATTCATGTCCTTAGTCTGCTTGTCTTCAGCAAACTGTTTGTGGGCTTTCTTGTGCATCATCTTTTGAAGGGGCTTGCTTCTGGGATGACAGCCATGCAGACCAATTTGATGCAGTGTGCGGCGTATGGTCTGAGCACTGACAGGCAGACCCCCTACCCCTTCAACCTCTGCAGCAATGCTGATACCACTCATATGTCTATTTGCCAAAGACAACCTCTGGATATGACTCTGAGAACATGTACTCAATCACTTTGGTTGACCATAGTGAGGCCTGTTCTGAGTGAAGCCTGTGCTGTTAAGCCGCTGTATGGTCTTGGCCACCATGCTGCAGCTCAGTTTCAGGGCCTTGGCAATCTTCTTATAGCCTAGGCCATCTTTATGTAGAGAAACAATTCTTTTTTCAGATCCTTAGAGAGTTCTTTGCCATGAGGTGCCATGTTGAACTTCCAGTGACCTGTATGAGAGAGTGATAACACCAAATTTAACACACCTGCTCCCCATTCACACTTGAGACCTTGTAACACTAACGAGTCACATGACACCGGGTAGGGAAAATGGCTAATTGGGCCCAATTTGGACATTTTCACTTAGGGGTATACTCACTTTTGTTGCCAGTGGTTTAGACATTAATGGCTGTGTGTTGAGCTATTTTGAGGGGACAGCACATTTACACTGTTATACGAGCTGTACACTCACTACATTGTAGCAAAGTGTAATTTCTTCAGTGTTTTCACATGAACAGATATAATAAAATATTTACAAAAATGTGAGGGGTGTACTCACTTTTGTGAGATACTGTATATATAAATATATATATATATATATATATATATATATATATATATATATATATATATTTAAATATATTATAAACCACAAGAATGTTGCATTTTCTTACTAAATGTCAATTGTATAATACTAACATTAAGTCTTGTACTATGAAAATATCTGGAAGTGATATCCTGTTGATCTCCTTCACATCTGGAAAATGTGAACAATGCAAAGGCAGGAGATTAGCAAAGAAATGCTTATTGTAAACATGCTTGTTGACATTGTCACCAGTACAAGATATGCTGTAAGCAATTCAAGTGGTTAAACATCTTTGCATAAGAAAGGCTTGTAAATCCGGGTTTTAAGACGCATAGGCTGACGTCCCATGATATTTTCTTTATCTACTATTAAAGAATTTTCCCATGGATAAAAGCAAACAGTTACTGACTTTTTTCTTGTTCCGGTACTATAGTTACATTAATTCTATTATTTTTTTTTGTACAAGGACACACAGGGAGGCAATAGAATAGAATTGGAATAGTTCTCTGCACAGAGTACCTGTACAGGTGTAAGATACTGCACCTTTTCTAGTTTGCCACAACTAAAGTAAACTATGTTAAGAACTGTGTCTGTTGCCCTTAGCAGTTAGTCAGTCTCCACATTTAAGAGATTGATGAACTAACCTCGCATGCTGACAGTTATTTGGGGTTGAATGAAAAAAAAAAAAACTAATAGTGTGTACCCGGCTTAAGGAGTACTCAAACCACGAAAGACAGCTCCATCCTCAGTTATTAGTAGAAGTTGCATTTCCAAGTAATACAACTCAGTCATTGAAAGACAAAAGTACAATTTTCACAGATAGTCTTAGCTGCAGTGTACATTGGCACCACATATTTGGCTTTGGAATAGTTTTTTATTTATTTTTTTTACAATTAGTTTGGCTTAAAGCGGTTGTAAAGCCTCACATGTACCCAGTGGTGTATTTTGGTTCTGTGCTGCCCTATGCAAGACTAAAAATGGGCACCCCCCCACCTAAATTTGTTTTTTTTTTAATCTAAAAACGAGTTTTATTGTTAGAAAAAGTGAGTCATACAATAACAGATTGACAATGAATGTTACAGTGCATCTCTTATAATAAGTCTGACATAGGTCTTCTTAACACATAACATATACCATAACCTACTTTAAATATTCCTCACATCTGAGTACTGAGTTATTTTTATTCTGTCAGTAGAACAAATCTAGGCGTGACTATATTCTTCACTTGTTATTCTTTGATATCATATGACCCATAACATAGCATAAATAGAAAGAAAAGAGGAAAGAAAAGATAAAAGGGGGAAAAAGAACAAAAAGAAAAAGGGGGAGGAAAGGAGAAGAAGAAAGGAGAAAAAGAGGAAGAGGAGAGAAAGAAAAAAAAAAAACCCAAACAAAAAATTCAAACCATTAACTCAAAATAGTCAACTTAACCTTTCACCTTTTTGGCTGCCAGACTTTATCATAAATCTAAGAATAGTATTCCCTCTGCAGGTATGTATGTTTCTCGCGATCCCTATACCTCCAGAAGCCTATTTAATACCAGCTGTTGTGGTGCCAAGCCCGGGACGTCCAGCCATGGCTGCCACATTGAAAGGAATTTTTTGGGTGCCCTTCTTTGAATATACGTCAATCTTTCCCTGATCAGCATCGAGTTCACCTGTATTATCCACTGTTCCTTTGTCGGAACTCTCTGTGTTATCCAATGCCTAGCAATAAGCTTGCGTGCCAGGTAAAGCATTCTTATTATCGCTAGGCGTGCACGTGGAGTCAAAAGCTCCTCATCCAGAGCGCCTAGAAGACATATGATTGGGTATCTGTCAATCTGATACTGATAAGCGTGTGAAATAGTAGAGATTACTCCTTCTCAGTATCTAAAGAGTTTTGGGCAACGCCACAACATATGAATAAAGTCCCCTATTTCACTTTGGCATTTCGGGCACGTTGGGCTATCTCTATATCCCCAGTCATATAGCCGCTTTGGCGTTCTATATGCTCTATGCAGGAGGAAAAGATGAGATAATTTCTGGGAAGCCGACAGTGAAACCAGTGGCGCAACAGTCATGCATGTTTCCCAGGTCTCTTCCTCAATGACCCCCAGGTCTTCCACCCTTTCCTACATGGCAATATTTTGCTGCTGTATAAAGCGTCATGGAGTGTGGAGTATACCCTGGAAATCATTCCCTGCCGTAATTATAAATATTTATAAAAATGGGATTTCGGGATTTGGAATTCCTGTTGTAATTCTAGGAATGACTTTAGGACCGGGCCATTGTATATTTGTGAGATATATTTAATTCCTGCTGACTCCCATTTACTAAAGCCTTCTAGTTTCATTATTTCCCTGTACTCTAAGTTGTGCCATAGGGGAGTGCTTTTCAGAAAGCCCTCTATTTTCAGTCTGAGCCTAACATGTTTCCATACTAAGGTGAGGAGTGAGATAGTGGGCAGTGATTTAGGCAGATGTGATAGTCCACCCTCTAGATGTGTCAACGCAGGGCAATTAGATCTCTCTGGGATTATCATATTTCAAATTGGGTCTAGTGAATCAAGATCTCCCCAACCCCCTAGTTGCTGGACTTGGGCAGCCAGATAGTATAGTTTGGGATTAGGGACCCCCAGTCCCCCTTGATCCTTCACCCGTTGCAGTGTGGCTAATTGAATACGAGAGCTCTTCTTACCCCATATTAATTCCCGGAATTGCGTGTCAATTTTTGTAAACCATTTCCTAGGTATCCAAATTGGGGCATTATTAAAAACATAGAGTAGTTGCGGGGACCACACCATCTTTATTAGATTGGCCCTCCCAACTACAGAGAGAGGTAATTTACACCGACTACTACATTTCTCTTTAAATTTGGATAAAAGAGGCATCAAATTTAAACGTATGAAGTCTGTTGGGTCCGGTGTAACTTGTATTCCTAGGTATCTAAATTGGGTTACCACCTCTATCATTGTTGCACATTCCGGTAACGGTTCTGGCAATGGATCCAGGGGCAATAACACTGATTTATCCCAATTAATAGTGAAACCTGAGTTACCAAAGTTCTTAATCAATTGCATTACTTCTGTCAACGAGCCCTTAGTGTCACCCAAGTATATTAAGATGTCGTCTGCATACATGGATACCACCTCTTCCCTTTGTCCCCTCCTGAATCCAATCACCTCAGTAGACATCCGTATGCATGCCGCCAAAGGCTCTACCGCCAGGGCGAACAGCAGGGGCGATAGAGGGCACCGCTGCCTAGTGCCCTGATGTAGCGGGAAAGCTCCGGATAACTCCCCGTTCACTCTAACCCTGGCCGAGGGGGATGCATACAATACCTGTATCCATCGTTTAAATGTATCTCCAACCCTGAAGCGCTCCAAGACCTCCCACAGATACGGCCATTCCACACTGTCAAAGGCCTTGGCCGCATCTAAGGAAAAGACAGCTCTGTTACCCGGGTTGTCCACAGGCATTTGTATGTTCAGAAATAACCTCCTCAGGTTTTGGGCCGTGGATCGATTCGGAATAAATCCGCATTTATCCCTATGTATCAGCTTATGAATAACTTTAGATAGTCTAGAGGCTAGGACTTTGGCTAGAAGTTTAACATCGGCCGTTAGCAGGGATATAGGTCTGTAGGAATCCGCCCTAAGGGCATCCTTACCAGGTTTCAAAAGCACAACTATGACTGCTTCATTCATCGACTGAGGAAGTGTTCCGGTCTCTAGTGCTTCGTTGTATACCTTGAGCAATATCGGAAGCAGTTGTTCCGCATATCTGCCATACACCTCCACTGGAAGCCCATCCGCTCCCGGCGTCTTCCCGTTGATGGCCTGTTTAATCCCTAGAAGGAGTTCTTCCTTTGTAATAGTAGCATTTAGCAGTTTAACATCTGTGGCACCCCTCCAGGAACCCTAAAATGTCCTCCCTGGAGGGGTGAGCCTTAGAGGAGTAGAGGTCTTCATAAAAAGAGCGAAACACTTCTACAATATCCTGTGTGGTTAGTTGCATATTCCCCTGTTGATCTAGTATTCGTTCTATGTGTGTAGCGCCCTGCTGGTTACGTATCAACATGGCCAGCATGTGTCCTGTGGTTTCACCCTCCTCATAATGTTTTTGTTGTAGGAAGAATCTCTTATTCTCTGCAATTTGCAGCTCTACCTGCCTCATCATGGCTTGGGCTGCCAACCACCCTCTCTTAGAGTCCTCTGAGGGGTCCTCAACATATTTAGTCTCCGCTCTACCAGCCTCCGCACGGGTGAATAGTTCCCATTCTTTAGTAGAGGATTTAATACTATTAATCATATAAATAAATTGGCCTCTCAGATAAGCTTTAGTAGCATCCCAAACCACCCCCAGTTCAGCCGTGTCCAAATTCATCTTAAAAAAGGAATTCAAAAGCTTGGTAATTGGGTCTGGGTTTGTATTGAGGTCCAGCCAGAACGGGTTAAGTTTCCAGCTGCATCCCCTTCGTTTTGCCGAGAATCTCAGATCCACCCAGAGGGGGGAATGATCTGAAACTCTCCTATATTCATATCCTGGCTCAACTATCATGGGTAGACATGCTTGGTTACCTAGCCATAGATCAATACGGGACAGCCCGTCCCGTGCGGTCGAATGGCAGGAGTACACTTTTTGGCAGGGGTGTCCCATTTGCCACACATCTCTCAGACCCAACTCATCCATTAATCATGCAAAAGGGGTTGGTTTACCTGCTGGAAATTGTTGGGTGACGCCATATTGAAATCTGTCCATTGATGGGTCCAGGACATTATTAAAGTCCCTGACTGCAAGCAGCGGGACATATTGGTATTGGGCACAAATTTTTCCAATGATCTGAGTATCTCTGCTGAAAATGGTGGCGGAATGTACATCCCTGCTATCATACAAAGCACCCTATACAGTTTACACAACAAAAACACAAATCTCCCCTCAGGGTCCAGAACCATCTGTATGCAAGCGAATGCCATGCCCCTTTTTACCATAATACTCACTCCCCTTGCATAGGAGGAGTAAGCGGCGTGGTACTGAGGGCCGTAACATTTAGCCGCCAGGGTATGGACTGTGCCCGGTGTAAGGTGAGTCTCCTGCAAGCATAGAATGTCCGCCCTCAGTTGTTTAGCTGCACGAAATATGGCCAATCGCTTTACAGGAGTACCAAGACCCCTAATATTCCATGACACTACTCTTAATATATCATTCATTTCTTTCCAAGACAGAGATATTACCCCCCATGATGCCAGCTTCCCATATTACCAACAAAGTCCCCTCAGCTATTCCATCCATGTGGAGCATCCAAATAAACAGGCTCTTCTGTAGGGCAGTTTTGTAGGGCTTCTGATGAGACAAGATAGATGGTGTGGGTGATCATTCAATTTGCAGGGGAGTATAATAAAGCGTGTAGTAAATCTAGCAACCGCAGGGCTAACAATAACCAAACCACATAGGTTCAACCGGAACCAAGAAAACATTTGTGCAAGATCCAGTTATCCGTATAGGATCTCCAGGGGGCTAGCAGTAAAAGTTCAATACTGATCACTTGAACTTTATTAACAGCAGCAAATAGAAAAAGTCTTTAAGTGCAGATTCCTCTCGCTGACTTTCGCCTTTACAAAAGGTGTTTTACAGCAGACTCGTACATACTTTTAGTGTCGCTTTTTTGTTTTAAATCAGGATACTGCCTGCCGGGAAGGTCTAAGGGATCGTTCCTCCCTATCCAGCCACCCCATGGCGGCAGTTGGTTTATCAAAGAAGAGGACCTCATCTTTAGCCACTACCCTCAACTTGGCTGGGTATAGCATCGCATACTGCAAATTGAGAGCTCTCAAGCGTTTCTTAATGTCTATAAATTTAGCCCTCTGTTTGAGCCACCGAATAATCTGGGAACAAGGACATTTTTGTATTATCCATTACCAATGCATCATGCATGGTCCGGGCCTTTGAGAGGATTATGTCCCTGTCCTTATAGTTCAGCAACTTAAACAGAAATGCCCTCGGAGGGTGTCCCGGAGGGAGAGGGTGCATGGGTACTCTGTGAGCCCTTTCCACGGAGAACATGGGGGTGAAAGAGTCCTTGCCAAACATTGTAAGCAACCAGGGTTCAATAGAGGCCACAGGATTCTTTCCTTCCGCCCTCTCCGGTATTCCCACCGCCCGTACATTGTTCCTCCTCATCCTATTTTCCAGTTCATCCAGTCTATCCACATGTTGAGAGGTGATCATTATATTGTGTTTCAGGTCTCTGGCCATAGGCGCCATATCATCCTCCAGGCCACTAACCCTCTCCTCCAAAGCAGCAGTATGTTCCCTCAATCTCTGCATATCTTGTCTAATATAGGAGACCTCAGCCTTTACCCCCCATATCTCCGCAGTGAGAACAGTTATAGAAGAGGTGCAGCTCATGACCGCAGCATACACATCTCTCATGGTGGGTTCGGGACCGTCCGTGGGCGCCATGACAGGGGAGGGGGTCTGCTCACTTACCCTCTCCCAGTCCGATATGGCCTGCATATCATCCAGAGGGACGGTGTCGTCGGCTTACGATTGAGCCCCTGAGCTGTCTTTGGAGGAAGACTCCACCGGGTATTCTTTAATTCCCTGTTTGGAAAAAAGCTTCTGTGCGGCCTCCTTATACCTTTCTCTTTTCGTGCGCTGGGGCTAACTATGTTCCCTAGATGTGTTCTAACTGTAGGGGGGGGTGGGCTGACAGGAAAATGACAGAGAACGCTGGTCCCGATGACTGGGAACAGAAGATCTCTGTTATGTTCACTGTCAGAATGGGAATCCGCCTTGTTTACATTGACAGATCCCTGTTCTGCCTCTGTACTAGGCGATCGTGGGTTGCCGACAAACATCGAGTCCACCCGGGCCGCCCACAACAGCGCCTGCGCGAGCCGCCGTACAGCTATGGCGTTTTGCGCAGGAGAGCCGACCTGCTGCTCTATAACAATGGCAGCTGGTCGGAAAGTGGTTTAAAGCCTTTACAGGTTATCACTTTAGATTTACAGAGGAGATCTGGTGCTAGAATTACTGCCCATGATCTGACATTCATGGTGATATCTCACATGTGAGTGAAGATCGCTGTTTGTGTACGTGCTGGACCGACATGGGCGTTCACCTTTGAGTGCGAGCATGGGAGGACAGTGGTGCTTTAAAGGTTTTTTTGATTAATTTATTTTATTCATTTACTTTTTTACACTGTTGCTTTAATTTTTTATCACTTTTGTAAACATCCTTGTGACAGCAAAATGCAGTGACAGGTACTCTTTATGGAGAGACCCCAAATCCTTCCTCTGCCTTTAAAAACATTCAAAGCACCAAGATCTGTGTTTTTGAATGCTTTAGATTTTTAAGAACTGGCGCTGATGGTTCTCGAGTAAACCAGAAGTGATGTCATGTCATTGATCCTGGTTTCTTGTTATGAACAGCTGAGCAAAACCGATCCTGGCTCTGCTTGGCAGTCTGGCCAGCCGGCAGACATGTTGGCTGGTCACTCCAGTCTCCCGGTGGGACGGGAAAGTCTGGGAGAATCGTGGAAGGAGCTGGGAGGGGGGACGTCCCCTCCCCCTGCTTGTAATAGCTTTCGAGTGGCTAGTAAACCATCCCGATTGCTATTACAAGAGAGCCGACCGCCAGCTCTAATAACGATACTGGGGTGATGCCTGCAGCTGCTGGCATCATCTCGGTACAGATTCCGTCCCTCTAAAAAATGCCGCCCTAGGCAAATGCCTTGTTTGCTTGGCGGACAATATGTCCCTGCATTTACCCAGTGAAGTGACCAACATGAGGTAATACACAGAGATGAAACTAATCCTCCTACATAAGTTGTAGTTGTGTATCTGCAGCCATTTCTTCTGCAGATTGATCTAAAAACATCAAGCAGAAAGGATTGTATTTTAGTTCCAGGAGCAGGGGGTGGAGATCTGAAGTATTAACACAGCTGACAGCTCTGAGCTCTGATTGAAGGGATGGGACACTCCCCCCTTCACACAGGATGCAAAACAAGCACAGCTTTGGATAACAATTACAGGCTGAGTGCTGCAGCTCTCTCCCCATTACCATTTTAACTCTTAGTGTCGGTAAAAGCTGTCAGAATCAGTGACGACCCGTCCATTCACCCTATCCATGCGTTTGGCCCCCTAATCTACATACTTTATGCATGGGGTGTTTTTTTTGAAGCACGTGAGTAGAACCAGAGACTCTAATAGGCTTCAAAAAAGGATGGGCTCAGGCGCAGAGCACTGCGCTCCGAGCCCACCCAGTTGTATGACAATAGCAAATGAATATTCACTATTTTCACACTGAATCTTCTCCCTGCCAATCAGGAAGTGGGTCATGAGACCTGTTTCCTGATTGGCCGAAAGGAGAACTGATCTTATTGGCCAAGGGGGAAGAGGAGGGAGGAGACGCATGGCCGGAGGAGAAGCAAGGAGAAGACCGACTGACCCACCACGATGGCTCACCCGCAGAGGCTCAGCCATCCAGTACTCCCAGAACTTATCCAGAACCAGAGACTCTAATAGGCTTAAAAAAAGGATAGGCTCGAGTGTAGAGCGCTGTGCTCCGAGCCCACCCAGTTGTATGACAATAGCAAATGAATATTCACTACTTTCACACTGAAGCTCCTCCCCACCAATCAGGAAGCCAGTCATGATACCTGTTTCCCGATTGGCCGAAAGGAGAACTGATCTTATTGGCCAAGGGGGAAGAGGAGGGAGGAGACACACGACCGGAGGAGAAGCAAGAGGAAGACTGACTGACCCACCAGCCACCACGACGGCTCACCCGCAGAGGTTCAGCCATTCATTACTCTCCGGCTCAGACAAGGGAGGGAGGAGGATGGGAGATCAAAGTCATCCGGGGCAAGCAGGACATTTGCCTCCTAAGGTAAGGAGGCTGTCTGTCTCCTGCGGGGGGGGGGGGGGTTGTGTTCCCCATATTCATGTATGTCTTGGGGGTAGCGTTGGTTTGCTGCCCCCCCCAAA
>BLSH010065565.1:1066603-1081450 GCA_018402905.1 Glandirana rugosa
TCGTCCTTGGACTGGGAAACCTTGATCCTCTACTAAAATCTTGTTATTAGACAATGCTGTTGCTGTAAGGAACAGATTATTGTTCTAAAATCATCTCCTAGTTCCAAAGGGTCAGGTTCCTGCTGGTCCTGTAAGGGACAGATTATTTTTCTAAAATCATCGCCTACTCCTATAGGGTCAGGTTCCTGCTGTTCCTGTAAGGGACAGATTATTTTTCTAAAATCATTGCCTACTCCTATAGGGTCAGGTTCCTGCTGTTGCTATAAGGGACAGATTATTGTTCTAAAATCATCTCCTAGTTCTATAGGGTCAGGTTCCTGCTGTTGCTGTAAGGGACAGATTATTGTTCTAAAATCATTGCCTACTCCTATATGGTCAGGTTCCTGCTGTTGCTGTAAGGGACAGATTATTGTTCTAAAATCATTGCCTAGTTCTAAAGGGAGATGTTCCTGCTGGTCCTGTAAGGGGCAGATTATTTTTCTAAAATCATCGCCTACTCCTATAGGGTCAGGTTCCTGCTGTTGCTGTAAGGGACAGATTATTGTTCTATAATCATCTCCTAGTTTTAAAGGGAAAGGTTCCTGCTGGTCCTGTAAGGGGCAGATTATTTTTCTAAAATCATCGCCTACTCCTATAGGGTCAGGTTCCTGCTGTTGCTTTAAGGGACAGATTATTTTTCTAAAATCATCGCCTACTCCTATAGGGTCAGGTTCCTGCTGTTGCTGTAAGGGACAGATTATTGTTCTAAAATCATCGCCTGCTCCTATAGGGTCAGGTTCCTGCTGTTGCTGTAAGGGACAGATTATTGTTCTATAATCATCTCCTAGTTCTAGTTTTTTTGAATATGCCTCAATATTTTGGGGGCTACCCCAATTAGAAAAAAAACAAAAATACAACAAAAAGTGTTGGCTACCTCCTCCTCCTAATCCTCCTCCACCACCGCCACTTTCACCTACACTGCCACGGTCACAGCCTAGTCAACCTCTAGGCTCCTACTCCACATCCACCCCCTTTCCCATTTTTATTTTTTTTATTTGAGTTATTTTCCCTATCCCCATCTTTTTGTAGGGCACTTGTCCTACTCTTACCCCCATTTTACTTCCTTTTGCAGCCCTCTAGCACTTGCCAGGACTTTTTTACAGCCATTTTTGTGCCGAAAAGTTTGGGTCCCCATTGACTCCAATGGGATTCGGCGTCCGGGGTAAAGTTCTGGTCAAGTTCGGTACCAAACCTGAACTTTTTCGCGAAGTTTGGCCGGACCCACCGAACCCAAACATACAGGTGTTCGCTCAACTCTATCCATGAGGGCCATATATCAGAACCACCTATTAAAACAGAGGCTGCCAGGATATGGAGAGTGTAAAAATAGCAATTATTAGTTGGCCAGACTTTGTAAATGTAGTTCTGGCTGGAGTTTTAACCCCACCCCATGGTGCCAGGAAGTCTCCTTAGTACAAGGGGAACTGTGGCCATTTTGTTTTAGACCAGAGGAGAGCAGAGCTAGGATTGGCTTTTCTGAGTTTAGATTTTACCTCTGACCACTGCTGCAAGCTGGAAAGGAGTTATCCTGTGCTTTAGTATAAAGGGGACCATGAGACTATAGAGCAGAGTGAACAGGGTTTCTGTGTGTTGCTGAGAGAATTACAGTGTACAGAGCTTGGATAGTGTCACTGAATAAAGAGTGGCAGTGTGAGCCTGGAGAGGTTTGAGAAAGGAGCCTCTTGGTGTGGCATGACTTCTCGCCAGGCCATTAGGGAGGATGTGTGGGCTATCTGGGGACCAGGTGACTTTTATTCAGAATAAGTAGTGAGAGGCCTCTGGCAACCCGTATACATTTCTATCTTGTTGCCTTTGTCTATCTATGCCAGCAGGCTTAATTTAAGGGGAATGCTATGAATTGTGGACTACAAATATTCTCCCTTTGGGAGTGAGCGCAAGAATTGAGGTTCCCATTGCCGGATGACTTTTTTTATCTTGCCAGTTCTCCCTCTGGCCAGTGTTTTAGTTAGAACCTTGAAAGCTATAAATAGGCCATACTGATTATTGCCTCCCATTAAGTTTGCTTTTATAGATACTTAGTTATTATATTTTTACCTAATCTATCTTGAAATTTATTTTGCCAGTGTTTAACGCCAGGTTAATGCTGTTATCGTTGCATTTGTTAGAATCAAATCCTCCTTTGGAGTGCATGACTTTGTCCTAATAAATCCCTTTGCATTTTTAACTGTTTTGTCAGTGAGTGTTGGATTCAGTTCAGGATGGGTCATCACTGGGAAGGAACCAACAATCCAGCAACTCCTTGGGGAGTAAGTACTGCATAAGAACACACTCATTTAAATGGTCTCTGCACAGCGGGCTTTCTAATGCAAGCCATATAAAACAGATAGACGTGTGGCACTTACAGTTAGTGTGTCTGGAGGGAACACAGACATCTTTAATGTGAGCAGAGGCTGTGCAAGGAAGTGTAGGTTCTGTGTGATAATTTTCTTTATTCAAGAAATATCCCATAAAAGCAATAATAGTTGGCAGACCACACTCAACAAAGGATATCACGAATGGCAGAGTCTATAGATCAATGGCCTTTAACCACTTCAGCCCCGGAAGGATTTCCCAGTTTAGGACCAGAGCACTTTTTGCGATTCGACACTGCGTCGCTTTAACTGACAATTGCACGGTCGTGCGACATTGAACCCAAACAAGATTTGTGTCCTTTTTTCCCCACAAATAGAGCTTTCTTTTGGGGGTATTTGATCACCTCTGCGTCATTTCTGATCATTGCTATAAACAAAAGAAGAGCGAAAATTTTGCAAAAAAAAAAAAACAATATTTCTTACTTTTTGCTAAAATACATATTAAAAAAAATATATAAAAAAACATCTTTTTCATTGGTTTTGGCCGATTTATATTCTTCCTCATATTTTTGGTAAAAAAAAAATCGCAATCGGCATTTATTGATTGGTTTGCGCAATGATGAGAATTAATTTCTGGGGTTTTTATTTTTTTTATATTTTACTAGTAATGGCAGCGATCTGTGATTTTTATCAGGACTGCGATATTACAGCAGACATGTCGGACCATTTTGAAATTTTTTTGGGACCATTGGCATTTATACAGCGATCAGTGCTATGAAAATGCACTGATAATTGTGTAAATGCCATTAGCAGTAAAGGTGTTAACCTGGAGAGGGTGCTCTAAGGGCTAACTGTGTTCCCTCAGTGTGTTCTAACTGTATGGGGGCTGGGCTGGCATGGGGAGGGGAGTGATCACGACTCCCATATACAGGGAGACTGTGATCACATCCCTTCCCCCTCTCTCAGAACGGAGATCCGTGTTTACATACACAGACCTCCGTTCTGTCGCTCTGGGGGGTGATCGCGGGTAGCCGGCGGACATCGAATCCGCCGTACCTGCTCCCAGGCCCCCCGGAACACAGTGAGCGCGCGCTCACAATACTCGTTCTCGCGGCAGCTGTCAGCTGACGGCATTTCGCGATAACGAACCATCTTGCCACCGTCAAGCCACGGCGGGCGATCGGCAACTGGTTAACATGTATTTAAAATGTATTTTACACCTAAAATTAAAAAAAGTAAATAAGTTCAAACTGTGGTATATACTGCAATAATCTGATCATACATCCGATGAAAAATGTGTGTGGTTAATTTGTTTGAAAACAGAGCTCTAGTTCCAAGAAAACAGACAATTTGGATTGAGTTTACAGCTTCTGCATTATAGTGTTGTCACAGTAGTACCATAGAGGGCACAGCATGTGGTGGGGAACACAAGCATCTGATGCCTAGAAGTGTGTTTGATGTAAAGATTTTGCTGGTGGCTTTGCTGTGCAACAAAGTGACAATTCCAGGAACAGGCAACGGAGAAGATAAGTATAAAGAGTCTTCTTCTGCTGGGTGTTTTTTATTTTATTTTTAATGAAGGTGACAGAGTTATTTTAATTATGTTTGTTCAACTCAAAACTGTGCTAGTACTTGTACAAGCCTTTATAAGCACTCACAACAAACATTAATATTCTAGCCTGTATCTGATTCAGTGTCTCTCAATGTTTTTAAAATATATGTAGGGCCAATCATTACTATCTCATTAAACCTTTACATGTTAATGTAATTTCAAAAATGATTTGTAACATTTTATATCCAGCTTTCTTTAAAGCAGCATTTTAGATTATTATCAAATTATTTTTTACATACATACATATACAAACCATTTTTTTCCTCTTGTTCATTTTTTTCCCCCCTAACCTGTTTGCTCATAGAAATAACTCAGAATATTACCTCAATGTTACAACTACTGTAAATTTACAACGTATAACTAGCTTTTATAAATAGCTTTCACATAACCATACTTGTGTCTTTGCCCTTTTTAGCTATTATGTTTACTTCTGTTGGAAATGGTTTAATCACCACACTGTTGATGAATATTTGTAGCAGATTTGCTTGAACTGTTAACTTCCTTGCTGTTTATTTAATAAAGCTTTAAACTTTGAAGTATTTAGAATTTTATCCAATACGAAGCAAAGCCATTAGGGCAAAGAGTGCAAATGCATTGCAATTTGTTTGGGTTGAAAGGTATTGTGTTCTCATCAAGTTAGCTCAACATTGCAGTGACCTCTTATGTTTTACACGTGCTACTGAATTATTGACATAAACAATCAATGCATTGTAGGTACTCATGATTATTGTTTTCAACAGTATTAACTCCTTACTCACAATCAAAAATGGAAATTAGAAATGCAAGGATTCCTTTGTAAAATTATGCTTTTTTTTAATAGTGTGATGACAGGTATGCAGAGAACTGTGAAGGAGGTTTAAAAAACCATGGGATTGCACCCCGCACCATTTTCCCCAACTCCAAACACAATCTAAACCATTAAATAATAAAAACACCACACTCTAATATTGGCATGAATTGGCCGCGGCACTTTAATTGGTTTAAACAAGAATTATCATTTTCATAACCATATTGTAAATTAATATCAAAGTTATTTATCAATCACAAAATTACTTAGCTTAATGACTCAAGCAAATAACTTTATAAATCAACTTTATAACAAAGTCCCCCTTTGATGCAAAGATGAGGTACCACATAAAGCGCAAGCAACGTGAGGGAGGGTGGTTAGTTCTTCCAGGCTCCAATCCTTTCACCTGCAGCAAGAACCCTGAGGCAGTGGGCCCTTTATATAATGAGCCCCACTGCTTCCAGAACATTCCAAAGAATTCTATTCCTACCTGTTCACAGATGAGCAGGAATATTTAAAGGGCAAGTGTCACTGAAAATTGTACCACATTTAAACACTGCCACTGCTTTAAATAAACAGGGGAAAAGGCGGAGGCAACCCCATGAAGGTGCTCCCAAATGAATTGTGCCCCCCTTATACATTCCTTGAAATTACCAGTGGCCATCTATGATCAGGTCTTTATTTAGATAATATGTTGCCCTTTTGCACACCTGAGTGTCATTTGTACAAGATCTTCTTTATATACAGGCTATGTTTCAACTATACAGACCAACAAACAAGAAAAAGAAGAGATGGTTTAATCTTCTGTGAACAATAAAACGTCTTGTGACTCCTCTCAGTTAAACCTGTACCACTTTCACTTTAGAGTTTTCTTGCTGAATTAAGCCACACATGTCCAGAGGTGGACAGAGGAGGAAACATGTAAGAGAAGTCCAGTTGAATCCAAACATGCATTGGCACGCATACACAGGCATGCTAGCATGCGCACAGGAAGAAATGTGCATAGGCACACGCTCAAACGCGCACACGCTCAAACGCGCACACGCAGGCGCGCGCACGTGCATGCACTGGTGCCAAACGGCCCATTTAAAATGAACAATGACTTGAACACTTTGCTGAGTAGTCTTTCAGCTTGATCCTGTTTGCCTGTGCCCTGATCCATTTTCTGCCTACCTGTGTTTGACCCGGCTTGACGTCAACCCTCCTCTGGATTCCCGCCTGCCTACCTGTGACCTCGGCCTGTGCTTTCACTCTGCTCCTGTTTCATACTCTTTTACCTCGCTGCCTGACTGTGTACTGACTCTGGCCTGTATCCTGATCCTGCTCTCACGTTCCTGCACCTGCTTTGCCTAGCTGTTTATGATGCCTTGGCTTGTATTTTGGCTACGCTCCTGCTTACTGATCCAGGGACACGGAGTCCGAGTTTCGGGTGCCTGTCTGGTGATCCAGGGCCATCGGTTTCCTGTCAAGCCTCAGCTGGTGTCAACTGCTATACCGACCCTCATGCCACTCTGTGTCCTACACTCCCTGCCATCTCTACCAGGGGGGTTAGACAGGAGGTTCAAGAGAAGCCCCCTCTATAGCTTGATCTCCAACGGGTATGTGAGAAACACAGAGTAAAACAAATAAGGAAATAATTATATAATATGTAAATGTTGAAGCTTGATGCTGTCTACTTTGACCCTGCTACCTTAGGTACTGACCCATGAGTGCCATAATGGTAAATACAGCTCTGCACATGCTTTCTGATCTATTTTTTTAAACATACCCATTAGTATCATTTTGTAAATTAAAAGGTATGTATAACAGGAAGTTCTAGATGAGTGTACATCACTCCCATTCCCCCCTCCCTGCTCCAGGACATCTAAATACCAGTTTGCTCTAATGCAAATAAGAACCAAGCTAATATAGTCAGTTCTATTCTCTCCTGCACTTTCCTGTTGGTCACTGAGGCTGAGCATCACAATGATGGGTCAACAGTGGTGCACAGGTGGAGATAGGGAAGGGCCGCAGCCAGCAACCAAAACTGTTTTAAAGTAAAACACGCTTTAAACTGAACAAAAACAGGCGGTTGACACTGATGTAGGGGCATACATTGGAGTCTGAAAACAACCCTGTAAACTGCTGCTGTAATTGGAACTTACAGGGTCATATGCAGGAGGCTCCAGAAGGATGATGTTCTCTTTTTATAGCATAATAGGTAATGTGACATATGCAAGGCGAAGTAACAGCAATTCTGCTCTAATTAGATCTCAGCAGAGCAAATTATGGAATGAGGCTTACAAGATGAAAGCTTGTACAGCTATTTGCTACATTAAATCCACTCCAGCTGCTCTGCAGGTTAGGATACAAGTTAATCAATGAGCAATTCATATCTAGATGATTCTGTTTTGTGCAAGTAAGCCAAATTAAGTAAACCATTTTATATAGTACATTTTAGTAGTAATGATAATAGCACAGCTTGAACCTGCCTGAGTGGTATAAAATCAAATGCTTCTGTTAGTTCTGTTTATATACATGTGTACGTGTGTATATATACAGTATCTCACAAAAGTGAGTACACCTCTCACATTTTTGTAAATTTTTTAATATAACTTTTCATGTGACAACACTGAAGAAATGGTACTTTGCTACAATGTAAAGTAGTGAGTGTACAGCTTGTATTACAGTGTAAATTTGCTGTGCCCTCAAAATAACTCAACACACAGCCATTAACGTCTAAACCGCTGGCAACAAAAGTGAGTGAACCCCTAAGTGAAAATGTCCAAATTGGACCCAATTAGCCATTTTCCCTCCCCGGTGTCATGTAACTTGTTAGTGTTACAAGGTCTCAGGTGTGAATGGGGAGCAGGTGTGTTAAATTTGGTGATATC
This sequence comes from Glandirana rugosa, assembly GCA_018402905.1. Taxonomy (NCBI): domain Eukaryota; kingdom Metazoa; phylum Chordata; class Amphibia; order Anura; family Ranidae; genus Glandirana; species Glandirana rugosa. The sequence continues at coordinate 1,074,227 of BLSH010065565.1, forward strand.
GCTCTCACTCTCTGATACTGTTCACTGGAAGTTCAACATGGCACCTCATGGCAAAGAACTCTCTGAGGATCTGAATAAAAGAATTGGTGCTCTACATAAAGATGTTCTAGGCTATAAGAAGATTGCCAAGACCCTGAAACTGAGCTGCAGCATGGTGGCCAAGACCATACAAGGGTTTAACAGGACAGGTTCCACTCAGAACAGGCCTCGCCATGGTCAACCAAAGAAGTTGAGTGCACATGCTCAGTGCCATATCCAGAGGTTGAAGGGGTGGGGGGTCAGCCTGTCAGTGCTCAGACCACACTGCATCAAAGACATGATAATGACCCCAAACACACCTCCAAGACGACCACTGACTTGTTAAAGAAGATGACGGTAAAGGCGATGGACTGGCCAAGCATGTCTCCAGACCTAAACTCTATTGAGCATCTGTGGGGCATCCTCAAACGGAAGGTGGAGGAGCACAAGGTCTCTAACATCCACCAGCTCCGTGATGGAGTAGTGGAAGAGGACTCCAGTGGCAACCTGTGAAGCTCTGGTGAACTCCATGCCCAAAAGGGTTAAGGAAGTGCTGAAAAATAATGGTGGCCACACAAAATATTGACACTTCAATTGACACTCATTGACACTCATTGATTATGAGAAGCTCACAGATTAACCTGTGAAAGGGGAGACTGAATGGCAGGAATAACATTTTTGGTGATATGAAATTACTGAAGTGAGCACATATATTGGAAAGCTACCAAATGCACCCTCAAGAGATGTCTCTATGATGACATTTCCATAATCCTATGTGAGACTTCCAGTTGACGTCTGGCTGTTTTACGGTTCCATTGGATCCCCAAATCAAAGAAGCCATTCCCTGCTCCATATATATTCAGGCTTGAATGTATTGGTTCTCTGGTAAGCCTTACGCCTAGATGGTGATAGATCTCCCTGGGATTTTCATGCCACTCACTTGAATTCATTTTTGGTTTCTTGAAATACCATTTTCACTTGAACGTTATTGATGAACTTTTTTTGCACGTTTTTTGCACCCTTTGCACATTTTCTCTATTAACTGCATAATTTTTTTGAGCAATTTATGGACTAATTGTATGTGATTTATTGTGGATGAACTTTAAATTCATTTTCGGTTCCTTGGAATACTATTTTTTCACCTGAATGCTATAGATGAATCTTTTTGCACAATTTTTTGCACCCATTGCACATTTCTATTTACTGCATAACTATTTGAGCAATTTATGGACTAATTGCATGCGATATATTATGGATGAATTTTAATTCAATTTAGATTTTTTTTGCACTAGCACTTTATTTAGTCGGTTTAATTGATTTTCTATTCTGATTTTATACTACATATTTATTAGCCACAGTTTATTGGTTTGAGCGTTACACCTCTGGTATATAAGGACATGGATTACGGGAACCATGTCCTGTGGTTTGATGAGACCAAGGTAAACGTATTTGGTTCAGATGATGTCTAGCGTGTGTGTAGGTGACCAAGTGAGGACTACAAAGACAAGTGTGTCTTGCCTACAGTCAAGCATGGTGGTAGGAGTGTCATGGTCTGGGGCTGCATGAGTGCTGCCAGCACTGAGGAGCTACAGTTCATTGAGGGAACCATGAATGCCAACATGTACTGTGACATACTGAAGCAGAGCATGATCCCCTCCCTTCAGAGACTGGGCCGCAGGACAGTATTCCAACATGATAACGACCCCAAACACACCTCCAAGAGAACCACTGCCTTGCTAAAGGGGTTGAGAGTAAAGGTGATGGACTAACCAAGCATGTCTCCAGACCTAAACCCTATTGAGCATCTGTGGGGCATCCTCAAGCGGAAGGTGTAAGAGTGCAAGATCTCTAACATCCACCAGCTTTGTGATGTCGTCATGGAGGAGTGGAAGAAAACTCCAGTGGCAACCTGTGAAGCTCTGGTGAACTCCATGCCCAAGAGGGTTAACACAGTGCTGGAAAATAATGGTGGCCACACAAAATATTGACACTTTGGGTCCAATTTGGACATTTTCACTTAGGGGTGTGCTCACATTTGTTGCCAGTGGTTTAGACATTAATGGCTGTGTGTTGAGTTATTTTGAGGGGACAGCAAATTTACACTGTTATACAAGCTGTACACTCACTACTTTACATTGCAGCAAAGTGTAATTTCTTCAGTGTCGTCACATGAAAATATAGAATAAAATATTTACAAAAATGTGAGGGGTGTACTCACTTTTGTGAGATACTGTATATACATATTGTGACGTTATGCGAGGCACGACAATGGACGGGCAATACTTGTTGCCTTGCATGCGATCATTTTGAGGCGATTAGAGGGAGTCCGGTCCGGCAGAGCTGGTTCCGGCCCGGACTTTCTGGTCTTCTCAAACCCCTCTCCACCTGCATTTAATGATCAGGAAGAGATCTCACTTGAGCTCCATCCTGGATCTCAGAGGGAGAAAGCTGAAAGAGCTCTGTGTGCTAATTTGCACTCTAAAAACAAGGTTTGCAATGTGCTTATGTTTTGTGGGTGTCAGGGACAGCCCCACACTGTATATAGAGGAATTTATTTGTTCAGTGTAGCTCCAGATGGCAAGGTTTTGTTTTCTGTTTCTGTTTTGATCTTGCAAACCTGTGGAAATAAACCTGGCAAGCCGCCAGGCTTTAACCACTTCAACCCCGGAAGGATTTCCCACTTTAGGACCACAGCACTTTTTGCAATTCGGCACTGCGTCACTTTAACTGACAATTGTGCGGTCGTGCGACATTGTACCCAAACAAAATTTGCATCCTTTTTTTCCCACCAATAGAGCTTTCTTTTGGTGGTATTTGATCACCTCTGAGTCATTTCTGATCGCCGCTATAAACAAAAGAAGAGAGACAATTTTGCAAAAAAAAAAAACAAATTTCTTACTTTTTGCTAAAATACAGATCCAAAAAAAAAATATAAAAAAAAACATTTTTTTTCCATTGGTTTTGGTCGATTTATATTCTTCCTCATATTTTTGGTAAAAAAAATCGCAATCGGCGTTTATTGATTGGTTTGCGTAAAAGTTGCCATGTTTACGGATGATGAGAATTCATTTCTGGGGTTTTTATTTTTTTTTACTAGTAATGGCGGTGATCTGCGATTTTTAGGGGTACTGCGATATTGCAGCGGACATGTCGGACCATTTTGACACTTTTTTGGGACCATTGGCATTTATACAGCGATCAGTGCTATAAAAATGCACTGATTACTGTGTAAATGCCATTGGCAGTGAAGGGGTTAACTTGCAGGTGGCGCTCTAAGGGTTAACTGTGTTCACTGGGCGTGTTCTAACTGTGTGTGGGCTGCCCTGGCTGGGGGAAGGAGGTGATCACGGTTTCCATATACAGGAAGCCTGTGATCACCGCCCTACCCCCTCTAACAGAACGGAGATCCGTGTTTACTTACCCAGACCTCCGTTGGAGAGAGTGTGGGGGGGCATCGCGGGTAGCCGGCGGAGATAGAGTCCGCTCTACCCACTCCTCGGGCCCCCCCAAACACAGTGAGCGCATATGAACATTCCAAATGTTGAAGGCCTTGCTAGAAGCCAATGCAGCCCAAAGGGAAACCAACCGATAAGTCGCAGAAGCCACTGCAACACAACAGGCGGCTCTACAAGAGACTATTGCAGCTAAGCGAGAGGTAGTGAAGGCCCTTCTGGAATTAAAAAAGGGACCCGCGGGGGCGGAACTGGCGACCGGAGCATATGGTGGTGTGAGAGAGGAGCTCCGACACAACAACTGCTCCATAGCTACTCACAGCGACAATCCTGTGCCTAAACACAGCAATCCTGGCAGGAAAGAGCACGGAGGACCGGCGGGCAGCCATGGGGAAACGAAAAGAAAGGGATTCACTGAGAAAGCTGACAGATTTTTATACTTCAGCGCCGACCAGGGCATCCAAGATGGCGCTGGCGACGGGAGACACGCTGTACCTCACACAGGAATCAGCACGGATGGCCATACAAGCGGTCAGTCGCCTGATACAGGCATCCCTCCTCGACCCCTAACAGCCCCATAAAGCAGAAAAGGAGACTAAATCTGACAGGGGACCACTCTGGGGAAGCTGACCCTGAAGGGGAGGATATGGGACAGGCCCCAGCATACAGCCAGAAGCTAGATGCATACCCCACCTCAAGCATGCCCATAACTGACATTATAATGAAAGACATGTTATTAAATCTCAGAGGAGCTATACAACATGATATTAATGGCTTCATGTGCACTACTAATAAAGGTCTGGCTGTCATAGAGAACAGAATGGACTGCATGGAGAACAAAATGGGGGAATTCTCCTCAGCACATAATGAACTGGTGGATGCACACTTTGAGATGGAGGAGGAGATCAAATCCCTGCGATTAAAACTCGCTGATTTAGAAGATCGAAATAGAAGGAATAACATGAAATTCAGGGGGATACCTGAATCAGTAAAACCTGCGGAACTACGCTCATACTGGGCCCGTAGGCAACCCAAACCACCACACTTGCCTGACAAGATACCCAGAGATACCATCACTAGGATCCATTTCTACCAAATAAAAGACCAAATAATGAGATACTCAAGACAGCACCAGAGTCTACCCGAACCATTTGCAGGAGTTAAACTCTACGCTGACCTGTCGCAAGCCACCATGGCAGCCAGACAAAATTTGATCCCCATAACTAAAATTCTGAGAAACCATAAAATCCTCTACAAGTGGGGCTTCCCAGCCAAATTGATGCTGGAAAGAAACAACGAATCCTACACCATTTCCTCACTGGAAAAGGGACTGGCATTTCTAAGAACCTGGGGTCTATTGCCCAATGATGACAACCAAAGCACCCCAGGAACATCTGCCCATACAAGAAGGAATACCTAACTTCCCTCTCAACAACTTACTACTCATCCACTAAATACTGTCCTGAGTGACAAATCACTGACTTTAACCACCCCTAGATGCCACCTGGAACCCTCCTATCAAATTTATAACTTCTGCTGTGTTCTAAACTGGAGCACCTGTTGTTCGGCTGAACGGAAACTTTTACCTCCAATTTTGTTTACGGGACTTTCCCGAATTCGCAATAGTTATGGCAGATCTATGCTATCAGTTAACATATCTTTTGGAAGTTTTTATTTTTTTACTTTTCTGCATTGCAGTTTTTTTTCAATCTGGAAACACAGTGTAAGGATACCGGCAATACTATATGGTTTGACTTTTTCTCTGAGCCTACAGCAATCCTCCACTGGATGGCAGTATAGCGCCACATATAAATGGAATGTCCCTTAGACTACTATCTCTCAACACTAGGGGCCTAAATTGCCCTCATAAACGAAGATTCCTCTGGAAAACAGCCCTGGAACAAAAGTGTGACATTTTGTGTGTACAGGAGATGCATTTCTCTAGTGAGCAACCACCGAAATGTACCCACAACAAATTCCCACACGTCTTTACAGCAAACAACTTGGGTAAGCGTAACGGTGTAATGATAGACATAAGAGACACAGTTGCATTTACCCTTCGAAACAAACTGATTGACTCTCAGGGGCGGTATGTAGTTCTGGTAGCAGAATTTAATAACGTCTTATACACGGTGGTGAATCTTTATGCACCTAACAAACATGCTATGAGGTTTATCCGTAAAACATTGAAAACTGCTAAACAAATGCTAAAAGTAAACCTACTTGTATGCAGGGATTTCAATGCGGTCATGAATGATGTGATGGACTCCTCCTCAGTGGGTGGGAGACGGCAGCCTTCCATGGGACAATATTGTGTGGAGGAAAATGTATACGGCCCTTGGCGTTGCCTCCACACCACTGAGAGGGACTACACCTTTTTTTCGGCAGTACATAAGAGCTACTCTAGAATAGATTTTTTTCTTACGGATAAATATTTATTACAAAATGTCACTAAAGCATCCATCCATAGCATCACATGGTCGGATCATGCCTCCATCACTATAGACATTATTGACGCACATAAATCAGATCAAAAGCCCTTATGGCGAAACAACACATTCCTCCTCTCTCACCCACAAATTAAAACAAAAATCCGGGAGAAATTGGAGGAATACTTCAGCCTCAATGAAAATCACACCTGCTCTCCTACAATTGTATGGTGTGCACATAAAATGGTCTCTAGAGGGGCTCTAATTCAAATAGCATGCAGGGAAAAAAAAACCCAACTCATCCCTTCACTACATAAACAGATCTCTGAACTGGAAGCGGTCCATAAACAGGCCAAAAACGGTAATGACTCCCTTCTAGTCCAACTCAATGCCTGCCGTGAAGAATTGCGACAGGCCTTGAAAAAGGATTATGACATTTACTTTAAACGATTGAAACTCACTTACTGCTCCCAAAATAATAGAGCAAGCAAATTAATGGCTGCCCAAATAAAACATAGACAGACGCGTGCCAATATTGTTAAAATAACACATCACAATAATAAACGTACATACTATAATCCCAAAGAAATAGCTAACACATTTAAGGACTTCTATGAAACCCTCTACAATCTCAACAGCGTCCAAAATGTTCACCAACCAACTAGCGAGGAAATAAACAATTTCCTCCATCAAACCAACCTTCCTTTGATAGATGAACACACTCTTCAGCAGATAAATATACCAATATCTATAGAGGAAGTCATATAGGCCATTAAAGGACTACCTAAAAACAAATCTCCAGGTGCAGATGGCTTTACAGCTGAGTATTACCAGGCTTTCTCCCAGATCCTCGCCCCAAGAATGGCAAATATCTTCAATGAGGCCGCCAGTGTAGGGGCATTTCCCGCAGAAATGCTATAAGCGGTTATAGTGACAATTCCGAAGCCAGGAAAAGATCCCTCCCTCCCTCAAAACTACAGGCCGATATCTCTGCTTAATTCGGACCTTAAAGTTTATGCTAAAATTTTGGCCAATAGACTGATGGACATTACACCCTTGCTAGTAGGGTTGGACCAAGTAGGGTTTGTTAAAGGCAGACAGGCTCCAGACAGCATGAGAAGAATGATAAATCTACTCAAATATGCTAAAATCACTCATGAGTAGTGTTGAGCGAACCCGGACTGTAACGTTCGGGTCCGTACCGAACTTTAGGGTGTCCGTGGCACGGACCCGGACCCGGACATTTCAAAAATCTAAAAACTTTACAGGCCCAGGCCCAGGCACGGTGCCTGTGGGATTTCAAGCCATGCCTGGGCTTGCAATGT
>BLSH010065565.1:1086431-1104940 GCA_018402905.1 Glandirana rugosa
CGACATCCTTTCAGGACCTTTCGGGGTCTCCCGACGTTTTCCTTCATTTTACCCCCATTCCCATCCCGTTCGTGTTGCCCTACCCTTACCCCCATTTTACTTCCTTTTGCAGCCCTCTGGGGCTTTCCAGGACTTTCCTACAGCCATTTTTGTGCCTAAAAGTTCGGGTCCCCATTGATTTCAATGGGGTTCGTTGTCCGTGCGATCGTTCGGGTTCCGTCCGGACCCGGACCCGGACTTTGTCCCGAAGTTCGGACGGACCAGCAGAACCCGAACTTCCAGGTGTTCGCTCAACTCTACTCATGAGCCCTCCATCTTTGTTACCCTAGATGCTGAAAAAGCATTTGATAGGGTCCACTGGAGGTATCTTGCTACAACCCTTAACAAGTTTGGACTAAATGGCTTCATCCATTATGTCCCTCTACTCAAACCCTACGGCAAGGGTGTATAATTCAGGCATACTATCTGACTCATTCCAGCCCACAAATGGGACCCGCCAGGGATGCCCACTGTCCCCGATAGTTTTCTCCTTAGCTATTGAACCCCTGGCGGAAAGAATACGGTCTGACAAAAATGTTTTGGGTATAAAAGTGGGCTCCAGAGTACACAAAATAGGACTCTTTGCTGATGACATCATCCTCACACTGACCGAGCCAAACACCTCTATAGCCTTTACTCTTCACCTAATACCCTATTAGATAATTTCGGGAAAATATCCTTTTACAAAATGAACACCACCAAATGCTATGCTATGCTCTCCCATTAAATATTTCCAACAGTACAATAACAACCTCAAAACACTTTTCCCCTGTACATGGGACTCTCCATCGGTAACATATCTAGGAATACAACTACCCAACACAACCACAAAATTGTTTGAGGTAAACTTCCCTCCTCTTCTGCTTAAGATAAAAGAGGAGCTTGCAAATATTGGCAAGTTCCAACTTTCATGGGTAGACCGCATTGCAGCTTACCAGATGCAAATACTACCTAAGTTGCTGTACCATTTCAGAACCCTCCCGATCCCATTCCCACAAAAATTCTTCTCGCAAATATCTACTATCTTAAGTAAATTCATCTGGGCTGATAAGAAACCCAGAATAGCCCTAGCTAATCTCTACAAACATAGACTTAGAGGAAGCAGTGGGTTACCAAATGCACAAGCGTACTATCAGGCTTCGATGCTGGACCAGATGAAATACTGGTTTTCATGCCAGGAAGACAACTTACGGTCCACCATTGAACAAGAAGTCACTCCAGGACATAATTTAACTGCTCTACTTATTGCTTCTAATATAGTGCATGATCCTAAAATCCCCCCATTCCCTACTACCATGGCCACAGTAGAGGCCTGGTCCGCATTGTGTAGGAAAAAATTCCAAGACAAACAACTTTTCTACCTTAATAAGCCATTAGCAGCATATGAATACGTAATCCCCAACTTCTCTACTAGTAAGCGTAAAAAACAGGGAGTCCACTACTCCATTAAAGATTTACAGAACTCAATGACTGATGACCAGTTCAGAATCCGGTAAATCAGACACTTTGAGAAAAAAACACCAAACCACCACAATAGTGGTGCCCCTACCAATATGGAACTTCCTCATGAATAAAACACCACCCCCAGTTAAGGGTATTTCATTATGCTATAAGTACTGTAACTACCATCCATTAACGGCCAAAATTCTGCCTATGTTAAAATGGGAGAAAGAACTACAAAAAACATTTCCTTTAACACAATGGCTTCTAGCAATAAAATATACAAGCAAGTCATCAGCATGTATAGACCACTGTGATAATCGCAAAAGATCTTACATAGATGGTACATGACCCCGATGCGTCTACACACAGTGAACTCGAGCATGTCCCCAATGTGCTGGAGGGAATGCCAGGGTAAAGGTAGCTTATTATACATTCTCTGGACTTGTGAACTCCTTCAGCATCTGTGGAGGGACGTAGCCTCCCTCATCTCCGAAAACACCATATATAAGATTACTCCAGAATTAGCAATACTAAATCTAGGCATCGAAGGGTTCCCACACTCCTTGAGGAAAATTATAACACATATATTTTTCGCTACAAGAATAGGAATAGCAGCAAAATGGAGAACAAGACCAGTCCCAAATATTGCAGAAATCATCTCCACAGTTAATGCACAATGCTCAATGGAAAAAATGCTTGCATATAAAGAGGGGGGGGGGGCGGCTCAGGCCTTTCACAGATGCTGGAATAACTGGTTAATATCAAAGAGGGCCTCTAGTGTGACATAAGAGATTCTATCTCCATTTGGAAAAATGGAAAGTGATATACTGAAATCTAGTCGTAGTCATAAACACCCAGTGGAGTAACTACTTACCTATTGACCACTAAGCATCCCAAAGGACTCAAGAAAGGAAGCAAGCTCCTAAAACTGTGTTTCCATAAAGGGCTAACTGGAACTATAGTTTTGTTTGTTGTTCTAGACCTAACTGAACGGACTTCCTTCAGCTACCCAAACCAAGTGACCCCCAGGAGAGTCACTGCTACTACTGTTCCTAGTACTTACTAACAAGGGACCTGCTCACAGTTTGTTCCCATTATGGGGTGACAGGCTCTACCTCTGACTGAGGTCATGCTCACTACTTCATACAAAAAGGAACTTTACTGATCTAAAGATCTAAGCAAACCTTATGTTTTCGTTTACTTGTCTATGTATACCACCTTTCTCTGAAATGTTGAAATGAAATGAAAAGCTCATTGTATGAATATGCAAATTGACGATCTAATGCTATTTATGTACAAGTGTAAAATCTTCAATAAACATCTATGGTTAAAAAAAAAAAAGGGGCCCGCACCTCGTGGGACAGTGGAGCCAAGGTTGGTGCTCGTACCACATGCAGGGGATGACACCTGCGGATGACGTGGAGGCGTAATTCATGACCTTTGATAGAGTCACTCTTCGTGAAGGATGGCCAAAAGAACAGTGGGCGGGACTGCTAGCACAATTCTTGACCCGCGAACCCCAAAAAGCATACTTTGATCTGGAAACAGATAAGGCCAAGAACTATGAGACTCTAAAGGCAGAGATACTCGCATGCCTGGGGGTCACCATGGCAGTTCATCAGTGGACCTATCGCACCGACAAGCTACCCCGTTCACAAATGTTTGACCTAGTTCATCTCACCAGGAAATGGCTAAAGCTAGAGACTTTGCTAGGTCCCCAGATCACGGAGCGCATTGTCATGGAACGCTATCTGCGGGCCCTCCCTGCTGCTTTGAGGAAATGGGTCAGCCAAGGGGACCCCAAAACTGCAAGCCAACTGGTGGACCTTGTCGAGAGATACACGGCTGCTGAGGACTTATTGAACCCATCTGCACCCCACTCCAATGTCTCTAGAGGTGAGAGATCGCCCAGCGGACCCGGTAAGACTGTTCCAGGGTTCAGGGGCGAGGGGAAATTGGATAAAACCGATACGGTTAAAGAGACTGAGGACTCTAGACCTAGACACTGGCCAAAGAAGCCAGGAAGGTCTTGGGGACCCTATTGGGTGTAGAACACATACACTGCTACCAATGCCATCCATTGGGACATATTGCTGCCAATTGTCCCCTGAATGATGAACTCGTGCAGTGTGATAATGCTTATAGGAAAAGACGGATTTCTCTGTTTTCACAGGTTGCATGCATAGCATCATGCTCAAGTCGCATGGAGAAGCAAATGTGTGCGATTGCTATTGACGGGAAACCCGTCACTGCGCTGCTTGACTCTGGTAGGGTAGGGCCATTTTAATCCATGGGGACACTCGTGACTACCAGACGGTGCTGGTCAAGATTGACGCCCCTTGCAGCAGATTAACTCATTCAGTGGGAGTGGTACATTTCCTGCTTCATGAAGCCCTAGTGGGATTTTCCCCATTTTTGGAGTTTGTGGGAAGGCACAGAGAGCCTGGAGGAAAAAGCTCCCCCTGCTGAGGAGGCATGGGAGTTCTCACCAGACACTTTTTGCCAAACGGAAGGAGAGATTGGTGGCAGGACCGAGGAAGAAGGAGACCCTCTTCCTTTTCCTGTAATGGCTGGGGAGCCAGAGGAGCTGGAAGATAGCTCTCAACAGATGGCTAATGACCCAGACCATGTCTCTGTCCCTGACCGTGAGAGTGAACCGAATGTAGTCCCTAACTTAGAGGTCCGGACAGAGTCCCCTTGTCCCACTTCTCATAATTGAAGTGCCATTTGAGCGAATTGGCATGGATCTCGTGGGACCAGTAGTAAAATCTGCCCGGGGACACCAGCACATCCTGGTGATACTGGACTATGCGACCTGCTATTCTGAGGCCATATCCTTGCAGAACATTTCCGCTAAGACTATCGCCAAGGAACTGTTCTAGGTGTTTAGTAGGGTGGGGATCCCTAAAGAAATCTTGAAGGATCAGGGTACCCCATTTATGTCCAGAGAGACCAGAGAATTGTGTAAATTGTACAAAATTTGCCACCTCCGTACCTCTGTTTACCACCCCCCAAACTGACGGTCTGGTGGAAAGATTTAACAAGATCCTCAAGAGTATGCTAAAAAAGGTGGGGGATAAAGATGGGCGAAATTGGGATTTTTTGCTGACGTACCCCATGTTTGCCATACGAGAGGTTCCGCAGGCGACTACGGGGTATTCCCCCTTTGAACTCTTGTATGGTAGACATCCCCGTGGGCTGCTATATGTCGCAAAGGAGACGTGGGAGGGAGAGGCCACACCATACAGAAGCGTCATAGAGCATGTCTCCTTTATGCAGGATCGAATCGCAGCTGTTCTGCCCCTTGTACGAGAGCATATGGAGCAAGTCCAGAAGGCCCAGAGAAGTTTACAATTGGGGTGCCAAAACCCAAACTTTCAACCCTGGGGACAGAGTGCTGGTGCTACTCCCCACGGTTGAAAGTAAATTCCTTGCAAAGTGGCAGGGTCCCTTTGAGATTAGGGAAAGAGTAGGGGGAAGTAAACTACAAACTTTACTAGCCTGGGAAAAGGAACCCAGAGCAGATTTACCAGGTTAATCTCCTAAAACTGTGGAAGGACAGGGAGACTTTATTGGCAGTGCCCACGTCCCAAAAGGACAGGTTACCCCTAAACCCCGGATGTCCCCATAACCGAGTCCTTGTCACTGACGCAACAAAACGACGTTAAGGAATTTGTCAATAAAAATAGAGACATTTGCTCTACCCTACCCAGACTGACCACTGTGCTACAATATGACATAATCACGGAACCCAGGGTCCATGTAAATGTAAAACCCTACCGAATACCTGAGGCTAGACGAGAGATGGTGGCGAGATAAATAAAAACCATGTTGATGTTAGACATGATAGAGGAGTGCCACAGCACCTGGTTGAGCCGTATAGTACTGGTCCCAAAGCTCGATGGCACTATCCGGTTTTGTAACGATTTTAGGAAGCTGAATGGAGTGTCTAAGTTTGACGCATACCAGATGCCGGGGGTTGACAAACAACCCTAGACTTAACTAAGGGATACTGGCAGATCCCCCTAATGGAGTCAGCAAAGGAAAAAAACGGCCTTCTCTACCCCCGAGGGGTCCTTCCAATACAAATGAATGCCGTTTGGTCTGCATGGGGCCCCTGCATCCTTTTAGAGGATAATGGACAAGACTTTGAGGCTGCATCGGCCATATGTAGTGGCCTATCTGGATGATGTCATCATCCAAAGCCCAGATTGGGAATCACATCTGCCCAGAGTGCAGGCAGTAGATTTACTGAGCAGGTTTAACAGCCAACCCGAAGAAGTGTGCCATAGGCCTTGAGGAGGCCAAATACCTTGGGTATGTGATTGGTTGAGGTCTGATTAAGCCCCAAACCAATAAGAGCAAGGCCATTCAAAAGTGGCCCCAACCGGGGGATTACAGGGTATTACCGATGATTCATCCCCGACTTTGCCACCATTGCCGTCCCACTGACCGATCTGACAAAGGGTAGAGCGTCAGGAATGGTTAAGTGGAATCCCGAAGCTGAAAAGGCCATCCAGAAATTGAAGCAAACCCTTTGTGTACAGCCGGTGCTCGTGACCCCAGACTTCACAAAGGAGCAGAGAACAGAGACAGCGAGGAGCACCCGGTCGTCTACTTAAGCAGGAAGCTTAAAAGACATGAAAAAAATTATGCCATTGTGGAGAAGGAGTGCCTGGCCATCAAGTAGGCCCTAGAGGCCCTAAAATACTACCTGCTGGGAAGGTCATTCAGGCTAGTTACCGACCATGCCCCTCTTAAGTGGATGTGTAACAACTGGGAGAAAAATAGCCAGATGACTAGGTGGTCCTTGGCCCTACAGATGTTTAAGTTCTCAGTGGAACACTGGGCTGGAAGGCTCCAAAATAACGCTGATGGTCTTTCCCAGGCCCACTGCATGGTCGGGACAGTTGCTCTACACCAGGGGCTTGAGCAGAGGGATATGTGACATTATGCGAGGCATGACAATGGACGGGCGATACTTGTCACCTTACATGCGATCATTTTGAGGTGACTAGCGGGTTTTGCTAGCCACAGTGGCAGAGCTAGTTCCGGTCCGGACTCTCTGGTCTACTCAAACCCCTCTCCACCTGCATTTAATGATCAGGAAAAGATCTCACCTGAGCTTGATACTGGATCAATGTGCTAATTTGGACTCTGTAAACAAGGTTTGCAATGTGCTTATGTTTTGTGGGTGTCGGGGACAGCCCCACACTGTATAGAGAGGAATCTCTTTATTTAGTGTAGCGCCAGATGGCAAGGTTTTGTTTTCTGTTTATGTTTATGTTTTGATCTTGCAAACTTGTGAAAATAAACCTGGCAAGCCGCCAGACTTTAAAGAGACTGACATCCATGCTGAAACTTTTTTACCTGAAAAGTGATCCCCACAAGCTAATCTCCCACAATATATATAAAAATATATTGATGAGATCTTTATTGCTAGAACTCTGCCAAGTTCTATCAAGTTTTCATTTCCTGTCTGAGGAGATGGGGAAAGAGTGAAAAATCAATAGATATTTTCTGTATTTGCTAAAATTTTTTTTTTTTTTTTCTGAAGAAAGAAAACAAATGCAGCTACCACATCTAAGAACTGGTAAACTGCAATATATATATATATTAAATATCATTTAAAAAAATGTACAGCAGTACTTACCCTCTCAAAGCCCCAGCGCTGCCCCATGTGCCCCCTTCTAGCACTTCCTATATTTAAGGTTGAATAACACCTAGCATCATTCAACCTGCGTCCACTGGAAGCATGTCATCAGTCAGCCCTATCTTGTTTATATTCCCATCGCACACATTCCTGGATCACAGGCTCATCTGTAGTGGGTGCTGTAGCAATTACCAGCTGGACACTGGATATATCACAGATCAGTACACATATTCGCCAGCACACCATGGTTCTTCAATTGCAGTCCAAAGCTTTTATTGCAGAGAGATCACATCACAAAAGAATATGTGCAACGTTTCGGAGCCGAGTAAGACCTCTTCGTCAGGCATGTGATTTGCACGGTTCCTAAATGTTGCACTTGTTCTTTTGTGATGTGAGCTCCCTGCAATAAAAGCTTTGTACTGCAATTGAAGATCAGTGGTGTGCTGACAAATATGTGTATTGATCAGTCAGCCCTAGACTCACAGGAGCACATTGTAGCACCATGTCCACCACCAGCACCAGAACCAAGAATAGTAAGAGAATCTGTGACTTTAGAAGACTTACAAACTTTGTATAAAGAAGTTTATTTTTCTGCGTGGGGGTTAGGATTTTGGTGGGTGGGTTAAAACTGGAACTGAAAGTTTGCTGTAAATGTGCTTTAATTTTAGATATTTAAAACCATACCCAGTTACAATAGGATTTAGTATTCCATCATTTTCTTGGTAAGAATTCATCTACTGGGGTAGGAATGCTATGGCTCTTTCATAATAAACTGCAAAAAAGTGTTAAAACACAAAAGTGTGGAAAATAAAACTGCAAGGATATTTTACTGATAGGGGATGTTACTTGTGGTCAGTGAGCTTTATTTTAGCAAGATGTAGCATTTTGCACTGGATCATTATATATTGTATTTTTATGCAATATAAACAAGTCTTACATGTATGAAATATAACTGGTGAAAGCGGTACTATCCATTGGCATTTTAAATTCAGTCAAACAACATCTAGAACTATATCACTAAGAAAAGAGATTGTTATGAATGTAAACCTCACCCACATAAAGTTATTCATTTTCATTTCACAGATGAAACATCACCGTTCAGTTCTAAAAAAAAAACAGAAAGAAAAACAAGTTAACTGACTATGTGATTTTTTTTTTCTTTTTATTCTGGTATGTGCAGTACACAAAATAATAATTTCTTTTTTCAGAATTTAGCCTCCAGCTTCATAGAGTTATTGTTTATTGTGGTGTTTCAATCAAGCAATATGAACAATTCCTCATTGTAGTTAAAGTTTTTTTTTCTAACAAATGTTTATTCCAATGTGTCTGGCAAATGAGTTTGTTGCCAAAATGCATCTCAATTTTAATTTCCCAAGGAGCCTGTATAGCTGAGGTATTAAACCTAAGAGAATTGGATTCAGGTATTTCTTATTTCGATGTCATCTAAATAAGAAGTAGTGTACACTGCTATACTACAATGTATAGCAGCATATGTATCAAAAATAAATAGAGCACATTAACAGTAAAAATGCAAGCCTGCAAATACACTGAAATGCTGGAAAAATGACTTGAAAATGTAACAGTATACCAGGTCCAGTTTATTCAAATAATATGCAGCAACCTTGCTTGTGAGGACAGGTAACTCAGGTAAGTTTTGGAATGAGGCAACCATGTGTGGGCAACATTGAGATGAGAATGGAAGAGGAGAAAAGAGACCTTATGGTATTGAGGTGCATGTATACTGCACCATGCCGGAAGAGTTCATGTTCTGTATGCCGCTGTGCCATGCTCCTGGGTGACAGACATTAGAAATATGTCTGTCTCCTTCCACTGCAGCTCTCAGGTGCTTTTGATAAGGAGTGGACTTACTCTCCCATGTTCATGTAATTTCAAAAATAATTTTTAAGATTTTTTATTCATTAATTTGTAAGCTCTCACAAGCAGGGCCCTCCTAATCCTCTAAATCCTCCCCTTTATTTGTATTGTAAGGGTCCATGCACACTGGCTTAAAAAACACTGCTTCTACAGGAGTTTTGTGTTTTACCTGTAAAAGCAATGTTATCCTATATGTCCATGCACATTAGGGCATTCTGAGGCATATTTTAAACTCAGTGTTTAAAGGCAGGAAAAAAACCCCTATGTGCATGGAGCCTAAGCGTACTGTCTCCCTTGTATTGTAAAGCGCTTTTCAAACTGTTGATGCTGTATAAATCCTGTATTATTATAATAATAATGAAAATAATGCCTTGGTTAGGCATTTACTGTTTCAAAGTAATAACACCCTGTCCCTGTCTCCTGTCTCCATGTTGTGATTTTTTTCATACATACTTCCATGGAAACCAGCAGGAAAACTCGCCCTGGAAAATATCATGTAGCCATCAATAAAGTGCATGCATGTAGACAGAAAGAGGCTACAAACAGGCCACAGTAGAACAGCATAAACATTTCATAACATTTTTTTATAACACCCAAAGGTTAAACAAATCATCAAATGCACTGCCTTCCACAAGATGGTGCAATGTTCTGTACTGTGAGCAGTAAGGAAAATCTGCCTAGTTCAGACTGACAAGCACTCTTGGAGTTGCTATAACAGACTTAGACCCCATACACACTATTGGATTTTCTTCAGATTTTTCCTTGAAACTCTTAAGGTTTGACCTCATATTATATGGTTTTGGTAAATCTGAAGACAAAAATCTGCAGAAAATCAAATAGTGTGCATGGGGTCTTAGAGAGGCTTGCAGAATTCTAGATATAATATTTCTGTAGGACTGGAGTCCCATTTGGGTTGGTCTGGGTAAGTGACAAGATCTCATACTTCACTGGCATAATGAATGATTGGGGTGATGACACTGTCAATGATTTGAAGCAGAACTCTCATAGGTGGTTTTAGGTGTAAAGCTGTCTCGTAATAGCATAGAAGGTTTTGTATGCCTGGTTTTTATGGCCACTATGGCTGCTTTAAAACTTCCTGATTGGGTAAGTTCTAGGTCAAGGTAAGTGTAGCTGTGAACTTTATCAAGTATGCATTTATCTAGTGCAAATGAAAAACTCTTATTTTTTTTAGAGCTCTTCCTTTGGAAACCATTTTTTTGTTTTCTTTGGGTTAATAAGTATTGCCCATGTTGCACTGCATTTCTTCAGCACTTCCAGGCTGTCTTGTAGGCTTCTCTGTTTTGGTGACAGTAGTGGGAGATCATCCGCATACAGCAAGAACTTCACCTTAGTGTCATAGAGTTAGTCCTGATGCTGGGGATAATTCTAGAACTGCAGCTAGTTCATTTATGTATATGTTGATGTGTCTAACTCCATGGGCCTGCCTATTCACCTTTGTGCTGCAGCTGTTCTCAATATATAAGGTCTTAATGACATCATATGTTCTCCCTTCTATTTCATTCTCCAGTAGTTTGAAGAACAAGTTTGGGTGCATCATTGACTAGAAAGTCCTAAAGTCCACAAAACAGCAAATAAGCAAATATTTCTCATGTTTTGTATTGTGGACATGGTTCTTGATAATACTGTGCAGGTTGTGACATGAGGGTCTTTAGCTCTTGTGGTAGGTTTATTTGGAGTGAGTTCACGACAGCCAGGATCTCTGTTTGAGGGCATGGTAGTCAATGTTTATTAAAAGAAAAGTTCAAAGTAAAGATCAAAAGTGTTTTCTTACAGTGTTGTCACCAGCACTGTAAACTTTTCTGTATGCTTCAGTAATAAGCGGCTGTACCAACTCAGCCCAGCGGTTTCTAGGCCAGTTTTCAAAGTCATGCAGATAACCCACAATGGCATCCTTGGGTGACATAGGACTGCAAAAGTCTGTAACCCGAATTACTTCTTTGTTGCCACGGGCAACCACTTTCAGCAGTGCAGTCTTTGCACTACCGCTGTTAGGGGCCACAGCATGCATCTTGATAACTGGTCTCCTTGCACCAGCGTTGCTAGGGGCAACATCATGCACTTCCCCTTTATGTGAAACAAGGAATAGTCTGCAATACTCCCTGGTAGGCTCACCCTATTGCTTCATTCTCACAGACTGTCCACAACACCTTTGTGCTGTCCATCCAAAACAAAATGGAACACTGTCTTTTTAAGGCTGGTTCTTTTTCACAGCATGTTCTCCTCACCTGCACATAGATTGTGCAGTCTCATGCAGCAAACACAGTTCTCTTAACAGCTGAACTCACTTTTTGCAGGGATCTGGATTGTATCCAAAACTCCTTCGAAAAAATGCTGTTTGCCTGGCTGCACTTCCGCACACAGCCAACATGACACAAACTCACTGTGGAGCACGGACCCGGATTTTACCGCGTAGTGCCCGCATCCTCCACCATGTGTGACATGGGGGTTTTTATCTCTTATGGTAGGTGCGTTTGGAGTGAGTTCATGACAGCTAGGATCTCTGAGGGCATGGTAGCCCATTTTTATTAAAAGAAAAGTTCAAAGCAAAGATCAAAAGGGTTTTCCCTCGCAGGGGGTTGTCACCATCCATATGCAGCGAACATAAACTCAGCCTCCTGGCTCATAAACAAACAATAGCTCTCCTGGCTATATCGGCATCCTAGTCCTCCTGGCTAAAGCGATCAGCCACTGCGCGATTGTGTGTTACCTCTGCGTCCTTGCAGATGTGGACGACTTGACTGCGACCTGCAGCCTTTAGATGCCTGGAGACCCCTGTCTCTCTTTCTCTCTGGAGCTGTCTCCTAATGTGTGACCCAGAAGCCTGGTCCTGACTTCTCTTAACAGGCCTCCACCCAGCTGGACAATCAGTGTCCTGGTAGGCAACAAAACTCAGACCCAGGACTGAGAGATCCCTGGGCTCCAGATCCTGAAACTGACTTTAAGAAGTGAGGAAACTGAAAGGCCAGTTTCCTCCCAAGTAAGCAAAACTTCTGGAGCCCCTCAACCTGCTCGATTGAGAATCCTGGGCTATCCCTTTGACTTAGACCCTGGCAGGGCAACACTCTGCCACAAGGTGTAGATGTGGTCTGTGTTGTGATGGTTTGGCATGAACCCTGTCTGGCTTTTGCAAGGAAATTATACTGTGTTAGGAAGATAAGCAGCGGAGGCTGGTCAATAAGGGGCACTTGGGCGCCGCCTCCCTGACGCTGACTAGAAAAAAAAAAGCAAGCAAGTAGTGAGCAGATTGGTCAGTCATTAAAGACTGTGTGTGTGCGCTGAACAGGTGACCACACATAGTCTGATTGGCTGCCCTGAGCCAGTGACTGACTGGCGTGGGATGCTGTAGGTGAGGGTGAGACTGTGGCAGACATGCTGGCTGCGTGATCAGGCACAGCACTCCGTCGGGTTTCAGTCCCGACTCCCATGCCGCAGACCATCCACTCCAGGCTCCAGCATGCTGTCCGTAAGCGAAGCCCTGCATACTGACAGCCCGCTTTCCGCAAGCCGATCTCTGCACACTCCTACCTGACTATTAGATGGGGTAAGTGCGGGACTTGTCCTGACTTCGGGGGGGGGGGGGGTCTGTCAGTGCTCTATCTGTAAAGACCTATCTGGGACTCTGTATACCCCTATCCGGTGACTGTATACCCCTATCTGGGACTCTGTATAGCCCTATCTGGGACTCTGTATATCCCTATCTGGGGCTTTGTATACCCCTATCTGGTGACTGTATACCCCTATCTGGGACTCTGTATACCCCTATCTGGTGACTGTATACCCTATCTGGGACTCTGTATACCCCTATCTGGTGACTGCATACCATATCTTGTGACTGTATACCCTATCTGGGACTCTGTATACTCCTACCTGGTGACTATATACCCTATCTGGGACTTTGTATACCCTATCTGGGACTCTGTATACCCCTATCTGAGACTCTGTATATCCCTATCTGGGACTCTGTATACCCTATCCGGGACTCTGTATACCCCATCTGGGACTCTGTATACCCCTATCTGGGACTCTGTATACCCCTATCTGAGGACTCTGTATACCCCTATCTGGGACTCTGTATACCCTATCTGGGACTCTGTATACCCCATCTGGTGACTGTATACCCTATCTGGGACTCTGTATACCACTATCTGGTGACTGTATACCCTGTCTGGGGCGCTGTATACTGCGATATGGTGACTCTGTATACCTCTATCTGGTGACTGTATACCCTATCTGGTGCTAGGTATACTGCTATCTGGGGCTCTGTATACTGCTATATGGTGACTCTGTATACTGCTATATGGTGACTGTATACTGCTATCTGGGGCTCTGTATACTGCTATCTGGTGACTCTGTATACCCTTATCTGGTGACTCTGTATACTGCTATATGGTGACTCTGTATACTGCTATATGGTGACTCTATATACTGCTATCTGGAGCTTTGTAAATGTATACTGCTATCTGGTGACTCTGTATACCCCTATATGGGGCTCTGTATGCCTCTATCTGGGCTCTGTATATCCCTATCTGGTGACTCTTTAAACCCTTACCTGGTGATGCTGTATACCCTATCTGGTGATGCTGGGCTGATGCTGGGCTGTATACTCCTGACACAAGGGGTGGAAACTATAAGGGGTGGGGCTTATGAGAAGTGGGAGTGGTCAAAAATGAAGGGCGGGGGTCTGGCACTGTCAGAATTGTAGCTGATCCTGAAGCCAAAATGCTGAGAGGAACCCCCCTTGTGGCTAAGCGCAGTATACCCCTGAGGATGGTACAGGGGGGTACGGTGCGCAGAAAAGCATGGGTTACCGACAACAAGGATTGACTTGTCCTAGACTGCGGGGACTGAGGCTTCAGGTATGGTATTGGGCAAGAAGGAGGGATGAAACCCATAGTTGGCCCAAAAAGGTGACTGATTGGTAGCAGAATGCATGGAATTGTTATATGTGAATTACGCACATGGGAGAAGTGAGGCCCAATCATCCTGTCAGCAGGTGCAGAAGCATCGCTGATATTGTTCGACCGTTTGGTTGGTCCTCTCTGTTTGCCCATTGCTCTGCGGGTGATAGGCTGATGAGAGGCAAACCTTGATGAATAGGGACTTGTACAAATCTCTCCAGAATTTAGAGTTAAACTGGGCACCTGTATCAGACACGATGCTGTCTGGTGTTCTGTGCAGTCTGACAATTTCCTTGATGAAGGTCCTTGCTGTTTCAGAGGCCGTAGGAGTACCAATCATGGGTAAAAAGTGTGCCATCTTCGAAAGGCAATCTACTACCACCAAGATGGTAGTGAACCCCTCTGAGGGAGGTAAATCAACAATGAAGTCCATTGAAATCTTCTTCCAGGGTTGCTCCAGAATAGGCAAGGGCCTCAACAGACCCCAGGACTTGGTGTTGGAGCCTTTATTTCATTGGCACACGGTACAAGAGCTGATATAGTTCTTACAGTCCTGTTTCAAATTGGGCCACCAGAAGGAGCGCTGAATGAGCTCAGAGGTCTTTTGAATCCCAAAATGCCCAGCAAGCTTGTGGTCATGGAATGTTCTTAGAATCTGTAATATTATTGGCTGGGGGACAAAAATCTTATCCTGAGCCCACAACAAACCTTCTCTCCTTACCAGCCCAGATGCTTCTGTTTCTGCACATTGACTGGAGGCTTGCCGGATAGCCGTCATTACATCGGGCTGGATAAGAAAAAACTTCTGCGCCGTCAAGATGGTTTCAGGTTCAGAAGCCTTATGAGTATCAGGAAACATCCGAGACAGAGCATCAGCTTTCCCATTCTTGGAGCCTGGCCTATAGGAGATGTGGAAGTTGAACCTGGAGAAGAAGAGGGCCCATCTAGCTTGGCAAGGTCTTAACCGCTTAGCAGTCCTAAGGTATTCCAGGTTCTTATGGTCCATAAAAACCATGATGGGATGAGCTGCTCCTTCCAATAGGTATCTCCATTCCTCCAAGGCAAATTTTATGGCCAAAAGTTCCCGGTCCCCAACATCATAATTCCTCTCAGGAGGTGTCATCTTCCGGGATGCAAGGCTATGGGGTGTAGAAGGGCCTTAGGACCTTGACGTTGGGGTACCGCACCAGTTTCTATTTCTGAGGCGTCCACTTCCAGTACATAGGGTAGAGTTGGATCAGGGTGCTGGAGTACCGGTGCCGAGACAAATAGGGCTTTAAGTTTATCAAAGGTGGTCTGGGCTTCAGGGGACCAATGGAATTGGATCTGTTGTCGGGTCAATTGTGTAACGGGTGAAATGATGGCAGAGAATCCTTTCACGAATCTCCTGTAGAAATCGGCAAACCCGATGAACCACTGAACCCTTTTTTTGTCAGAAGGGGCCGGCCAATCCAGGATTGCTTTCACCTCCTGGGGGTCCATTGAAATGCTCCCAGTGGAGATAACCAGGCCCAGGAACTGGATGGAGGTCTTCTCGAAGTCACACTTCTCTGCCTTGATATACAGTCCATGTTTCCTGAGGGTGGCAAGTACTTTCTTAACGTGAGTGCGGTGGAGTTCCAAGGTAGCGGAGAAAATCAAAATATCGTCAAGATAGAGATTACAAAGTGATCCAGAAATTCCCGAAAGATGTCATTAACCAGATGTTGAAAGGTTGCGGGTGCATTACACAGACCGAATGGCATCACCAGGTACTCATAGTGCCCAAAGCATGTTCTGAAGGCTGTCTTCCACTCATCACCTTCACGGATCCGAACAAGGTTGTAGGCTCCTCGTAGGTCCAGTTTGGTGAAGATCTGAGCTGATCGGAATCTTTGAAAAAGTTCTGGAATGAGTGGAAGGGGGTAGCGATTCTTTACTGCAATTTTGTTAAGGTCTCTATAGTCCACACAGGGTCGGAGGGTGCCATCTTTCTTCTCCAAGAAAGAAGATACCTGCCCCTGCCGGAGACAGACAAATGAAGCCTTTCTCCAGATTCTCATCGATGTACACCCTCAGGGCCTCCAGTTCAACTTCTTATAAAGGGAATATCCGCCCAAATGGGACGTCAGCCCCAGGTAGCAGTTCTATCGGGCAATCATAGGCCCGATGGGGAGGTAATGTGTCAGCTCCCCGTTTATCAAAAACGTCTATGAATTCCTGATACTCTGCCGGAACTTCTGGATGTACGCTGGACTGGATAGCCAGACATATGGCAGGTCCTTTGGGAATAGGAACAAAACAGTGCTGAGAGCAGTAGGTAGAGGAGAACAAGACTTCTTTATTAGACCAATTTATCTGAGGGGCATGGGCCTGTAGCCAAGGAAGTCCTAGAATAATGGGAAACATGGGGGAGCTGATAACATCAAAGCGCAGGAATTCTTAATGGCCGGAGTCAGTGGTGGTGAAGATGGGCTTGGTCTCTTGTGTGACGGGTCCCAAGCAAGGTAGAGAAACATCGGCGAGGCGGACTTGAAGACTCTGCTGCTTGTTGAGAAGAGGACTGCGGAGTCTTTCAGCCAGTGTGCAGTCCAAAAAGCAGCTGCAGGCCCCGGAGTCAATAATCGCCAGAAGCCGGACCTCCTCTCCCACCACCTGTAGGGTGACAGGAAGGACAAGGTGAGACAGAGAAGGACCAGCAACTTGAAAGTTTATTACATGGTGTGAGGGTGATTTACTAGGTCTTACTGGGCAGCGGAGCAGGTAGTGACCGGCACCCCCATACTAGAGGCACGAGTTGGCCCGTCGGTGGCTTTGCTTTTCCTCCGGGGTGAGTCGTGAGCGGATCACACCCAGCTGCATTGGTTCAACTTCAGAGGCTGTGGAGGTACTTGGACCAGGAGCTGGTAACGGAGCAGGAACGGCCTTGGGAAGCATCCAGGAGGGTGGAGAGGTGCAGAGTCTCTTGGACCGTCGCTCCCGCAGGCGCCTGTCCAGTTTGATGGAAAGCTGGATCAGGCCTTCCAAGGTAGTGGGAGTTTCAACTCTGGCCAGCTCATCTTTAAGGGTCTCTGAGAGCCCCTGCCGGAATTGATATTTAAGAGCGGCCTCATTCCACCCGGTGTCTGCAGACCATCTCTGGAAGTCCACTGTGTAGTCTTCAACAGGGCATTTGCCGTGGAGCAGGGTATGCAGGGCAGTCTCAGCGGTGACGGTGCGCTGGGGGTCATCATATAACTGAGCCATAGCCTCAAAGAAGGTGTCAACAGAGTCCAGTGAGAGGCTCTTCTGCTCTAGTAGATTATGCTCCCAGGCCTGGGGTTCTTTTGATAGCAGGGAAATAATGAATCCCACTTTGACAGTCTCAGTGGAAAATGACCTTGGTTGCAGGGCCAGGTACAAAAGACAAGCATTTTTGAAGGCCTTGAACTTCTTCCGGTCGCCCAGAAATAGCTAAGGAGTCGGCACCCTGGGTTCAGGAGCTGGGGAGAGTGAAGGCATCGTAAGGTTTCCTAGTGGTGATGAAGCTGGGGGCCGAGTTTGTTGAGGGTGTACTTGCATCGGCAGGAGCAGATGTAACGGTCATGTGCTGGAGACGACCTTCTAGCTGGAAATACCCTTCTTGCAGCCAATGAACTGCTTGGGTCAAGGCCGTAACTTGTTGACATAAGGCCTCGAGTGAGGAGCCACCTCTGTCGGCTTCTGACACAACTGGATCGTACTGTCAGAAACGTACCTGATCCTGAAGCTGACATGCTAAGAGGGACTCCCTTGTGGCTAAGCGCAGTATACCCCTGAGGATGGTACAGGGGGGTACGGTGCGCAGAGAAGCATGGGTTACCGACAACAGGGATTGACTTGATCCGAAGTACCGGAACAGTGATGAATGCCTGGCTGGGTGGTGCGTGAGCACGGCAGGGGGAGCTGGTAACCAGAGCCGAGAGGTCAGGAGGGTAAGCCGGGTCTTACACAGGTGATCAGAAGCGAAGTCCTTTAGGCAAGCCAGGGGTCAAACACAGGAGAAAGTAACAAAGTCCTTCAGGCAAGCCAGGGGTCAAACACAGGAGAAAGTAGCAAAGTCCTTTAGGAAAGCCGGGGGTCAAACACAGGTAATCAGGAGCAAGTCCTTAAGCAGGCCGAGGTTCAAGACGTGGAGAAGATTAGCCGTGGTCAAGCAGAGCTGGGGTCAAAAGCCAGAGGAGAAGAGCAGGAGCTGGTCCAAGGAGTAAGCCGGGTCACAACAGAGGTCGCAGGAACAGAACACTGGTGCAGATGCAGAAGAAAGACTGAAGACGATCCAGCATCTTGCTGCAGTCAGGGTTCATCTTAAATAGGGTGGCCTCAGAGCTCATTGGCGTGCGGTGCATCCTGAGTGTGTGTTGTCCCGTTCTGCTGCGCAGGCGCACCAGCGTACGAACGTTCGGCACTCTATTGTTACTTCTCTGACAGGCGCCCCCCCATCCTAAAATTTCACCTGCCGCCACTGAAGATAAGGATTCTTTTGCTCAGGATACTTCTGAATAGTTTTCACTGAGTTCTGCTGACACATATCTATCTTTAGTCGGCTGGATTGTACTTGTCTCCACTAGAGTTGAGCGAAC
>BLSH010065565.1:1112557-1123963 GCA_018402905.1 Glandirana rugosa
AAAATAATAACTTGTTGTTGGTACAAGAGTTACTAAGGTTTTTGAGTAATTATAGTTTCGACTTATAAAAACCTTCATCAAAAATCAAACAAAAATCAACATCGATAAAATCCTCCTATAGACACACACGTCCACTGATAATTTGATATTAATGAGTTTTTGGAATCATTGAGAACATGGTTGTTGTTCAATAATAAAATTATTCCTCAAAAATACAACTTGCCTAATAATTCTGCACTCCCTGTATAGTGAACTCCTCTTTTGGAATGTCTTTGTAGAAGTCCTTGAAATAGTTGAATGAGATGTTGCCATTTTGGACGTGAATGATGTTTTTCCTGGGTACTGAGCAATTATGATTTCATATTTCCCAGAAGGAGTTTTGCTGAAGTCCTTTTCCAATTTTTGCAGGTCGTTAGAGATGAAGTTCTGTTTTTCTTTTTAAGAATTTGTTTTTGTAGGATCCCACAAGCTATCCATGTTGTCAGGGTCTCTGTGTTTTTTATTTGAGACTTCCTATAGGGTGCCTTGCATTTTCTGTTAAACAATTTATTGGTTTGTTACTTGGATGGTGTCCTGAGTTTTTCTTTTTTTAAGAGGCCAGGGGTGTACACATGCAGTGGCTATGATGCTTTGATTCATAGCCGTGGCAAGAATTATACCCTTGTTGCTTTTGACAGTTGCTGATTGCGACCTATTCAAGTGAATGGGGGTGCTTTTGCAGGGTTCAAAGGGTTAAATCAGGTGGTGAGGAGGTGACACAATGGGGGTAATTTACTAAAGCGCCCATATGCGCTCCTGTAGTGCAGGAAAATAGCGCCCAATTAAAGGCAATTAAGACTTCAAGTTTCAGAAACTGGGCGCACATGCAAATAGAACAGCGTGCTATTGCCATTGAACATGCCTGTCAACTCACATATGCGGGAATAGTAGAACCTTCAAAATCCCAAGTGCTTATTGAAAGCTTGTATGCAAGTTATTGCCCATAAAAAAGTGTATGGGGACCTGGGTACTGCCCTGGGGGACATGTATCAATAGAAAAAGTTTTCAAAACAATTGTTTTTAAAGGAGCAGTGATTTTAATGATGCATAAAGTGAAACAATAAAAATGAAAAATTCCCTTAAATATCAAGCTTGGGGGGTCCCTTTAGTCTGCCTGCAAGTGGTGCATCTTTGCGATGTGTAGAACAGTGCTGCAGCAAAATGACATTTCTCAAGGAAAAAAAGTCATTTAAACTTGCTTGTGGCTGTAAATTATTGCTGGCTCCCGGCAATATAGATTTTAAGGGGAACCCCGCACCAAATTTTTTAAAAAAATTGACGTGGGGTCCCCCCAAAATCCGTACTAGACCCTAATCTGAGCATGCAGCCTGGAGGTCAGGAAAAGGGGGGGGGCGAACCAAAGCCCCCCTCCTGAAAGGAACCAGGCCACATGCCCTCAACATGGGGAGGATGCTTTAGGGTCCCCCCCAAAGCACCTTGTCCCTATGTTGATGAGGACAAGGGCCTCTTCATGACATAGGGGGCTTCCAGATTGTGATAAACCCCGAACCCGCAGACCCCGACAACAACTGGGCAGGGTTGTTGGGAAGAAGTCCTTGACCCCAAAGCACCCTCGCCCTGTTGAGGCTATGCGGCCTGGTATGGTTCAGGAGGGGGGGAGCGCTCGCTCGTCCCCTCCCTTTCCTGACCTCTAGGCTCGGATAAGGATCTGGTATGGATTTTGGGGGGGACCACACACCCTTTTTTTTTAAATAGTGTGGGGGTGGAAACCCCATGCAATTTTTTTTGTGTTTTCTTTTTTCCAGCAATTTTTTGTTTTTTTACATTCAGCTGTCAGCTGCCACATGAGCATGGTTGTTACCATAACATTAATGACTGAAATGCAAAACGTTATTGTATAAAATAAAAAGAATAAAACATTAGTAATTGTATTTTCTATGTATGATTGTGCTCAGCCATACCAGACACTAATCTGAGTATGCAGCCTGAAGGTCAGGATAAGGGGGGGGGGGGGTGAGCAAGCGCCCCCCTCCTTAACTGTTCCAGGCCACATGCCCTCAACATGGGGGGGTCAGTGCTTTGGGGCAGGGGGGCCCTACCCCCACCCCAAAACAGCATTTAGAGGATCATATCATGCTTTAAACATTATTTCCATGTGCAATTCTCCAGATCCTGACTGGAGTAAAGGTTTGGACACTATCTGTTGCCTGGGCACTATATTGAATTCCATTTTGGGAGTATTTTTTCTCCAGCGCTATTGTGAATTCCGTGTGGGTGCTAATTAGTGCGATTTGCGGCATTTTAGCGCTTATTGGCATGATCAAGGTAATTTTGCCACTAATTAGCAGCCAGCGCTATAGTAAATGACCCACAATGGCTCTTAAATGCTTGTCAAATGCTCTCTGAAGAGCAATCTGAAAATTGATTTCTCTTCAGAGAGCACTGCACATGTTAACAAGGCCTTATGGTGACACTAGCACTGGGGTGGTGGTGATTGAGGACACTGTGACTGACTGCACTGGTATTGTGTACTGCTGTGGTGGGGATCATGTAGAATGGTTGGCTACTCTAAAGACAATGTATATTAGTGTAGCCATCTCTGACCATCACTATAGCAGTAGAAGGTCACTGTAGTGACACTGCACTTGTTTTTGTGACAGAATGGCTACACTGACATACAGTGTCTTCAGAGCAGCCAGCCATTGCACATGATCACTGCCACAGCAATATAATGACACCATAATGTCACTATGCTTGCTCTGGTGACCATATGTGAAAAAAAACAACCAGACAAAAAAAAATATATATATTTTACATACTGTCACCAGAGCAAACACAGTGTCACTATGGTGACATTGTAATGCTGTGGTGGTGATCCGTCGCAATGCCATGCAGCACTATGGTGACACTGTGCTGCTCTCTCTATTGATCAGAGCCTTTGGCTACTGCTCTCATGATACTGTATGCCAGTGTAGCAGCCATTGTCTGTGATCATTAGTCACAGTAGTGCAATGTCATTATAGTGTCACTGCACTGACTTTAGTGACAGTATGTAAAAAAAAGTCACCAGATTGGTGCAGTATGACTATTGTAACATTGTACAGCTGTGACTATTTATTAAAGACAATGGCTGCTGCACTGGCATACAGTGTCATCAAGGCACCAGTCAAAGTCTCTGATCAATAGTCATCATAGTCTCACTGTAGTGCTGGGGTGATTGTGTTTTTTTTCCACACACTGAATGCTTCCTACATATCAGGATGACTGTAGGAAACATTCAGTTCCCTCTCACAGTCGATTGCTGTGAGAGGGAATGGCTCAAAGGCTGCAGTTATGCAGCCTTTGTTTACACGTGTGATCATGTGATCACTGTGATTGGACATAGTAATCACATGGTATTGAGTCAATTTCATTGGCCCTGTCCAAGGGACAAAGCAATCACAGAGAGCTCCACTGTACACTATAGGAGCCATGCACGAGTGGCCGATGTGGGATGCCGTAAAAATATACACCCTTCAGCATCAACTCTACTCCTGTCTGACTCTGGCCATTTATCTGCATGAGCTGGACAGGAAGCCATTAATGAATGTGCTTTGATGTGAACTGAATGAGATCGAAAAGTTGTATGATTTTAACAGTCTCAGTGGCGGCATACACTGTCATATATTTGGCTGTAGCATTGGTTTATACAAGTTAAAATTAGCTGGACTTACAGAAGTCACCTAATAAGTAAATAGAGTCCACCTGTGTGTAATTTAATCTCAGTATAAATATAGCTGCTCTGTGAAGCACCCATTGGTTTGTTAGAGAAGCTTAGTGAACAAACAGCATCATGAAGGTCAAGGAACCCACCAGAATGGTGTTTAAAGCAGGGTTAGGTTATAAAAAAATAACCCAAGCTTTGAACAGCTCACGGAGCACAGGCTTCCAGTATCCATAGTTTCAGGTGCTGCACATCTCGTATCTTCACAGCATATGGTTTTTTAATGGTTTTTATGGTCAGTAAAAACCAATACCGGGTGAGCTGCTCCTTCCAGGAGGTACCGCCATTCCTCCAAAGCCGACTTGATGGCCAGCGATTCCCTATCACCGACATCATAGTTCCAGCAAGATGGTGCACCACCACATTATGGGTGTCAGGTCCGAGCATTCCTAGATGAACAATTTCCTGGAAAGTGGATTGGTCGTCGTGGGCCAGTTAAATGGCCCCCAAGGTCTCCCGATCTGACCCCCTTAGTCTTTTATCTTTGGGGTCATCTGAAGGCAATTGTCTATGCTGTGAAGATACGAGATGTGCAGCACCTGAAACTATGGATACTGGAAGCCTGTGCTAGCATTTCTCCTGCGGTGTTTCTATCAGTGTGTGAACAGTGGGAGAAGAGGGTTGCATTGAGAATCCAACACAACGGGCAGCACATTGAACACATTTTATAAGTGGTCAGAAACTTGTATATAACTCATGAAAGAATAAAGTTATGTTAAAACCAAGCACACCATTGTTTTTCTTGTGAAATTCCCAATAAGTTTGATGTGTCACATGACCCTCTTCCTATTGAAAAAACAAAAGTTGGATTCAAAGTGGCCGACTTCAAAATGGCCACCATGGTCACCACCCATCTTGAAAAGTTTCCCCCCTCACATATACTAATGTGCCACAAACAGGAAGTTAATATCACCAACCATTCCCATTTTATTAAGGTGTATCCGTATAAATGGCCCACCCTGTAGTCTGCATCTCCCCAAGGTAATACTTAAAATCTGGCCGGTTAGCGGGTCCTGAGGACAGGAGAACCACTGGTTTAGATCAAAGCATATTCAAGTGTTAGAATGGCCTAGTCAAAGTCCAGACCTAAATCCAATTGAGAATCTGTAGCAAGACTTGGAAATTGCTGTTCACAGATGCTCTCCATCCAATCTGACAGAGCTTGAGCTATTTTGCAAAGAAGAATGGACACAAATGTCACTCTCTAGATGTGCAAAGCTGGTAGAGACTTCCCCAAAAAGACTTGCAGCTGTAATTGCAGTGAAAGGGGTTCTACAAAGTATTGACTCAGGGGGGCTGAATACAAATGCACGCCACACTTTTCACATATTTATTTGTAAAAGAACTTGAAATACATTGATCATTTTCCTTGCACTTCCCAATTATGTGCCAATTTGTGTTGGTCTATCACATAAAATCCCAATAAAATACATTTACATTTTTGGTTGTAACATAATTGACACAATTGACACAATTTCAAGGGGTATGAATACTTTTTCAAGGCACTGTACATCAGCAGCTTTTCAAATATTTAGCAGCTATACATGCTTTTTCATCAAGCAGTAATGGACCTGCTCTGATGATCAGATAGAAATTGGGCAGTAGTTAGCTGAGGCTGTCCCTATACTTGCTGGTTCAAAACTGCCTTTACACTGGGCAATTTCTATTAAACTCTCATTAAGAAATAAGAAACCACAGATATTTCAGCAGTGAAAAACTGACCAACAGTAACACATTTAAATCACTTGACCTCTGGAAGATTAACCCCCTTCATGACCATGCCACTTTTTGCGATACGGCACCACGTTACTTTAACTGACAATTGCGATTTATGTCATTTTCCCCCACAAATAGAGCTATCTTTTGGTGTTATTTAGTCACCACTGTGTTTTTTTATGTTTTGCGCTATAAACAAAAAAAAAGCAGACAATTTAGAAAAAAAAAAAAACAATATTTCTTATTTTCTGCTATAAAACATATCCAATAACATTTTTTAAAAAATCAAATGTCTTCATAAATTTAGGCCAATATGTATTCTGCTACAAAATCCCAGTAAGCATATATTGATTGGTTTACATGAACGTTATAGTGTCTACAAACTATAGTATATATTTATGGATTTATTTATTTATATCTTTATACTAGTAATGGCGGTGATCAGTGACTTATAGCAGGACTGCGATATTGTGATGGACAATCGGACACTAAATGACACTTTTGACACTTTGCAGGAACCTGTCACTGTACTAATGACACTGGCTGGGAAGGATTTAAACATCTAGGGCGATCAAAGGGTTAACTGTGTGCCTAGCCAGTGTTTTTGTGCACTGTATGTGCTGCTTTTACTAGGGAAAGCGATACATTTTAGTCCCTGCTTTGCAGGAACACAAAATATATTCCTCCTCCCCTGTCAGAATGGAACTCTGCCTTGTTTACAAATACAGAGTGCCATCCTGAGTCTCTGCCCAACGATATGTGGGTGCCGGCGGACATCAAATTCCAACTACTCACAGATCAGCTTCTGCTGTGAATGATCAAAGCAGAAGCGGCGCACGTGGCCCCTGCAGGCGGAAGTGCAAAATCTTGTATATATACAGTACATTATCCGGCACACAGCTGCCACCGTGTAGCAGTACAACTGCTATAGGGTGGTCAGCAAGTGGTTAATGAGGAAGAATTGGCTGAAATGTATTAAGACAGAAAGTACAGGCAGGTGTTTTACTAGAGGAATTAAGAGACCACCGATGACACAGCAGGGTATAATTGGCCAGAACTGGCCAGAAGCAAGACAATTTCAATGAGCAAGGCTGGCCCCAAATTTACCAAAGATAAACTGCACAGGCAGGGGTTTTGGCTGGTAAAATTGTCTAGTAGCAGGACAAATTTAATTGGGGATAATAGGCCCAAATGTTCTATTGACAGAGAGTGCTGCCGGTGTGTTTATAGTTGAACAAGGAGCTAGCAATCACAATCGCGTGCAGTTTTCTTAACTGACCCTAATCTCTGTGCCAGTTTTCACCTTAATCCTTGAGGCTGGATTCACAGCAGTGCAGTGCGAATTCCAGCTCCGATCTGTATAAGAAGGATACAAGCCGCTGTTTAACGGCTTGTCTCCTTTTTGACACCGCATCAGCTGGCCGGGGGGAGGGGGAAAGAATCCCCGTTCAATGTGGAACACATCTGCGAATTAGATGTGTTCCCATTGAACAAAATGGGGCTGTAATTTGCACCGCACTGTACAGGAAACGCACATGTTTTCTGTGCAATGCAGAGTGCGAATGCACCGCACATATGTGAAATGGACACATTGAAAACAAGATGTTTTCAAGTGTCCTGCAAATTGGATGCAGTGTAGGCTGCATTCAATTCCCATAGGTGTAAACTCAGCCTTAAACCAACGAATTTAGAAAGAAAAATATGAAATCGCATTGATGCATTTTGCTCCATATGGAAACGTATCAAGACCAGGTTGAAGTGACAATGGCCAGGTTTAGGTAAAGTGAAATGTGTAGATGTGACGTCACTTCTGGGTCCAAAAAGTGGCATGGTTACATGTGCAGTGTGATATCCATACACCTGGACACAGGGAGAGGCTTGGAATTATAACAATGGTCCTATGAGAGGATTTGAGTAATGAGCCAGGAGAGGAACATTTTGTTATGAGAGATAAGTGCATACCTTGTTATGTTACACAAGTGAAATGTTCATTTTTTCCGAGTGATACTTTTTCTAAGTAAGTGATGCTAATGTAATGCTAACCTAAATTGCTGCACTTGGAAATCAATTTATATATGGGGAATGGCCTTCTAATGGATGCAGAGAAAGGCAGACAGTGACAAATATGCTTATGGATTTTCCTATGATAAAGTCTGTTGGATAAAAACATGTCACTCCAGTTCCAGTCTTGTCTATTAATAGGAATGAGAATCAGTATCTGTACTGAATTGTATAATTCCTCACGTGATTTTGCATACATAGGATTTTGCTGGGCATCTAATATGTGCTATTTATTAGTGCATATGATTGGAAGCTACACCAAGAGTCTCAATTTGTGTTTGATAACCAAAATATGATGTCATTTGTCATCTGAGATACACCACTTGTGCTCTTAACTGGCTTATTAGATGAGCCTCAAATTAATTAATTCACATGAATACTGTGAATGAATTTGTAAATGAATAATTTGTGGAGGTCTAAGGAATATTTTCCTCCATACTCAGTACAATGCCACTGTGTGTGTCAATTCTTTAGGAAAACAGGAATTAAGTTCAGTGTTAGGCCTCTTGCACACTGCAGCTTGAAAAAGTTCAGTACAGCTTTTTTTTTTTTTACTGAGCTAAAATGAAGCCCATTAATTTAATGTGCCTATGCACACAGGGGGCGTAAACAAGCACCGTACCTTCTTCAGTTAAAAAAAAAATAGAAAAATCAGACTTTTTGGTCAGTAATTTACGCCTCATGCGTGCAAATGCACACAAATGCACGCAGATACCCAATTTACACATTGTTCAGAAGGAAAATGTGAGAATACATTTTTGCGCATTTACGCAAATGCATATAAACGAAATGCACGTACTTAAGAAAACGTCTGAAAAAGTAGATGCTCAAACAGGAGTATCATGAGCAAGAGGTCTAATAGTATGCATTGGGGCACTTTGCACTGGTGTATCAATTATATGCACTTTTAAATGATTCCTTATATGTTGGCTCCCAGGAAAATACATGCTTATTGTTGGTTTTAATTATGGTGGATAGTGAGAGCTAGGAAGCCTCTTTGTTTTGTTTATATTATGTATATATTTTATATCTCATACTTTTCTTCTTGTGTTTATAGTTTTCCAAAACCTTTATGAGAGTTTCACCCCACTGTGTAACTTTGTGTGTTTCAGTGTACGTTTTGTTTTATTTGTGTAGCACTACCCCCCCCCGTAGGAGTTGTAGATGTAGATGCACTGCTGCACAGCCAGTCAAACAGCATTTCCTTCTTTCATCCAGACACAGAAAACAGTCTTTTGGCTTGTTTTGTTGTTTTTACTAGGGGATGATAACTTGGATGGGGTAGGGATTATGGGATGGCCAACTTGAAAAATGTCCAACAAACAGAACCAGGGACAACTTCCTCCCT
Organism: Glandirana rugosa; assembly: GCA_018402905.1. Classification (NCBI taxonomy): domain Eukaryota; kingdom Metazoa; phylum Chordata; class Amphibia; order Anura; family Ranidae; genus Glandirana; species Glandirana rugosa. The sequence goes on from BLSH010065565.1 coordinate 1,121,446, forward strand.
ATTTACAGCATCTTCTTCCTCCTGCACAACACGTGACTCTCTGCACAGCTCTTCTGGCTTCACTGCTTTTTGGGAACTTACAGGGTGTGATTTACTATAACTCCAGCAGTGCCTTAAAATACCTCCCAATTAAAGGCAATTAAGACTTCAACTCTTAGAGCCGGTTCACACTGGAGCAGCGCGACTTGCAGGGCAAAGCAAGTCACCCCGTTCGAGGCTACCTCAGCGCGGCTTGCAAGGAGACTTCTTTACATAGAAGTCAATGCAAGTCGCGCTGAGGTCGCCCAGACAATAGTGCAGGAACCTTTTTTTAAGTCGGAGCGACCTGAGTCGCTCTTATTAGAAGGGTTCCATTGCACTGCATGGGGACGACTTGTCAGGCGATTTGAGTCGCCTGACAAGTCGCCTCAGTGTGAACCGGCTCTTACAAACTGGGAGGAACTGGGATGAAATTCACACAGAAAAGAGCTTGATTTGGCGGGGAAGATGCCTCTCAGATCACATATGCTGAACACTGGCCGTCAACTGGGTTCGAACCTGTAACTTTCAAATGCCTCAAGTTCATTGCCCTAGAAAGTGTATGGGGACCTAGGTCATGCTCTAGGGCAGGGGTAGGCAACCTGCGGCTCTCCAGCTGTTGTAGAACTACATTTCCCATGAGACATTGCAAGGCTGATGGATACAATTACTCCCAGAAGCATGATGGGAAATGTAGTTCTACAACAGCTGGAGAGCCACAGGTTCCCTACCCCTGCTCTAGGGGATATGTATCAATAGAAAATAAAGTTTTTGAATTGATTGTTTTTTCTCCAGAGCAGTGGTTTTAATAATGCATAAAGTAAAAAAAAAATGAAATATTCCTTTAAATATCATGCTTGGGGGATCCCCTTATTATGGGTCTCTGTGATGTTTAGAACAGTGCCACTGCAAAATGACATTTGTAAAGGAAAAATTGTCATTTAAAATCGCTCACTGCTGTAATGTATTGCCGGTTCCCGGCAATATAGATAAAGTTCATTGAAAAATAATTGCGTTGGGGGTCCCCCCAGTCCATACCAGGCCCTTCGGGTCTGGTGTAGATTTTAAGGGGAACTCTGGCAAAATGTTTTAAAATAATTTGTGTAGTGGCCCCCCCCCCAAAGTCCGTACCAGGCCCTTTTGTGTTCCTGGCGTTGGGGTCCCCCAAAATCCAAACCAGACCCTTATCTGAGCACGCAGCCCTGGCATGGCAGGAGGGGGTGGGGATGAGTGAGTGCCCCCCCTCCGAACCTTACCAGGCCACATACCCTTAACATGGAGAGGGTGTTTTGGGATCTGGTTTGGGGGGTCCCCAATGCCATTTTATTTTTAAATTAGGTGCCGGGTTCCTCTTAAAATCCATACCAGACTTGAAGGGCCTGGTACAGACTTTGGGGGGGGGGACCCCTACCCAAAATTTTTGTTTAATTTTGGCGTCGAGTTCCCCTTAAAATCTATGCCAGACCCTTATCCGAGCATGCACTGTATATAGTCTACACTGAATGCAGCGTATTATATATATATATACCATACTGTACATATATATGCTTACAATGCCTTCACTGACTGTATATACTCTACTTACACTGTACTGCCTGTATATACTCTATCTACACTGTATACTACACTTACTACATGCCACTAACTAAACTGCCTAACATTTTGCTATCTCCGCAAATGTTTTCACTATATTCGTCCGCTGTGTAAACGGTCTTATATATTGTGGGCATGGACTCAAACCCGCTAAGCTTTTTGGCCAAAGGCACCCTGCTTTTGGCCATTCATGGCTCTTACAGCAGAGCGTGCTGTGATTGGCCAAAGCATGCAGGTCATGTGCATGCTTTGGCCAATCAGTGGGCGGCATTCCCCCGCAATAGCACTGCATTATGGGGTGCTCAGATTTCCCACAAACGCCCCATAATGTTCGAGATTTGACAAACATACGTTTGACTTGAACGGGGGGACCAGCCCTATTGACCATGGATGACCATGGCTGTGCAAAACTCTTTTTTAACATTTTTGACATAAAAGATTGGACAAAAAATGTCTCCATTTTTAAAAACATTTTTACACTTTTTAGGTGAATGGGTAGGGGTACTACGTACCCCTACCCATTCACATAGGGGGGGCCAGGATCTGGTGGCCCCCTTTTTAATGGGAGCTTCCACATTCCGATCAGCCCCCCCCAACCGCAGACCCCAACAACCACGGTTGTCCGGAAGAGACCCTTGTCCCCATCAACATGGGGGCAAGGTGCTTTGCAGTGGGGGGCGCAGAGCCCCCCTGCCCCAAAGCACACACCCCCCTCATGTTAAAGGCATGTGGTCTGGTTTTGTCCAGGAGGGGGAAGGTCCTCGCTTGTCCCCCCATCTCCTGACCTCCAGGCTGCATGCTCAGAAAGGGTCTGGCATCTTTTTATAAAAGAATTTGGCATGGGCTTCCCCTTAAAATCCACCCCTGAGCCAAAGGGGTTGGTATGGATTGGGGGGGGGGGGGGGGG